>JAYKAV010003274.1:198455-241418 GCA_035582835.1 Phoebastria nigripes | reverse complement strand
AAACAAACAAACAAACAAAAAAAACCAAAACAAAACAAAACCCACATCATACTTCTCACAACAAAGAACAGAGCAAGAATGTTTGCTCACCCTGCCCCTCTTCAACATAATCAGAGCCATGGTCTGAGAGACACTAACAAATACTAAAATAGGTCCCACAGAACAACTATGTTTTATGTGGATGATACTCTGATTCTAGTCTCCAACCCTCAAAGGTCAATACCCAAATTATAAGAACTCATTGAATTGGGCACTCACCCAGATGTGTGAATTTACTGGAACAAGTCCCAGGCATTAGGATTAATTAAATGCACATAAATCAGGACTTGCTTATTCACTGCAGTTTCTAACAGCAGTCCCTGGTATTAAAACCATCTAGAAATTCTAATCCCCAGAGATTACAGGCAAATAGTTAAACTTGGACCCAATCATCCACAAATCACTAATGACTTGGGAAGTGGAAAGTGCATAGACACTCCCTAAACCTTTGGACAAAAACAAACGTGAGAAGAAGTGCACATACCACACAAATAAATGGTTGTACTCCAGGGACTCCCAGGCCTAATATTCCAATATTATTTTCAGAATGTCAGGTATGGGGTTTTTTGTTTAGTTTTTAAATGAGAAAAGGGCACACAATCACTTTAAGAGTCTTTGAGAAGGTCAAGAATAGGAAAAGGGAGAGAGAAAGGCTTAGTAAAGCAGCAGCACACTACTTTTGTAATAAATTAAGCCACATAGCATAAGCTAATTGTGAACAAAAACCAGTAAGCAAGAAAGGTATTTCCCCATCTTCTACCTACAGCTCTCTGCACTGGATTCTTACTACCAAAAGAAACCAAATCCTACCTCATACACACAGACAGTTAGATAAACGCCTAACTTCATATACTGAAACAATTTCCTCTCTCACCTCAAGCAGAGGCCTCAGTATAGTTAAATCCAGTTGTAAATGACAGAAACAGAGCCAGAGAGAATATGATAACACAGAAAACCAGCTGGAGGGCAACACACCTAAGACATCCAAGTTAAGAAACCAAAAACACAGAACCATGTTTACTCCTCATATACAAAAACAACTCATCTAATCTGACTACAATACATTCTGACATACAATACACTTCTTCAATACATTCACTACACTTAACTCAATATAAACCAAAACAAACCCATTTTTCTCCTAAGCGTCAAAGCATCTCAAAAATCTAGAGAATACTGCAATTTCCTGAGCTAAGCAGCTACTTCATAATGCAAGCTTCTCATGACCCTTCAGAGATGTAGTACAAGTCTAATGAAGCAAGAATGGAACAGAGAACTGGCAAAATACCTAACAGCTAAAGCAAAAAGAGCAATAATGAAAATTAAGAGAACACCACACTCAGCCTCCAGTTGCATTTCTACCAATAAAATTATCTTTAAGGTACTCAGAGGTCCCAGAGACTTTTTTAGGACATGTAAGCACTCCCTGATGATCAGTGTTAGAGGCAAGAGAAAAGAAAGCAAGAGCACATGTATTGTTACAAGCTTTTGGGATTATATGAAAAAAAATCAAAATTAATGAGATCCTTGTAGCTTCCCTTGTTCTTTAAGCAAGTAACATACACTCTTGGATTTGTATTTAGTAAACAGCCACTCTCATTATATTATTATATTAAAAGGATAGCTATCAGAAGAAGCTTTAGGACATGAAATTTTGCTACACTGGAAATTAAATTCTCATTCTTTTTCACCTATATCCTGCTCTCTTATCTTCACCCCCATCAAACAAGGCAAAAAAGATGATAAAGGTTTCCATAGAGCACTAGAAAATCTATTTGCAAATGGATGAAACCCAGACAATTGACAGAAAACCCCAGAAAGATAAGTACCACTGAAAAAATTTCCCAAAGCTCATCAGCTAAGGATCCCTGCAGGAAATGTGAATAAAAGGTCAAAGATAAATACACCAACTTCCTTTAAGGTCCCCCACCCCCCTCCCCCGCCCCACAATGCATGCATACACATACATACACACACACAGGTGCTCGCCCTTTTGCTTGGATTTCCACTTTATTTTGTGTTTTGATATATGCCACAAAATCCATATGCTGAAAATAGTGCTTAATGTAATCTAAGCTTTGTCTAAAAATCCATCCTCTCTTAACTCTAATGTATACAATTTTTGCATGTATCTTATGTATTGGCACCTAGAAGTTGAGATGTGAAGCATGTAATAAATGTTAAAAAACAAAACAAAACAAAACACACCTCCAAACTGCTTTGATGTCTGACATTCAACCAAACGAAGCCACATACCCTCAAACTTCACCAGGTAAGCAAACAAAAAGGCACTACAAAAAAATGCATTTTTCTCTTATTTTACACACTTGAATTTAATCATATTTTGTTTAATGTAATCTGTAATATATTACATAATTTAAGAATTTAGGAACATAAGAATCAGAAGTGCTTCATTTTATTATAGGGGAACATCACTGATCCTCCCACTTCCAAGAAGATTCAAGTGTGACATTGAACTAGCCACAAAAGTTGCACTAAATTTCTTCAGAAACATAGCAAAGATTCATTGCAGTCTGATACATTTTGCTGATATGGATGTGACAAACAGCAGTAGTTTAAAGAAGTGCAGCTGTTTATTTGCAGATCTTGGGTCTATTCTGTAGCCCTCAAAACACCTGATGCTTCACATTATACCACGGAGATACTACTCTGACAGCAGGCTGGTGAATCTGATACTATCACTTTGAGTAATGCTGTGTAATAACCACCTCTAGCATAGTTTTTCCTACACCAGTTGTAAATCAGAGACATACAGGATCACACACTTCCACACGGGCACACTCAAGCCATCTCCTGCATCCACATAAGTTGGCCAAACAAATAAAGGGAAACCTTAATTTTCCCCAGACCTGTTCCACTAATTAATATATTAAAACAAGAAGTAAAAGAAGATATAAAGGTTACTGTAGTCCTGCCCCAGTTCTAATGTACTTTACTGAGTATATCAGAAGGTTCACCAAAAAAAAAAAAAAAAAAAAAAAAAAAAAAAAAAAAAATCACACGTTAAATACAATCCATATTCACAGGAATTTGCATACGGATTTCTAGTTAAAGTTATTAATAATAAGCGCACTAAGATTACCAGCAAGTGCATTACTACTCTGCATGCATCAAAGATGCATCTTTGTCCGCCTTTTTCTTCTGCTTATCTACCCTGTTTGGAATGTTAAATTTCTGTGCTATGTAAATGAAAATATTTAATTATGCAAAGCAAAGGGGAAAGGTTTACATTATTATAATTGAGTTAAATTCTTTCTGCTTTAAGCTCAAATACTGAGAACATAGCCGAGCATCTGTTAAGAATTTCAAAGTCTTAAACTGCTGCTTTATAAATTTTGAGCTACACATGAACAATTTGAAGCCTTTTGATGTTAATAAAATTACTGTAATATATTCAGTTTTCATGGTTAAAATTAAAGGAAATCTGAAAGCTTAATGCAAATCCAAGGTGAGAAGCAAATTCAGAAAGAAGTCGCTSGTTTGCTACAATTTTTCAACTCTTGTGGTAACCAGAATTTATAATTGCAAACGAATGAATGAGCAAATGGCAAAGGAAGCTAAAAACAAAACCATCTTGGGAAAACAGCACCTTAAGAGCAACCTGTTCATAGAAAGAGGTCTCCTTCAGTTAAAGGAAAACCTAAGGTTCATATTTACATACACAATAGCGAGTATCTCATTAAAAGGTCAGTGTGACACATTGAAGATTGTAGCCACTTCAAAGGGATAGCTGTCTTATGTCTTCACCTAACTATGCTGAGACACAAAGGGATAGTTGTCTTATGTCACACCTATGTTGAGACACTCAACAAATACGCCAGTGCTATGAGCAGTAAAGCAGGATGACAAAGAATGGTACATTTTTATGAACAAAACTTCATTGAATCTTCACACTAAAACAAATAATCACCAGCTCCGCTTTCTACTGGGGTACAGAAGTACAAATAGTCCAAAGAGCTTAAATGCTCRCGCAATTTGAAAGGAGGCAGAAGAACACTCCTGTTCTTCCGCCAGCTCCACCTGCTGCAAAGCTGCCATTTCTCAGATTTGAAACACTGAATTTAGCAGGATACTTAAAAAGATTAAAGAAGTAACCTAGTTTCTTCCGGTGTTCAGAGTGTGAGATGATAGAACATGTTGGCTGTTCGCTTGCATTTTATTACAAGGTGGTAACCCTTCTTTTCTCAGATCAACCTCATCACATTTACCTGGCCACAAAGCTACAGTACTCTGCTTCACAGGGAAACAAACACACAATTTGCAAGCAAATGCATCTATTTGGTTAGTTTATGATTTCTGAGAGGCACTGGTAGACGCCCTCCAAAGTTTCAGACGTTCTCTGCCACACACTGGAGGGACTGCCTTGCTCCTGTGCCATATAAGTGCTTATGGCCTTTAGCAACGGAGGAGGTTTAAACATTTTCACGTTAACATTTCTGATGTGAAGTCCTTGTCTCTTGACCATGCCTGCCTGTGCTGTTCAAGTGAAACTCCACCGACCCTCGAGACCTTCCTCTCACCCAGGCTTCCTCAGGCAGAGAAAGCAACAGCACTCTCAAACCCTTATTCATCTGCTCATTGCCATTCAGATGCTGATGGCTTAAATAAATAAATAAATGTGGGCAGCATCTTTTGGTTAGAGGTCTGATCAGACTAACTTGCCTTGCCTGTCCTGTACTCTGGAATACCTGTAACAGCCCAGCAGGATGCCAGGACTCGGCGCAGGCTCACAGCTGTGTCGGCAGCACCACACTATCACCTCCTCTGAGAGGCTGGGGGATTATTTTGAAAAAAAGGATTGTGGAGTCACACTAACCACTCCACAATTATGACTGAAATTTGCCTTCCTAGGCCCAGTTCTAATGCTTCTCTCAGGGCAGAGATGGATGAAACTACTTAGCTAATTACAAGCATGTATACTTGTAAATGTTTAGCTGTGTTGGTAAATCAAATTACTTGGGTTCTGAATATAAGCAGGTTTGAGCTTTTTTACCACTGTTTATGTATGCTTTCTTTGGGTAACCCAACACTGAACAGATTTTTTCTTAAGGTTAAATAGGTGTTACAATATCCAGCCCTAACTCCAGCCTGAGCCAGCATTTCTACCGGGTTTCTCACTTGGCACAGGCTACACTATATACTGTACSGCATAATCTGAAAGCTCTGCCTCACTTGCTTATCCCACACACACACCCCCAAGAAAAAACCTCACACCACTGAAGGCATTAAAATGCATTAAGCTGGATGACTGCAAAATGTCATGAGTCCTTACTGATTCCACGGTTTAAGTRTGGGTTTTGATAGAGGTAATATTTCTTCATTGCTAGCCAGTGCAATATTTGTTACCTACACAATGACTCAACTATGACATCTTTTATGAGTGATATGTTAAACTAATTAACATTAACCTAGCAGAAGAATCAAGCATAAATTAGAGACCATTTCAGTTAAAGATACAGAGAGCTTCTATACTGATAATTTTCCCAAATGAAAGACTTTGACCCCTGAAGTATGAGATTTAATTTTAAAATTAATATTAATGGATTCAGAATTCTTGTGCTGAATTTTTTCAAATACAATTTCTACTTATTTCAATTTCAACATAAAATAATAAGGCATATGCAGCTAGCGTACCAATTCTAAATCCAAGAATTGGAGAACCAAGACAGGACAAGAACCATACAAAAATTAGAAGAGAATTTAAATATTCTATTATGCTTAATGAATTGTTTGTTCCCCTTCCCACTTGGGGAAGCAAAAATAAGACAGCCGGTAATGCCTATAGATTTTGCCAGCTCTGCTATACAGCAAGTATGGCCCTACACCCAAATGCAGGCCTCAACTGTTCACGGCAATATTCCTCAGAGTCTGTATTTCTCATCTTTGAACACCTAAACAAGAGACGGATTAAGTCAAAATTCACTAAAGAATACATATGACAACATTTGTTGTCCAACAGATATGCCAATATTCTTCCAATGAGTGCATCCTGGTTCTCTTTAGAGAGACACGCTAAGTGGCTGCATCTCCCTCAAAAGCTAACTACTATCAAGTAGCTTTCTGGCAAGTGGTTATTATACTACATTCAACCCCTGCCTCTCCACAGAGATTCTCTTTTTGGTTTTCATAGAAGAAATTGATCTTACCTAAGCAGAACTAGAGATACCCTATTCCACTTACTGTGTTTTGCAGTGATGGCAGTATATGATCCATAACAAGTTTTTGCCAAGAAGTTAATCCAGGCACTGACCTGAAATAACAGGGTCTACTTCATAGCTTTCTTCAGCCTGGAAGCATTTAGAATAAAAAATAAGAATAAAGACACCCTACTCCTCTTACACAAATCGTGGTGTCGTGGTTTAACCCCAGCCGGCAACTAAGCACCACACAGCCGCTCGCTCACTCCCCCCACAGTGGGATGGGGGAGAGAATCGGAAGGGTAAAAGTGAGAAAACTCGTGAGTTGAGATAAAGACAGTTTAACAGGGAAAGCAAAAGCCATGCATGCAAGCAAAGCAAAACAAGGAACTCCTTCACTACTTCCCATCAGCAGGCAGGTGTTCAGCCATTGCCAGGAAAGCAGGGCTCCATCACGTGTAACGGTGACTTGGGAAGACAAACGCCATCACTCCCAACATCCCCCCTTTCCTTCTTCTTCCCCTACCTTTATACGCTAAGCATGACGTCCTATGGTATGGAATATCCCTTTGGTCAGTTGGGGTCAGCTGTCCCAGCCGTGTCCCCTCCCAGCTTCTTGTGCACCCCCAGCCTACTTGCTGGTGGGGTGGTGTGAGGAGCAGAAAAGGCCTTGACTCTGTGTAAGCACTGCTCAGCAATAACTAAAACATCCCTGTGTTATCAACACTGTTTTCAGCACAAATCCGAAACATAGCCCCATACTGACTACTATGAAGAAAATTAATTCTATCCCAGCCAAAACCAGCACACATGGCCATAAGCCACTGCCCATAGTAGAAAACAACAAGGTAAAATGTTACATGCAAAATGGCTCCTGGCAATTCCTGGGCTGTTTGCACAGCACTACTCACACTAAACAACCAGAAGCCTAGAATATACTCTCCTTTAATTCAGCTACCATCACTTGGATACACCATTTCTGATATAGTTTCTGAACATGAAGGGGAGGAGAGCTCTCTGGTTTGTTGCTCTACTATCTACCAGACTACAGTGTGCCTGCAAATCCTTATTTTTAATAATGCTATAGACATTTTTCAATGTCTAGAATATGCTCTCCTACAGTTATCGAACAGCCCAACCATGCTTCACAGGACTGTACCAACACTTTAAGAAAAGGCTCAAGAGGCATAACCCTGGGCAACAATCTCAAGCACTCAAGTCTGCAAAAAAATTCTTATTCTGCCTCCTTTCTGTCCTACTCTCACTCTGATCCATCATATCTTAACTTACTGCCCTTTGCAACAATGTTCAGGGCAAAAAACTATTTCAGCTGCAACAAGCAGTCCAAGGTCAAAGGAGCAGATTGATTTCTTTGCATTTGCAAATGCAAAGAAATCAATCTGGGAATGGTTCTGGTCCTCCTTTGCAAACATCCTTTCACTTGTCTCAAACAGAGAGACACTAATACATTCTACCCTGCCTGAAGTCCACAACAAGTAACATTCCACACATAGTTTTGGTGGCATTCACAACAATTCTTACTGAAGATATTAAAACAAGATACATAAAAAAAAAATCTCCTCTAGCCACTTCAAGTATTACACTGTGCATAATTTAAAGCAATGAATTCCATCAAACCAACATATACAGGTGTGTACATACATATATGTACATACATACATTATACATACACACATTAAAAAGTTAAGCCAGATTGATTACCAGTTGAAAAAAACTCATTTTTTTAGTGCTTGTCATAGGTCCACTTCAGATATGCCTTGCTGCTTTTCAGTGGTGTCTTTTGGGGGGGGGAAGGGAAGGAGTGAGCAGTATGCCTGAAATTGAGATAATGTGTTTTACAACTGATTACAATGAATTCTTTCAGTATATGCCTGATCACTACTAATTCAATAGACACTTTTCCATTATATGTTTTTTGACTGATCAGAATTTACATGCAGGATGTATTTTAAGAAACAAACTGGTAAATTGGAACGGGGCACGTATTTAATTTTAAGTAGCTAAAAACCAAAACAAAAAGGGAACACAGCATAGAAGACCACTGACACAAGATGACAGAAGCAAGGTTTGGGAATGCACTAGACCCTGCTTCAAACAGAGGGGAAAAACCAACTGTCTCCTTCACGAAGCTGCCTCAGGCACCACACCTTTGGTTTTGGACTGTATGGTGTGCATGCGTACATGTCCGTATATGTATTTATATCTAAAATATAAGCATATAATGTATGTGTATACACACACACGCACACAGAGGCTCTGGTGTCTGACTTGCTTTTCCAAAAACCCCCGTGGTCCGTATCACCACTGAAGTCAATAGCAACTATTATTTGGCTCCACTGAAAATTGACCTAGATGACTGGATTTAGACACAGCAGCTCAAATGTTGGTGGCTAAACAGGAAAAAAGTGCACTGGGTAACTCAAATTGGCTGATGAAAATATTTCAGGTATTAGTTTTAAGCTACTATATGCTAAAATGCATACAAGGAAGGTGTTAAGTGTGAGTTTAAATAAGACATTTGAAATAAACTAGCATCTAATTAATCTTGCATCTAGATGCATTGTGTGGTCCAAAACCAATCTCAATGGACATTAAGCAAATTGTCCGTTCATTTCTTTGGGGAGAGGGAGCAACTTTCTCTTATTGTTGCCTTTAAAACTTCCTTTTCAGTCATATTACTAGGTGAACTGCTGTCATGAACATATACCAGGTTATAGCCCCCTTCCTCCACTGCCCAAGTGCTGGAATTCCTACAGGAGATATACATCAAACTCTCTCTAGCCAACTCCCATAGCTGATGTATAGAGAGTAACTAAGTTGACAATATAGATTTTTACACGGACAGCTAATTTGTTTTTGCAAGCTATGCTCCCATTCATACTTTAAAAGCAATAATCACTCAACTTTTCTCTCAATTTAAACRAAGTTTTTCACAACACATTCAAATCATCAACTAAATTAGGCTAGAAATGCTCATGCATCAAAGTCTCCTGAAGATGAATGATAATATTCAAATATCAGGTGTTGATACCATGGAAAAGAAGCTATTTGAAAAGAAGAAATGGTAGTTAATCCGAATCTGATAAACCAAGCCATGATTTAGGACACAGATTTTAATCATACGCAGAAGGAAAGCTTTAAACTGATAAAGCCACATAATGCATAGATTTAAGACTATGAAAATAATGTACACAAATCCTGAAGCTCAAAGGTATCTACATGATAAAGAACAAGCTTTTGGGTTTAGAATTACGTTTCTTTCATTCCTTCTTTTGCAAGTGTAATGAATTTCAATAAACAAAAAAAGCAAGGCACTGAAAATATTAAGTTGTGAAGCAGGACCACCCTTCCATCCAATGTCTTTTTTTCAGTAAGGACCCATGCCTAACCATGCTTCACAAGTCCAGTCCAGGAGCTCGAATGAATAAAGCTACTGCCTATATTGCATCATAAAACTTTGAATATGGCAAACTTAAGCCCCAGAGATGGCACACCTTTCATCACCTATCTTATCTTCTGGTTTTTTTACCAATAAGGTTACGCATCTTCTGTAAGGGGAAGAGTGTCTCTTCCAACATCTTTGCAGTTTCCAACATTTGAAGCCCAAAGCCTTTAAACAACAGCCTCTCTACAAAGCACAACTGAGTCCATGTTCACACCCCACAAGGGAGCCCAGGGAAGAGCTCGGGTCAGCTCCAGCACCAGCAGAGCTGAAGCCACATCATATGCAAGCTCAGCTGAGAAGCAACAATTAACAGATCAAGTCCAGTAGCACCATTATACAGTTAAAGTAGCTTACAGCCTAAATTAATACCCTGTGTGGCACTACACCAGCCTGCACAAAAGCAGCAAGTTGCTTAGATACACCTCAGTGTTTGCTGCATGATCTAGGGTACCTTCTTAGGTATTCTGGAGACATCACAACTTTTATTATTTTCAGAGCATATATGCACAGAGCAACACTGATACCAACCAAAAATCCATTTGCAAATTCTGAAAGATAACTAAACAAGCAGCCACACAAAGTCTCACCTCTGAGATAATCTCAAAACAACATATGCAATTCCTGAACCACTAACCTAAATGAATTTTTGCCTTGCACAGTATTGCAAAGCCAAACAGAAGAAGCTAACTTGTATCCTCAGCTGAAGACTGCAGTTATTTTGGGAGCAAATTTAATTCAAGACATGCAAAGCTAGAGTTAACTTGTTTCCTTGTACAGCATTAAACAGAAACAATTTTATCATACACCAAAAAGAAGCCAAAACTACTGATCCCTGAGATATTTATAACCTATGCTATGGCCATTTAAAGATTTCACTACATTTTTCCATTAGAAATGCTCTGATAGCACAGGCCTCCAGACACATAAATTATGACAAACAGCTTCTCATCCATTCCCACAAAATCCACCTCTCCTTTCTCTATCACATCAATCACTAGCGACTAGCCCTGGTTTTCAAGATGCCTCACCACTTCCTTCCCTCACCAATCATCACTGGCTCACAATTAAGTCAGACTCCATCCTTATCGGCCCAGAATACCCGCTCCCATTGCCCACTTATTAAGTTTTATGACAACCACGTGCCTTCCCCCTCCACGCCCACCCGCCTCCCATGCCTGCAAGGAATCCCATGCAAACATTCATGGTTCTACTTCACTGCTCTCCCTTATCTCTGAAGGAGAAGTAATGCCGACATCCAGACCAACACCACACTCATCTCCCCATGCAGGACTTAAGGCAATTCATTTCATGTACAAAATGCTTTAGGAACAGTTAAAAAAAAAAAAAACCCACACACAGAAAAGTGACAGAAAAATTAATACTAGAACGTTTCAGACCTATCAAAATGCAGTATATTTCATGAGGTGGCAACATTGTTCCTGAATAGAAGTAGTGTAGCTTCTTTTTAGTTTTTAAGTATAAAAAAATGTAATCATTTTGCTATTTTTAGCAGGAGCATGCACATTTAGATTAGGTATGAGCATTTTTCTCTTTCTTCTTTGTACAGAATTAAATGCAGTATGTTCTCACTAATCTACAATTACACAATCCACACTTGCAGTAGTCTCATAATCTTTCAGGGGAAGTACTGTCCCTGTCCTCACACAAAAACCACAATAAATTTTGTGTTAAAATATTCTTAATCCCCCTAGCTTATCCATCTCCCTGTACCAAATCCAAACACGTCTATGCATTTTAAGCAAGGAAAGGTCAAGGTATCAAGCACAATAACACCCTACATCAGGCTTCACAAATAGTTTGTGACAAATTTCATGTTATGACAATGCAAGTAAAAAAAAAGAATCAAAATAGAATCCGTTAGTGAGTTGGAAAGCTTCTTGCTACATAAAATAAATCCAGTCAAGAGAAAGAAAACTATTCCAGACACCGTATGCCTCTGTTCTGACATAACTGACAGCATTTTACAGAAAGCAGCTCACAAGTTGGAAGCTTTCTTTTCATTATAAGTTTTTGTGCAAGTATTTCTCAATCATAACTGTAATAGAGTGGGGGGAGCGTAAACCCACGCACACACACCCCCKCCCCCAGATTTCAAGTGGCAACTCTCTCCTTCCAGCCTTGGTCGACTTTCTTCTACCTCTCTCATGAAATTTGCTCACACAAGCTAAAAAGAAACAAACCATACTCCAATGCTTATACCGATTCTGTAAGAGTATTGTACCTCAAGTTACCTGATAAAGTGACAAACAAGCAAAAGCAGAGAAATAAAAAAAGAAATCATCATATTTGCAATTATGATTTCTACCTTATGAAGCTATATGATTAAGCACATGAGATTCAACCAGCATGGAGCAAAATAAAGAGGAAAAAAACCCCAGACACTGTTTTCAGTACCGTTTTCTATGAAACCAAAGTTACAAAGCCAGCTCCGTTCTAGAAATATGCCCTGTCCTACAGCTTCTATTTCACCTTCCTGCTGAGGAGCGCCAAGTCACTACTCACCATGCCATCCTCCTCATAACTGCACAATAGTCTTTGGACTGTTTGAGAGCCCTTTCAGGGACTAACAATCGTATATCCAAAAGCTTTCTCCCAAAATTTTACTCAAGAGTCAAACTGTACTTCTGCATCCCGAGGAGGACGMTCTGGTAAAGCCTCCAGAGAATGTCCTGCACTGCCAGGAGCAGGGCCTCCCACTGGAGGTGTGAAAGGCAGCAGGCCCTCAGGGAAGCATCACCTTCTCCATTTTGTGTCAAGAACCAGTGCAGCACACACGGGTCTACAGAAATTTCTACCTCACTTGGGAATTCTGGAGTTCATGCCCCCAGAAGAACACTTCAGCTAAAGGGAAGGAACAATCAAAGAAATAAAATAAAGTCCTTATTGCACTTTCGTTTCTACCTTCCTAGATGTTCGTTGATAGGAAGTTACTTCATATACCACCTCCTCCACCTGCTACCTAAAAATCCAGAAGTTACAAAACCTGCCCTTTTCTCCTCTGCCCATTCCTCACAACACAACTCCAACACTGCAATTCACCTCCCCACAACACACTGTAAAAGCACTTCTTGCAGCCTGTTAAATCTCTTCTGCCCTTGTGCTCTATTGGCCTGAGACATCCCCATGGTCACTCTCACCTCAGTTACATGGAGCAAGACACGTTCTCATGCAACAAAGCACACTGGCTAGAAGACCTTCTTAAACAAGAGCACAGTTCAAAGGAGGAACCACTGCTCAGACTGTCTGGATTTGGTCTAATTTGGTTTAGGTGTAAGTTGTGCTACCAGCTTAATGACCACACATCCCAGGGTAGGCTTGTGAGGGGGAGTTCAGAGCTCACCCCCAAGCCCATACTGCCCAGGACACCTGCAAGGACTTCCATCGCTTTCCAGGACCGTCACAAGCAAAGCAAGCAATGGCCCAATTGTAACCAAAGACAAACCACAGGAACAACCCTTTTCACACACTTTAGAGCTACAGTGTTAGAGCTCACATACCTGAAACCCTCCTCTCAAGCAGCAGCTCCCAAGCCCCTCACAGCCAGCCCCCACTGAAGGCAGCAGGGCTGCTTCCTGCCCCAGTTAAGGCAGGTGCTCCCCACCGCCCCTCCCAGGGCCTGGGTGCTGCCCCTTCCCCACGGCGCTCAGCCTCCATCCATCCCCTGCCTCGCCTGCTGTTGCTGGCCCTTTTTGCTGGGACTGCTCCCAGGAGAAAGGTACAGGGACACTCCAGCCAGGGCCTGCAAAAAGCCTTCTCCCCGACTCTGTGCAAGCCCTGCAAGGGTCTCGCCTCCCACCAACGCAGCACACCTACCAGCTGGGAACTACCGCGCTAAACATTTCCTAGCTGGCCCTGCTTTTCCTCTCTCTGCAGATCTTACCTCCAAATACGAGAATGCTTCTTTTCACTTTATTGGAAATAGTCCAAAGAAATTTGAAGACAGATAAATTGTATCCCCCCTATTTAAATCTTAACAGTTTTGTCACCAAGTTATTAACTTTTGAAATGTTCCAGGTATAAACAAACACAAATATATCTAATGATTTGCATAATATGTCCTGAATCCTATGGCAATGATGAAATTCAATCTACACAAACTCTCAGATTAAGCTAAGCTAAGGACTTGTCTCTGTTTCCATTAACTGTAAGTAAAAATTCACTTCAGTTTTTAGTGTTGATGAAAATGAATGGCTTTCATGCAGATAAATGAAGTGTACCTTTTCTGTCCAGTTTAGTTTTCCTAAAGAGCGGCAAGTGCCTGAGAAGAAACTGAACAAGAAGCAATTCTGCACAGAAGGAAAAAAGGATCGCACTTTTGGTTTCCTTTAAATACAGAAATGTAATGACTGGGCTTCTTTTCCAAGATGACACTAGATAGCAGCCCTAAATATTTTTATCCAGCACAATACACTTACTATTCTTTTTTTCCTCTTTCCACAAACAGCCTAAGACTTTCCTTTTTTGAGACTCCAAAATAAAGACTTTCATATGGCTAACTTAAGTCATGCAAAGTTCAAAAATAGTATAAATGCAGAACAATATCAAGAATGAAAATCTAAATGTACATTAATTGTGTTCAGTACGTAACAAAAAGCTTACCCTCAATAATCAAGAAAATTAAGAGTAGGTCTCTATTAAAACACAGTCACAACCAGGAAATTAGGACTGTATTGCTTCTTGTATCTCTGTTTACAACTGGAAAGGATAACAAGTGATTATTCGTTCAGATTTCTATTTTGCTCTAAAGTAGGCCAGCCAGCTCGGCACTTTTCTTGAGATTATGAATACTTGTCTGCCCTACATATGCTATAGGCTGGAACATGCAGCAAAACCAACAATTTTTCATGTCATTTTCCGCTATAAATAAGACATGCACAAAACAGGTATAAAAGGAACAGATTTTAAATAGTTTTAAAATTTGCTTTGCAATTTTCATAGTTCACTAAGGGGCTCAATGATTTCCTCACCATTAGATTAACACTTAATCTAGATTCAAGAATAATTTGTTATTCATTAGTAACTCTTTAACAGCTTGTTTTCTCCACTAGTTTTCATTTCATTTTTGTACATCGGTTATCTCATACAGTAACAAGAAAACTGAGCACTGTCTGCATTCAACAGACTTTCACAGTACTAGGACATTCAGGATGCAAACATGCTCCGCAAGAAGCCTCAAAGCAAAACTTTAAAAACATATGAAACCAAAGGATTCCTTGAATTTTTTAGTGAAATACTTCTATTTGCTCTCTCCCCCATACAAGCCATCCATAAGATTTTTGTTGCTATTTGAAAGGAGAGAGGTTAAATAATAGAAGGTTGTTTTCTTGAGTTCAACTCAAATTAGCAACATGTCTTTAAACAAAGTCGGCTATTTGGAAGATCGTAATTGTGGAAAATGCTTTGTTTAAATTGTTTTTAACTTATTTTTCTTAAAAGTTAACTAGTCTGATTTTCTAGAGCTGCTAAGCACTCCTAGACCCAATGAAGTCATTACCTTGAAAATATCAGTTAACTCTGAAAACAAAAATACTTTCCTGTTCAGTTTTTCCTTCTACATTTAAGATATAAACATTGCCAAACCATTAGTAAGGCATTTCTGTCAGATTACACCACTCAAAACTATTGGTAGGCGTCAGCAGCAAGGCAAAGAMAAAAAAAAAAAAAAGGTTACAAAGCAAGTTTGTTTAAAACGAAGACGATGCGCTTAGTATTTTGATGTACGAGACACAGTATTTTTGCAACAGGGGAGAAGGATACCTTTCATCAGCTGCAGGACCTTGATGTCAGACAGCGATATAATCCAAATGGGTCTCAGCACCATTTTCCAAAATATCCTCAAGTTTCAGCAAGAGGCTCTTCCACTTCTTCCTGGAGCCCATTAAGTTATGCGTGAATCCAAACAGTTAAGACGTTCAGCAGCTGTACAGTACAGTTTGTACCACGTTAACCACCCCTGAAGAATCCCAAGCTGTATTCCACCACTCAAAGAATAATGCAATATGGCACCCATCAGAGACTGACGTTTTGGCAACCATCCCATTTTCCCGACGACCATGTTTTGACCTGTTCAAATAAGAGGAAGGATTGTTAGTTCAGCACAGTAACTCTGCGGCACCGCTCGGGGACTAACATACAAATATAAAGTTACATTCTTCTGAATAATTTCAAACACATATTTCTTCACAGATTTAGACACATCCTAAACTCAAAGCCTGGTGATGGCATTTCACTTTAAAAACATCACCAGGCTGCAGTGTAACAGAAGAATCGAGCTGGATGCTGTCACTCTTGTACTTTCAATGCTTTAAGAAAAAGGCTTTCATATTTCTCTACACATTGTACAGTCTTACATTACAGAAAGTGCTGAAGTGCCAAGAAAGGAAGGTAATATAAAGGCTCTTCAACTGCCCTGGCAGGTATTTCAAAACTCATGAAAAGAATAAGTCAATAAAAAAGAAAACTCCTCAACCCTTTTGAAGGAAACATATCAGGATGGTGGAGGAGAGACCTTAATCTTTTTCCCCCCCTTAGCCCCAGCTCAGTGTGCCCCCACGGCACCTCCACTAGCAGACATGCTACTGCAGTCGGGGCTTGGGCAACGAGCATCACTGTTGACACTTGGCCCAGCAAGGAGCAAGCCAAAGCAGCCAAATCTGCACCTGTCCATGCTGGTACTCCTGCCGTGCCATTCCTTCAGAAGTACCAACAGCAAATTTTTGCTTAGGTTGGGAAGGGGAATATGAGGAATGGAGAGAAAAGTTTGAGTACTCTGCACAGGAGGGAATAATGATGTGAAGAACAGCATCGGGTCTGCCAAGCTGGAGTGGGGGAAAGGGGAAAGAACAAACTTCCACACCAAGGACGAGTCTCTAAGCTTTTAGAGACTGGAAGATGCATGTGCACAGAGATAAAGACAAGAAGAAAGGAGAAGGTGAATATTGGTGGATGCACAAGAATTTTTGCTAGAAGCTCTGTCTGCGTAACTGAGTAACATGCATGTAGGGCAGACCACAGAAGAATAATTTTAGAAGAGGGAATGAGAAGAAGCTTTTATATTTGCTTCAGGAGAAATCCGAGTGTATCTACGCATGCACGAAAAGAAAGATCCTGGCAAAAGGAGCTTTTCATGGGAAATGCAAGCAAGCATATAGGTAGAAGAATAGGTGGAAAGGGACCAGGGAGAAAGAGAATGAGTGACAATAGAAAGTGGAAAAGTAGAGACTTCAGAAATTCTGAAATGGATAGATCTAAGGAGGGAGAGAGACAATTGGCAAATTAGGACAAGAAAATAACACAGGAAAGGGAAAGTAGTGGACTGGGATGAAAAGAGAGGAAAAGTGGCGGTTGTTACGTAGCATAGAAAAATGGAAGGGGAAATAATAAGACACTAAATTAATCAAGATAATCAAGAAAAGTACAAAGAGCACATGAGTAAGTTTTCTGAAGTTGCGATGCTTGCTCTAGAAAGCGCGAATACCAAAAAGAGTGGCACAAAAACCAAGGCGACTATCACTTTTTCAAAGGGACGAAGCAGACTGCACTGTGCAGGGAAAGACAAGCCGAGGAAGGGCCAGCCTGGACTGACCCTTCCCACTCTCCCCCTCCGCTATGATCAATGCATTCGGAAGAACAAAGTCCTCCCTCTGGTCCCTCCCCTCCTAAAATTGTCCCTCCGCACTTCTGCTCACCTTGCTCCCCTGGGATGGTCCCACAGCAGCAATGTGTGACCCTCTGTGGTGTCCCCGGCCCCGCCGGCCCAGGCTGGCACCCAGCGGAGCCCCCACCGTCCCCTGCTGCGCGCTGCCCTGCCCAGCCCCACAGCCCCCACCCCTTGGCCAGGGCCCCCAGGACTCCCTACAGTCCCAAGAAGTTTTCCCCGTCTTCAGCTTTCCTCTGTCCCAACTCTTAAAAACACAGCCCGACCCAGAAAGCTCTCTGAGCCCACTTCCCTCCCCCCCAAAAAAAGAAATAAATTAAACCACTAAAACAAAATACGAAGTGGGCACAAGGAGGGGGCAAGACCCCCCCTGAGTAGTGCCCCCCAGCCTGCATTACCGGCGCTAGCGTGGAATGACTGCCTTACCCTCCCCAAAAATACCTGCATGTGCTCCGAAAAGTACAAAGAAAGGGCTCGGCTGGCCCGCAGCCTCCCTCCTCTGCGCACTCCCAGCCCAGAGCGCAGCTTGCGGGGAGGGGGGGGGGGCGACAAGGGAGCCGAGAAAGAACAATAAACCCCGAAGTCCAAACGTACCTTCTCCTTTCTTTAAACTGTGAAACCAGACTTCCTCACGAGCCTACAGCGGGGCTGTTTGCTTTTAAGCGGCGGGAGAGCTCGGAGAAAGTTGAGTAAATCTCTCCGGATAAAGTTGCCGAGGATGAGATAACCCGGGAAAGGAGAGGGAGAGATGGAGAGTTCATCCGAGTTTCTCCTTTTGTTCAAGTTGCCCGAGCAGACAAAGAGCCGGCAGCGGCGGCAGGTCCCCGCGCCCCTGCTCCCCCCGCGGCCCGGGCGCAGCCGGGGTCCCGCACTGCCCTCGCCCCCCGCCTCCTCCCACCGCCGCAACTTTCCGTCTTCTCCATCCCTCCTCAGCCCCGACCCCGTCTCCGGCGCAAAACTTCCCTCGAACTGAACCTCCCAGAAAAAAAAAAAAAACAATTTAATTCAAGGCGGGGGGGTGGGGGGTGGAAAGGGAGAGAAACATCTCTCAAATCATTATTTCCGGTAGATGCACCTCTTTGTTTGGATTCCCCCGACTGTCAGTGAGGACAAGCCTCTGGGTATCTGGTTTCGGTCAGTTTGATCTCCCGGAATGAGACGGGCAAATGCAGGACATAAAGAAAAGTAAGTTTAAAAAAAAAAAAAAAAAAAAAAAAAAAAAAAAAAAAAAAAAAAAAAAAAAAAAAAAAAAAAGAAAAACCTCCGGAGTTGCGAAACGAACCCTTTTTGCATGGACACGGGAAGTACATAAACAAACAACTGAAGGGGAATTTGGGAAGACTGTTGCTTCTCCTCCCCCTCCCCTTTGCACTTTTCCAGAGACCGTAACAAAAAAGGCCCCCGAAAGCTCCTGGCCACGGCTCCGTGCCACCACCGCTGCGGCCAGCCTTGGCATCCCTACCTGTTGCGTAAAGCGCAAAGACGGGGCCGACCGCATCCGTCCCAAAGAAACCAAAAGGGAAGGAGGGGGCCGCCCACAGCCCCACGGCCCCTTCACCTGCCCTCCGGCCGCCCCCACGGGGACGCCCGCCGCGGGCGCCGCCGGCAGCCACGGCGCGGCCCCGGGCGGAAACCGCGGCTGCCCCCGCACCCCTGCCCGGCCCCGGCCCCCGGCCCCGGCCCGCGGGCGGCCGTCGGGGCGCCGAGGTCCCCGCCGAAAGTTTGGCGGGGCGGGACGGGGCGGGGGTGCGCGGCGGCCCCGCACCGAGACAAAAGAAGCGCGGAGCAGAGCTGCAACTCACCTTGGAGGGAGGGAGGGAGGGAGGGAGGGAGGGAGGCTGGAGAGACACCTTCCGCCTCAATCCTCCTCCTCCTCCTCCTCCTTCCCACCCCCCGGCCCTGTGGCGACGGCGGGGCCACGGGACAGGCTCATGCTGCGGGCCGGGGCGTGGGCGCGGGCTTGAGCGCGAGTGGGTGCGAGTGCGTGCGCGCCCGGCTCGGCCCCGCCAAGGGTCCTCTCCCCGGCGCTGAACAAAGGCGCGGGGGAGCGGCCCCTCCGCCCCCGCCCCGCCCGCCCCCCCGGTGCCTAACTTTCTGGTGCCCACCCCGCTTCCCAGCGTCCCGGCCCCGCGCTCGGGGAAGGGCAGGGGGGAAGCGGGGCGGCCCGCCCGGCCCCGCCCGGAGCGGGACCCCCACGTCGGGGCCGGGGCTGCCGGCAGGGCAGGAGCGCTGCCGGGGGGGTGCCGCCGGGTGTGGAGGGGAGGGGGGGGGGGGCGGATCTGCCGCCCTTTGTCTGCACGTGTGTGTGTGTATGTGCACGTGGAGGGGGGCGTTGAGGGTGCTCGTGCGTGGACGGTGCGTGCTGTGAGTGTGTGCACTGCGTGGGCGCGCACAGCGCGTGTCCGTGTCTCGTGAGTGTGTGCGCTGTGAGTGCGTGCATGGTGTGCCTACGATGACTGCACGGTGCATGGGGTGTGCAGTCGGTGGGTGTGCACGGTGGGTGTGCTGGCAGAGGCTTGGGGCACCCCTGAGTGCTGTCCCCCTCCCAGTGCCCCCAGCCATCAGTCCCTGTTGGAGCAGGCTGACCAGGTCTGAAGATGCCCCAATTGCAGCTTGCTTTTTTTTCTTAAAAACAAAAGAAACCTTGAAGAAGTTACCAGGAACCGGTAATTAATAGCATCCCACACGCAATGCAGTAGGGCTAGTTTTTCAAAGTCAAAAAACAGAGGATAATCCTGAGATACGGTTTTTTAGAAGAGGAAAAAAACAAGACAGGAAGGGTACAGTATTTATCCTTTGGTGTCCTGTTGACACCACCTACAGCCCCTGCTCACCCGTGTCTCTTCCTATTTTCCGTCAGTTCACACTAGCAGCCCAATTTGTCCTTCTTCCAGCTCCTTTCCCCCCTGCCCATCTTCCCTAGTTTGGGAGCTTTCATTCAAACCATTCCCTCCTACCCAATGCTGTCAGCCTCGAAGTCTTGTTCTTCAAAATGTTTTATAACTCCCCTCTCAGGATCAACCTTTTTATCCAACTGCCCCAGAGAAACTGCCCCCAGCTCCTCCCTTCTGCCCCCACCTCTTCCATCACTGTGTGTGATGTGTGTTGCTCTCAAATGTTGTCCTCCTACGTTCTGCTGCAAGGTACTTTGCTGTTGCTTTTTATTCTAGCTTTCTGACGTGAAATGATAATGCGTAACGCAGTGTAACACCAGGCATGTGAAATGCCTCCCTATATTCATTCTTCTTTACCATTCCTTTCACCTTACTTTTCTCTTCTGCCCTTCTGCATTGTGTGCTCTGGAGCAACTATTGTAACACTTTTACAATTTCCTCCTAAATTATTTTCTACAGACTGTTTCTCCTTTCCCTCTGTTTCTGACTTTTTCACTAATCCTGGATTTTTATTCTCTCCATCTACACTATTTCCATGGTTGTTTTATGCATCCTTCTTTTTGTACCTCTTCTCTTTTGTTTTCTTAATCCTTCAGTTTCATGGGGGGGAAGAGGAATGTTGACTGCACCGTAGCCCTTTCATTACTTCCATCCTTATTTTGTCTGCTTTTCACATGCACACTTTTAGTAATGCATATTAAAGTCCAACCAACATGTACTCTTCTGCTAACATGTATATAGTTTTTGGCTAGGTCTTTCCCAGATGGCCCCAAATCCAGTGGAAGGATGTGCATTGTGGTACAACCAGCAAACATATTCTAAAGGACTACTCTTAGCAGCATTTTCTGGAAAAGCACAAATTGTACAAGTAGCTCCTGGTTTCATGGGATTTTGTTTTTGTGAGACATCCAAGACACCTTGCATTAAAGTATCGCTTGACGAAAATTTGTGAGGATGGTGCCTTGCCCCATGGCCTGTCAGCTGAGTTGGAGTTTGTAGGGCAGGTAAATGGGATCACCCATGTCCACTTCTTCTCCTGCCCTTGGAAGTTCAAGGGCAAAAGTGCCTAAAAAAAACCCAAAATCATATATTGTAATTCTCTAGTACAAACTGTATTTAAACAAGGTATGTCTCTACCTTATTACTTCATTATGAGGGATAAAGATTAACTAATCATTGGGCCAGAGGCCACCGGTTGCCTAGGGTCCCATAATTGTGACCTGATTGCATCCAATATGCACAAACAGAAGACAGTCACAGCTGATAATATGTAGCTGAAGAGCTAACTGAGCGAGGATGAGAAATACTAGAAAAATTGATCAAGAGGGCAAAAATACCAGAAGTATTTCAACAAAAGTTACTGTTTCTTATAGAAGAATTTATTTGATGGATAAAAGGCCATCTGCAGTCAAGACAATAAAATTTGGTTAAAATCCCTTTGTGGTTCATTGGCCAGGCAAAGGCAAGCATTAGGCATTAAAAAGAAATACATAAGCAGCAAGAAAAAGGGAGCAATTGATGATAATCAACATGAAATAGAAATTATACAGTGTAGAAAATTACTTGGAAAAGTCAAAAACATTACAGAAAAATTCACATCTGGAATGGATGGAATTCAAATAATTTTACAGTTAGTGACAAATGAAGCACCTTCTAACAATGCTCAGAGGTGGTCAGTAGACACAGTAACATATTTAATTATGATACAAAATGCACTAATAACGATACCTGTGTTCTGTAAGCGGAAAGATAAATATTGCACACAGATCATGACCTACTCTTTGGTCTGTTGGTCATTGAAAAAGCTTTTGGGCAGCACCTAGTTCCGATAAACATTAAAGCCTTAGCCCCAGGTGCCTTGCACCCTAGCATCAGAAAATACTTGGTAATTTATGTCACAGTGATGTTCAGCTTAATAAATCTTGGTATGTCACAGTGATGTTCAGCTTAATAAATCTTGGAGTGTCATGGAAATTATGGGAATCTATTGCCAATGTTGTGCCAATATGAAAAAAGGGCAAGTAGAATAACTCAGATTACAATACTCCATTTTGCCTGACATTGGTACCTTCCAAAATAATGGAAAGCCTAACACAGGATTAAACTCGGAGGAGAACTAAGGATAATAATTTTGATTCTAATGCAGCATCCATTCATCTTTAATCCTTCTTTTTACCTTTGTATTTAGGTTTCACTGTAGCTGTAGGAGGGATCTGAGTGTGGATCTACTGACAGCACTGCATGCTGCCGTCTGGTTTGAAGAAAAACACAATGGTGAAGAAATTGCCCATAGCATGCCAACATTTAAACGTTTCCAAATGATAGTGACCTAGTCTCTTCTGGTTCCCAAATAAGGGGGCAAGTGGCCTAAACTACCCATGTTTAGTTTTTAAATCCTTGATTCCCCCACTGCACAACCACATTCTTCTTAATTCTTTCAGTCTCAGATATCTGATCTCTTTCTGTCTCCATACGATTTTTATGCTGCTTCCCAGGCCTCGTTGAGGAGAGACTTCAGTGAAATTCACTCTAGACATAGATTCAGGACTTTTAAGATCAGAAAAGGTCATTAAATCATCATATAAAAGGTCAGAGAATGCAATCCAGTTTGTCCTGTATTTATCCTGGTCAGCCATATTCTTCTGAAGTCTAACTTCCAGAAAGGTTTTCCATTTATGCTAAAACATTAAGTGATACACAGTCAACCGCTTCCCTTAAGAACTAAGTCAACTATAACCCTTGCTGTTAAAAAGAACAACAACAACAAAAGCTGTGCTTCACTTTAAATCAAAATTTGTTTGGCTTTAACTTCTAGTTACTTTTTTTTTTTTAATTATTTTATGTCTGGCCACCACATTAAATTAGCGTACAGCTAATTTTATAAATGGGGGACTGAAAGCAAGATGGGCTGCACAGGACAGGAAACCTTCCTGCAGAGATAACGCACTTACAGGATTGTTTTAATCTCTTTGAGACATTACTTAGATTAACTTGTTTAGGTTCCATTACATTTACCAAGAAAACATACAATTGCTTGAAGCTCACCAGCTGAGTGGTTTTTTGGGGCTGTGACACTCACTTAACATGTGGTTGCCACGCTAATGGCAATGGTCATTTTGAAGCACGTGTCAGTGCTATAGCGGTGATGTAAAGACCGGCACCCCCAAAGCCCAGAATTTCACGCAGATGCTGTAAGCACCTACGACGCAGATCAACGCAAAGGGCAGCCCAGCCTGCAGTGGAGAGCTGGGACACTGGTGATGACTCACTCCCATTACACACCCTACATGTGGCTTTTTGACTTGCTATATAAGTTTTGTTATGCTGGAAATGAGGGGAGTCCAAAAGCACATCACCTGTGGACTTCTCCAGACTAAACAGCCGGTGGCTGGTTACCTGCGGTTTTCAAGAAGCTGGATTTGAAGACCCACGTGAACCCTTCCGATCTTTGTTCCTGGCTGTGTGGAAGAAATTCAGACTATGCGAGATCCACAGAGCATGCCAGAAGTGGAGGACTGGTTTCAGTTCTTTCTGTTTTAATAGATGCCACAGAGGAAATGACAAACTGCAGGAGGGAACTCACAGAAAAGTTAGCATACATCAGCTACAGTAACTGTCTTTGCTTTTACTGTGAGAAAAGACTGTGCAAAAAGTTATTTAGTGTTGTTTGACCCCATTTCCCTGAGAAGTGAACTACCACTCAGCTTCCAAGAGCATCTGAGCGTTTTGACTTGCTTATGAGCTTTTGGATGTTGCTATGTATAGGAAGACAGGCAACACAGCAGAAGATCGGCAAAAGGTGGTCTTTTAGCAGATAATTCAGAGCACCTTCTGGGTTTTGCTGTCCTAGCAATTTTTTGCTTCCCCTTCCGTTTTATTCTTCTACACACAGCGGCTGATTTCACCATTAGTCTCTTTTTCAGAAGTATGAATCAAATCATTAGGTCAATTGACTCCTGTAAATGTAAAGACCAAGACGGACAAGCCTGCAAATGAAAGAATTGTTTTGGCATGGATATATTCATGTCTGGAGACACATACTCAGCAAATTCATAGGATGTTTGTTTTGGAAATGCATATACTGGAAACATTTGCTTTAAAAAAAAAAAAAAAAAATCAGTTTTATTCCAAAAGGGTAGAAAAACATGAGCTTTCCAGCACTGCATTCTTTTGAATCACCTAAAGGTTGTTCACAACATCCATACTCTAGAGAAAGAAAACACAATTTGTAATTGATTCTCAACTACCTGCATCTTCCTTACGTTTTTTTCCCTAAGCCAGAAAAAGGGTAGTGAAAACCTCTGACCTTCTTTTCCATCAAGTGTGCATCTTGATCAAGACAAGGAAAGTCTTAGCTCAGAGGCCCCATTAACAAAACTTCTTTTTTTTAGATATGTACACCAGAGCCTCTTTGTCACCTCCCTTTATATCTCGGGGGTTTTGTTTGTTTGTTTGTTTTTTTGTCCCATTTAACCCACCCTTTTTATTTGGCAAATCTGTAGCATGACACAGACCTGGTTCCATTTTAACTATTTCTGCCACTTTTCCCTCCAGAGCCTAAGGTTCTTCTAACAGATCTTGTAGAAACCCAAGAATCCCTAGAGAAATAGATAATTACCAAACAAATTCAAAGTGTTTAGTTCAGCAATATGTTCGTATATGATGGTTGCTATTGCAGTTGCTATTCCTCTCAAAGGAATATATTTATTATGAAGAATGAAAGCTCCATTGCAAGCTGAACAAACGAGGCCCATTTTATGTTATTCTTAATAGACAGGGGCAAAAAGATTACTTTTCCATATTCTTGTTCCCATTTACTCTATACATAATTATGAGTACTACTCGAATAGAAGATTATTATAGTCAAAATAAAACAAATTTTGGGGAGTTCTGGTTTCAGCCTTACTTTCTTATAGTATCATAGAATAGTTTGGGTTGGAAGGGACCTTTAAAGGTCATCTAGTCCAACCCTCCTGCCATGGGCAGGGACATCTTCAACTAGATCACGTTGCTCAGAGCCCTGTCCAACCTGACCTTTAATGTTTCCAGGGATGGGGCATCTACCACCTCTCTGAGCAACCTGTGCCAGTGTTTCACCACCCTCAGCATAAAAAATGTCTTCCCTATATCTAGTCTAAAACTACCCTCTTTTAGTTTAAAACCCTTGTCCTATCACTACATGGCCTTGTAAAAAGTCCCTCTCAAGCTTTCTTGTAGGCCCCCTTCAGGTACTATAAGGTCTCCCCGGAGCCTTCTCTTCTCCAGGCTGAACAACCCTAGCTCTCTCAGCCTTTCTTCATAGGAGAGGTGTTCCATCCCCCTGATCATTTTCGTGGCTCTCCTCTGGACCCGCTCCAACAGGTCCATGTCTTTCTTGTGCTGGGGGCTCCAGAGCTGGACGCAGTACTCCAGGTGGGGTCTCACCAGAGCAGAGTAGAGGGGCAGAATCACCTCCCTCGACCTGCTGGCCACGCTTCTTTTGATGTGGCCCAGGGTACGGTTGGCCTTCTGGGCTGCGAGCGCACATTGCCGGCTCATGTCCAATTTTTCATCCACCAGTACACCCAAGTCCTTCTTGGCAGGGCTACTCTCAATCCCTTCATCCCCCAGCCTGTATTGATACCAGGGGTTGCCCTGACCCAGGTGCA
This sequence comes from Phoebastria nigripes, assembly GCA_035582835.1. Classification (NCBI taxonomy): domain Eukaryota; kingdom Metazoa; phylum Chordata; class Aves; order Procellariiformes; family Diomedeidae; genus Phoebastria; species Phoebastria nigripes. The sequence continues at coordinate 215,535 of JAYKAV010003274.1, read as the reverse complement.
GGACCTTGCACTTGGCCTCATTGAACCTCATGAGGTTCACATGGGCCCACTCCTCAAGCTTGTCCAGGTCCCCCCTTAAAGTCCCTTCCTTGAAGTTTTAAAACATAAACTTGGACTTCTTCCTTCCTGAAAATTTTGATCTATTTGAGAATTATTAAGTTTAAATATAGCTACAAAAATGAGATACTGTATAAAGATTATCTAATGTACACATACCTTCAAAATTGTTAGAAAAAAATGGCAGTTTGTTTTGAACATTTAAGACTAACGTTCTGAATATATTGTTTGATAATATCCTTTCTTCTCGCCTTCAGACAATGCTCAAGTTATTTCTAGTTGCTTTTCAACTGGTTTAATTAATTATCCTCCTCTCTGGCTTATAGTGAAAACATCAGCCTTTCTAGTTAATCACTTCCTTTAAGAAATCACCCCACAGTACTGACAAAGGCACTGGACTAGAATCATAGTCAATATGATCTCTTTAGTTCATAAATCTGTTTGAGCAGTCAGCTGAATATTTGTGAAGCACAGAGACTGTAAAATCCTTGTCTTGAATTCCCTCATATAGACGGACAATGCCAGGAAAAGGATTTGAGTCCTACTTACAATCTTGGCCTGGTTTAACAGGGCTTTGTGCACCTTGTTATCATATAAAACACCTGTTTACAGCTTAATAATATATCTTTGTGCCTTCATAATATGACTGTATAGATAGATGGACAGATAATAGACAGGGTTTTTGCGGCCGGCTCAAAATCTAATTTGGGACTTCCCCATCTCCGCAGCCATAGGCAGTCCTCCAAAAACGTGCACTTCTGCTTCATGTGGCGTGGGTGCGGTTACACAGTCTGCAGCCCTCAAGAGAGAAAAAAAAAAAAAAAAAAAAAAAAAATCGGTCTATGACACAGCACACACTTCCCCTGCATGCACAAAGCGACAGGAGAAAGAACCAACCCAGAGAGAGCAAAGCTGCTCCTGACTCTGGGCGTCCACAGCTGCCAGCGAGGACCAGGGCACAGGAGGCTTGGGCACCCAGAGGGTGTTGCTGGGACAGCTGGAAAGTGCCGGATGAACGAGGGAGCGAGCGAGCAGCTGAGGAACGGGAAGAGGATGAAGGACAGACTTTTCTCCACCATCCTGTCAGAGGCCATGCAAGCAGGCAAAGCCTCCTCCGAGCACSAGGCTGCCAGGGCCACCATGGGGCTGCCCTGCAAATTCAGCCCACACCAGCACAACAGGGTTTTTTTCACTCTGCACAATAACACGTTCTCCTGGCCACAGATCTGGCAAGCCAGCCCAGCCTCCCTGCTTTGATTTCGGCCTGTGTGAGTATTGACCTCCTGTATCTTTAGGTCTTATGAGTTTGACCCTTTTCACATGGAAATGGGTATGGCAAAAATGCAGACATATACCTGCCATTGTGAAGGACGATGGAATATAATTTGTTTTTGCAAGAAATATCAAGGTCACCCTAAGCACAGAAATCCTATACCAGCTCTGGTAAAACCAGCATAGTAAATATAGACACAAGATAAACTAACTGTCTGGTTTTCCATTTGCCTGTGACCTCTATTACTGTTCTTTGTTCCTTTGCCTATAACCTCTATAATTGTCTTTTTGGTCCTTTGGGTCAATGTGATTATCAGTCTCAACACTGCCGCTGCTCTCAAATTTGTCAAATGAAACCTCATCTGGAAAGTTACAACCCTATTCTGTTTGTGACTTATTCAAAAAACTGTGCCTTTGGCATGCAATACAGAATACTTTTTCTCAGTAATAGATCCATATTCATAAAAGGGTAGCTATTCAGTCTTACCAATTTATTTTCCTTTTGTCACTGTTTACACAAAATAATTTACCTCCCCTGCTAACATTTTTCAAAGCATACCCTTGTTTTAATAAGCACTTACTAAAATACAAAATGTACACTGAAAACCAGCATCTGGAGGAGTCCCAGTCTTGAATAAGGTTACTTGGCCTGAATGAAATACATGTAATAACGATGTCAGTCTGATAAAAGCTGAATTTATCTCTGTATTTAATGAGTAAGAAGATAGAATATATACAGAGTCTCAATGAGATATTGCTTGTGCTCCCTCAAGAAAGTTGAGGTGTATATTGGTCAGTATTGGTAAAACAGTAGATCATTTTCCTTAAACCCATGATTTCTAAGTAGGGATTCAATCCAGCTGTCAGTGGAATGACTGAAAAAATKTAATTGACACCAATATTGATAATGCCCACCCCCATGCAAACTCAAACATAATATGTAGTTAGTATATAAAAAAAAGTATGCTTTCTCCAGCCTCACTGTTGCAATCTCCCACGCAAGCGACTTTATGCACGTGTGTCTGACTACTGCATAAAGGCTGTATTTTGAGAGTCCCAGTCAAGCACATGGCAAGTTCCAAAGGCAACAGCTTGAAACATGAAAACTTATCCCTAGCGTGTTTTTTTTYTTTTTTTTTMTCTCCATCTTTTCTCTCCCTGGTGTTATTTTTAAGAAAATATGACAAATTAAAAAATAATAAAGCTCCAATAAGCCTATTCTCTTCAAATTTGGTGCTTCACACAATGCCAGAGGTGTCATGAAAGAAAAATGTCATCCATAATAGGTGACTGTTTGGAATCAGATTAGAGAGACCCATAATCTGTCAGTAACCTCTGCCTGTAAGGTCAAATTACAAATTCTGCATTTATTACATATAAACACACTACATTTCCAGATTCTGCCTCCACAGACACTGGGTAATTTATAGGGTCCATCAGTCAATAGCTGTTTTATATTAGACTCCAACTACACATACATAAATATTTTCAATAATACATCCACAGGGACAGCGATCAATTTGTTGTTTTTTTTTTTCTTCACAACACAACATGAAATAAAGTGTAGGAGAGGGTAAAGAGAGGCTGCTCTTCCTCAGTGATGACAGGAAAAGCCCAGAGAAATCATCATATGCATAAAAAGAGGCAAATATTTACTAGAGAAAAGCCAGGCAGAGGAGAAATTACTACCTAAAGGCTGCAGCTGGTTGTCTCTGCAGATTTAAAGGATCAGCTACCGAGACTGTAATTCTCAGAAAATCTCCTATTAATGGATAAAACTAAACTGCGCACTGTTCAGTGCAGTCTGGGCAGTGAGAAACAAGGCATTCCTTAAGGAAAATAAAAACTCTGGTTTCTCTAATTGCAGGCTACTAAATTTGCTTCCCTGGCTGTAGTTTAGCGCATCGGTGCGATGCATAGCCGCATCCTGGTGGTAACTGGTGGCTCCCATCACCAGTTCATTTCATAAGTCACCAACCCACCATCAGATTGTAATGACTTCTGGCTATTTCTAACTGGGATTTAAATCAGTGACCTGAAGTAAAGACACTCATCCTATTACGAGCCTCCTGAGCCATGTGAATTCCAGTGGAGCATTTTTCTTTTAATTCTTCTTAAGCTTACTTCACACAGATATAAATGCTCACAGAAGATCTGAGTTGAAGAAGAGTCAGGCCCTAAATATTGATAGGAAGCCTCATTCCTCTTTTCTTTACTGAAAACTCTAGAAACCTCTGGTTTGCACTATTCAATCACTAAGCCACCTATGTATGTGATGTGCATGTGAGAGCTGTTTCAGCAATTTATCAGCTTTAGTGATGGCTGAATATGCAGATTTTATATTCTAATACATATATCAGAAACACCTGGATACAGATATTCAAAATACTTAGAATATTTCTTGTGGTCGTTTGTTTCATGTAGACATACTGTACTGAAAAGGTCCGTTTAAAAGCACTGGAAGGACTTCTGGGAAATTTCCTTTGCTCTTAAATCATCTACTGTTACATCAATAACACAGTCCATGAGGTTTGCACTTCCATTGCCACAGATACTTTTAAAAACAAAACAAAACAAAACCCTCAATGTAACCCAATTACTTCCATTCTTCATTGAAAAACAGAAATTGAAAGTTCCACTCCAGAAAAAAAGTTTCTGCTAATTCAGAATATGAATTGCAGGGAAACCAAGGCATTTGAAAAAAAAAACCGCTCACAGACAACTGCACATGAAAAGTTTAGGTCATTATATTTAATCACATAAAATGAAAAATACCTGTGAAAAACTGAAATTCCTGGAAATCATGTTGATAGCTAACCACAATCAGAGGCTGCAGACCAATTATTAACCTACTGTTGCTGAGCTTCCAGCTACCATAGGATCACCAGACTATTTTTTTTAACCTATTTTAGTTACAAAATGTGTCTAGTTACATTGTTTGCTTCCTACATTTCTTTCTGAAAATCACATAGACAACACCTTTTATATGCCCAGTATAAATCAAGTTACTATCCTAATAAAGAATTCCAAGAAAAATAAAAATTCTGAAGTTAAAATCAGTGTGAAGAGAGATACTTTCCTTGCTTTATCATCAAGGAAAGAATAACAAATGTTCTAATGTCATAACATTTTTAAATATTCAAAAGTAAAAAATATTCTTGATTTAAACTAATAATAAATATATCTGATGAGGAAAATGTCCTTTGAAGTGACCACAGACAACATGGTTTTCTAGATACCACAAACAGGAGACATTTTACATCATAAGACTAAACACCCAGTTAGGCGACAGATAGCGAATAAGCTGTAGACAAAGTAGATCCTTAGCCAGGCCTTTGCTGATCTCTGTATAAGGCGTTGTATACACACACCCCAGATAGTCATGAAACACAGAAATAATTTTGTATGAAGACTTATCAGAACTTACACGGCAGAGAAGCATTTACTCGTAACTGCAGCCCAAACAACTCAAACTTCTCAAATTATCTCCGAATTCAGAAAAACAACTACTGAGAGAGGACAAAAAAGTAGCATGAAGCGATGGTGTGATTAATTTGCCTTAGAGAATTTTTTCCACTGTGAAAAGCTGCTGTTACCTTTAGGCGCCTAGAAGAGGGTCGCTGCTGGGAGAGGCATTCCAAGGACAACAAATGAGAGAAATGGGGTTTATTGGCAAACATCTGAAACCCGTCGTGCCCATCCTTTTTGGCAGTCAAGACTGCTTATTCAAGATTTTCTGCATTAGAGAGGACTCGCACACGACTTTCTTTACTGTCCCCCCCATCACACAGTGCATATTGTGAAGCCTATCCAGACCTTTGCAGAAGCAAAACACCAGCTCAGTCAATCCAGTGCTCCCCAGTAAGCACCTGGCGCTCTGCTCACGCAGCGTACGGGCACCCCGAGCCCACATGACACCTTCACTCATGGGGAGGACAGATGACCTTGGGGGAGGAGGAGGAACGACAGTGGCCAGTCACAGCCTGCAGCTGATGCTGTAGGACCTCCCCAGCCTTCAGGCTGGTCCMGGCACTGCTACGTACCATCGCGGTCGCTATTCACGTTAATTCTGTGCGTGGGTGCACAGAGCTGATCAGCTGGCTGAAACTGGATATTTTTGCAGATTGCTATAATACTTCATTGTATTTGATTTTAAAAGGTAATGACTAGGATTCTTGGAGTCATGGGATTGTGACCTGCTCCTGTCTGGCAGAGGTACAACCTTCTACAGCAGTGGCTTAAATTATGCAATAGGATCTATTAAAAAGAAAAGAAAAAAAAAMAAAAACACGCAAGATTTCCCTTTCTGAACATTCCTGCACTTCCTAGCTTTAGCATGTACATCACCCTCTTTCCTACTGACTCACACAGCCCTAGCTGGAACCGTCAGGTGGCTTATATTACATCCTGCAAGTCCTCCAGGAGGCTCTTCTTGCCTTAAATTATTCCTCAGTTTTCCAATCATTTGTGAAGAGAATTATCTCAGCTTTTACTGACAAAAAAATTACCTTTAAAATCAGAACATGCATGTATAAACAAGGCCTATTGAGCAAAGTAGTCAAGTTCAGAAAGGGAAGAGAATTATTTCAGAAGGGGAATACCCGAGTAGAAAAAGTTACTTCAGCTCCCACTATGGGCGTGTTCCAAAGCAGATTTAAATCATTGGTGCCTTATCCGCTTGGGTTCAGTGCACTTTGCATCAAATTTCATAAAATATCACTTCAGGTGTTCTCATTAGAAAAGTATCAAAGATTAAAAACCAACCAGAAACACAAAGCCATATTTTTACAGTCTTAGGGTGCATTGTGGATGATAAGGTGAAGCTGGTTAATTAACATGTGCGCCAATCTTCATTTTCTCATCTCTGGTGTTGCTATTCAAGTAATGTCTGGGTCTCATGGCGCCTCAGCTAAAGCGCAGAATAGAACAAATAGAGCAAAAAAGGCCTTTAGCTCTGCAGGAAGGACAAGGTAGAGCTGGGAGAGGATCCCTCCTCGCTCCTCCTGAGCCTGCACAGTCTTCTTCAGGCAAAGCCGCTCCCTGCCAAGAGCAGGGGATTAGGATTTTTTCTTCATAAATTATGCCATTTCAAAAAGCTACTGTCAACTCAAACCCAGCTTCAAGCCAGCATAATATGACAGGGCTAGAATACAAAAGTTCATTGCCTTGTGAGGTTTTTGTTGTCTTTCTCTCCGCTGTTGCTTTTGCTATCGAATCCAAAAGGTTCGGTTTGGGTTTGTGTGTGTTTGAGAGATTTGCATTGTTTCTCTTATTCAACAAGACTTCTATAACAGAACCAAAAGTAGTCTCTTTTCCTTCTTAATTAAGAGCAGCATGATTTTGTTTACTTTCCATGATAAGCAATTTGAATAGTTCAAAACCCTTTATTTTGGGAATGCAGTTTCTAGGACATACTTATATTCCACTGAACTATGACAAGCAACACATTATCCAATTTAACACTTATTACTATAGAATAATATATTAATTTATCCTTTAATCTGAATGGCTACTTTATTTAAAAAATTCTTTGCACAAAGGATCAAATTAAATCTAATCCCTTACATGACATTCAGTAAAATGGACAAGGCCTAAAGCAACTTAAATCCTCTTTCATCTCCTATATTATTACATATGGCAGGAAACCTTAGAGTACTGTTTATCAGCTGTTAATCAGAACTCACCTATAAGCAGGGTGCTCTCAGAATTTTAAACATTTCCTATCTTCTATTTGTGTACGTATTAAAGGAATTTATATTCCACCTGTGCAATCCTATCCTTATGACTCCTACACTGTTAGTGTGATAGCTCTGAGGTGTTGCTTGTAAAGATATGCAGGGCTGGAGATAAATCAAGATCTTGAGCAAAAAGGGAAGAAATTCTCTAAGAGTAGCTATTTGAGGATCAGAGGAAAGGGATGTTTTGAAGTAAAGAGGGCTATGTTTATTCCTCTATGAAGTACAAAAATAATGGGCTTTGCTGGAGGAAGGGAGGTAATTTTCCATCTTTGTCAGGCACGATGGACACAATAATGCAACATCTTTATTAAAACAACCCCCACACACACATAAATTAAGAAATCTACTTTTAAAAATTAACCAGTTTAAATTTGGTATTAAGGCCACCAAACGTCCAAAGTACAGAATTGCCATCCTCAAATTTGAGAGACTTAGTCATGGCTATGACACATCGAGACAGTCTCATTAACATCATTTTCATCACCGTATAAATATAAAGTGGAATTTTGTCTTGTTTTCTTGGGTTGTTTTCTATGTGTCTCTTTCTACATTTGCATACTACTATATATTTGAGATTGAAGGGTCAGGAATTACCTTTCCCTGCCTTTACAGAGATAAGGCACTACCAGACAGTTGGAGCCACAGTGACAGAAATGCTAACACAAATGTGTGAAACTAGTAGCTTGTTCTGCAAGTGCTGAATTAATAGTTCCTTAATTTCAATTTACACAGTTGGCTTTGTTAAATGATTAGTGCCTTTAAACCTGAGAAATTAATTATGAGCATGGATGGCCAGATAAGACTGAGATTAGATAGGACTTAATTAGTACTTTGTTACTTCTACTAGGTTTGACTGTCACATCAAAATTTTTAATTAAAAAAAAAAAAAATCAGACTTACTTAAGCAGAAATCAAGAGGTAGATGTAANCAAAAAACAAAAAACACAAAACACAAACAAACCAAAAAACAAACACACAAAAAGTTTCTGGCAATTTGTTACCTTCTTCATACTTAAAACTACCTTGGCCAAGCAGAATAAGAAGACCAAGAGATTTTAGAAAGATAATTTTAGGGAAAGCGTCAAACAAGTATTATTTAAGCTTGTTCTTTTATAATTCAAACCTTCTACTTTGCATACATCTTACATGTTTTGGAATATATTTACGGCACCTTTGCTGTGTTTAGTTTTATCACATATAGAGATGTATGTGTAACACTGAGGGTCACACAGACCTTCCAAATATTTTCATTCAAAACTCCCTACAGCCACAGTAGCTTCACTACCTAAAGGAACACTCAGTGGTGAAACAGTCTGCACTTACAAATAATCTTTTGCCATCAGGATGAAAGGTTAAAAAATTAAAATTTTCTTGATTGTCTAGTTGATCAAATCAGTATGTTCAAGATACCCCAGTTAGCAAAGGAAGAACTATGACTTCCTCATTACTCCATACCCAAAAGACTGTTAAAGACCCTGTAAGTGCATTTAAATCTAAAAAAGTAAGTATCACAAAACTTCACTGGATTTTTGCTGATTAATAAGTATAAATGCCTTCTTCAGTGTCAAAAATGAAATAAATTATACTTCCCGGTTCAGCAAATCAAGAACCTTCTCCAATGACCAGGTCTTCCAGGAGAGCATCATGGTAGTGCCAAGACACACAAAGCAAACCACAGGGATTAAAAGTAGAATGGTCCATTTTTCCTGTTTAATTAGGCTAAAATGCATTATGAGACACTGAAATCTGTTTCTAAAATATTGGAAGACACAGTGACAGTTCAGCTCACCAACTACCATCCAGGTAATCTAACAGTCAGTTAGGACGCACTCTGCAGAAGCACTTTGGCACTAAACTCCATGACGGTGCAGGGGTAGAAATAACCCACTTTGATCAAAACCGCTCTTACAAGCTGCCTCCAGCAAGCTCTGAACCAGGACACCTTCTCCTTGTCCTGGATGCTCAGGACGGCCGGTGGCTTTTTCTCTTTCCCATGCTCTCCACTGATACCAGCTTGGATGGATAAGCCACCACTGACCTTGCAGGAGCTCCTGTCCTTGTTGGCTTCCTCTTCTTTCTCCTGGCCCAGACCTCAGCTTCACCACACAGTCCTTGGACTCTGAAAGAGGTCTGTGAAGGTTTTAGCAACGTAGCCCTACCTTGTTGGTGACATGGGCAACTAATGCCCCACTAAAATAATTTATCATAGCCACAAGTCTGAAGTTCATGGCAGATCTAGACCTTGCTTTTAAAAGAAACGCATTCTAACAAAACTACTTTTTAGCTACCCAGCATATTTTAACTAACACCCCCTTTCCCTCCAGATTTTATGTATTTTTAATGAAAGTCTAATTACCATCCAAATACAGTTTGAAGCAATGCTTGAGGAAAAATAAACATAATTTAGAAAGTCAGAAAATATTCATTAATTATTTTTCTAGCATGATAAAAGTGTATAAATTAAGAATCTGTGTAAATATATGTTAAACTACTTAAATACATACAGATGTAGTATGTACATAATCCTCATGGTTAGCAAAAGGAAATACTGAATTACACCAGCCAGTGAGAATCAACTTTTATTTAGAAAAACACTTAGGAAGCACAAATGCAAAACAAGATGAAAATCAATTATTTAAATCAAGGTTTCCAACTTGACAATTTAAATCATGAGTAAAATTGGCAATTTAAATGACTTTGATCTAAATCAATCCCCTTGATATGAAACCAGCCCATTTTGTTTGTCATCATTATTGTTCTCAGAGCACCCTGATGAAAAAATTATTTGTAAATGTGCACATGTGGATATTTCTTTATGAATACACTTTGCTCTACATGTTTGTAATTCATTTACAACAAGAAGAGCATTAACTACACCTTAGCATACCTATGACACAACTCTCTTTACTAAGAAATATTATTAAATGGGAATTTCATTTTGTAAGTGATAATATTTCCCATTCTTTCGTAATATTAGCATTATTACAGGACAAGTCAGAATTAACTGAGTATCAGATCACCAACAGACCTGCCAGTCACAAACAGAGCCACAAAAGCTTTAGACCTGCCATTCGGCATCCAGCATCCTTCAGAGAAGACTACAAAAACCACATCTGATCTGTAAGGCCACAGGACGCCAAGTCCTATGTTGAGTGCTAGGGTCACCCAGAGTAGCACAAGCAATACCCTCAAATGCTTCCACAACCCATTTCTCCAGCTGGAGATGGCTATAGGCAAAAGGCTCTTCAAACTTGCCTTTTTAACCTGCCTTCCTGAAGATGTGTCATACATGTGTCTTCATTCATCCATCCACATAATTTTTACAGAGAGAAGCTGAGGTCCTAAAGACGCTACATTTCCACAGGCTTTGCAAAGGGAGATGCCCAGGAGAAAGGATAGAGGCCCAGGCCTCATCTTAAATGAACTCCTGAGGGGTAGGTGAGAGTCCCAGCTGGGGCTGGCCACGGGAACGAAGTTAGTGCACTCCAGGCCCTGCCAGATAGGTTGCAGCAGGGAGTAATGTACCAATTAGACATCAGAGAGTCCACCCAATGGAGCTCTCCTGAGATACAACTCTGTAGAAACCAGGTTCCATTGGCTCACACAATGATTTGCTAACATCCTCACCTCAGCCTTTGTTTCTAACATTGCCTGTGGATAATGAGCCACCCAGATTGTATACTCTGCCTGAATTAAACAAAGATACAATTTTCCATGTCCACTAGGCTCTTAAAGCCTTCTTCCTACCTCTTTCTCAATTAGTGCCATAAGACACCAGTTTCTTGTTAGTAACCAGCAATAATTCTGCTTTAATATCCAGGCTATGCTTTCATAGTACTGTTTTTTCCTAAACTTCTCCTCTTGAAGTTCACATCACCTTGGGTCCCAACTACTGCAGTAGTTTTTCCCCCCTTCTTCCCATGCACCCAGACTTTCTGATTCAATGACCATTTTCGTGGCCCATGCGCTTGACCATGATAACCCGATCCGTGCTCTTGTCCCCTGGCCCTCTTTCACAAGTAAGCCTATGTCAGGGTCCTTTCCAGCACCACCACACGCTTATCAAGTATCTTACTGTTCCCGTGCAGCAGCAATGAGTTGGCTATGATCACCTCATGATCCCAGCTTCTTAACTGTTCGCTTGTTATGTTTTGTATTTTCTCTCATCAAGAGAAATACTTTGGAAGAGGTCCCTGTTCACTGGTGCAAATTTATGTGTGTTCTCTTCCAAATCCCTCGTTAATACCTGTCTTCATCTGTGATACCTGCAAAGAACGAAAGAGCAGCTAGCTCAGGCTGCTGCTGTAGTGAGATCAGTGCTGCCAAACCGAATGGTAATATTACTTTGTTTTCTGCTCTAAGCTGTGGCTGCTTTTCTGTCCTACATTTAAACTATAAACAATCTGAAGTGGCTCTTCTCTTTTTGTCCTGTGCTTATAGTGCACCAAGGACATGAGCTGCTAATCTATGATTAAGGGCACCAACAACTACATAATAACAATAATAATAAAATAGAAGAGAAGAGGAGAAGACACTATGATTTCATTTCTATCTAAATCTGGAACAATTTGTTAATGGAATTAGGAAGCTTCCTTTATGTAATTATCACTGAGTACATCAGCCAAAGTCTAACTCACAGTGTGTATCTTTCACTGTGATAATACAGTATTTTAGAACTACATGAAATACACCACTTAGATAAGCTGAGCTGGAATTTATGACCCTCCATTTGCCACCAGCTCCAGACACTAGTGTGCATTTTCAATTCAGGATAGGGAAGCAAAGCCCTCGGTTTATAAGGCTTCATGTCTGAGTTCTTAAAAGCGAGGAGAGAGCTCAAGCAAAGAAAATTTTCACACTTTTTTTCCCCCAAAGCTGATCCAAGAGAACAAAACCAAAGATTTTTGAAATACCCAGGATTCCTCCTTTTTTTGAATGAGAATGTAAAAGTTTATTCTTATTCTGTTCTATTACCCTGTTTTCTAGAAAATCATACATTTTTAATTTATTAATTAAAAAAAAAACCTCAAACCAATCCAAAGGAAAGCAGCATAACAAGATTTTCCAAATCACGTTGAGTCTTGGACAAAGTTTGCAGGAAGACCAGGAATTAATCTGAAGATGCCTGTTTCCGACCTCCTGTTCTATCCACTATACCACTGTTTCCCTACGGCCAAAACTATGCAAGTTCTTTCATTAGAAAATAATCATGTTGTTTTCTTATTACAGAAAGAAATTGTTTTCTGGAACAATTGAATATTTACAGAAAATATGTCCCTCTCTGGAAATTAAGCCCTAAAGTTATATACAATTAGAGCACGTACATACTTACATGTAAACAGGAGCTACCTCACATAATGTTGAATTGCTTTGCCTTTCCTGGTACCCTGAGTAAATCTGAATCAATGGCATCGCAGGAGCAATACCTCAAATGCCACATTTCTGAATCATAGCAGTCCCTAGCATAAATTCTGCCGAGTCTGAAGACATCTGAATTTGCTTTCATGGAAGTAAACCAATCCAGATCCACGTGTTCAAGCCTGGAGAAATGCCCAGATCCCCCTTTAAACTGCCATTCCCTTTGCCACTCACCGGGTCCCACACTGTCCTGTGTAACCCACTGCCATCAGCACACCAGTCCCTTTCTGTCCGGTCAACGTATCCTCATTAGCGACCATCCCACCATGTGGCAGTAATTACAACTTCAGCAGTTCCGGGGTCCTGGAAAGATTTGGATATTTGCTTCACTTTCTTGAAAGGGGCACACCATGAACTGCATGCAGTCGCAAACTTCAGGCAGGCTGCTACAGCAAAAAGTCACTCTATTATGTTTTCTCTGACACATCAAGAATTTGCCCATTTGAAAGATGTGGTTGGACTTTAACCTGAGTATACAGGTTTCGGTGAGCTGTGCTGAGATCATGCAGTCAGATCTTGTCTGGTTTCATAGCAATCCCACTTGTTCAAAACAGTCAACCTGAGCAACAGCCTTTTAAATTCTTCAGTTAGATACCAGCTGCTTTCATTTAGCTTTCAGAAATGCCGTCACAGTTTGTACCCAGCTTGGTGCTATTTTTGAGGCAGACAATGTGCAGAGATACCCTCATCTGAGAGCCTTGGACTAAGCTCAGGATGATAATGTAGCACGGGTACATCTTGGATACATCTTAAATTAGATTTCTTTTAATTCTACYGCCACACATTAGGCAATGTGCCTTTTGCAAGGGAAGAAGATGAATGCTGAAACAGAAGAAAAAGGGGGCCTGGGAAGCAGGAAAGACATAATGTTCTGGGTTCACTGAATGGGAATTTACATCTCTAACATAACGTTAGCAAAACTCCTCTTGAAGAAGGTTAGGAAGACATTTGGGAAGAAACAAGGTCAGAGACAGGAATGTAAACTGGAGACTGGGGAGGGAAGCCCAGGAAGAAACCGAGTGAATTACTGAGAGCGCAGAAGAGAAAAGATAAGAAAGACCAATGTTTTCCTTTTTCTTCCAGGTCTACATTACAAGAGCACTGCCAACACAACAAAGCATAGCCTTGCCAGTATAACACACATTTTGTCTAGTATTGTGCTGGCATAACGGTGCCAAACAGGACTCAAAGCTCATAGCTCCCCTGGCTGATGCCAGGTCTGAGTTTCTACTTCAACCTAGTTCCCATTGTTTTGAAAGACCCATATGGGCCCCTTGCAACCGACCTGCCAGTCTTGCTCCTATTTCTGCAAGCCCTTTTCCTCCTCCTGTTCAAGCAAGTTAATGCTGCCTACGATAAGGACGGGACACACAGGGGTGCATGAAGAGACTGGTCAGCATTTGTTAGCTGTCACCAAATGGCATCAAGGCCAGGTTATGGACAGCTAACCTCCTCTGTCACAAACCAACGAATGTCACCCCACCRGTAGCCACTGTTATATTGTCCTTTGCTTCAAATAAACTCACTTAAAAGGGAAGATGTAACAGGAGCCATTGGAGTTTGGGGATACTCTTCTGCCACACAGGAGGAGAATTAAACTTTGTTTGCAAAAAACATGGAGGAGCTAGTAAAGGGGGAGAAAGGATGCTAGGAGTTACTGCACTGCTAGGAAAAAAGGCATAGGAAGTGACTCACAATAGTATAATCTAGCCAAAGATGTATTAGGAAATGTTGCTTAGGCATGCCTATGAGTTACACCTAAATCATATCCCAGGGGATTTAATTCTGTTGGTGGTCTATAGGTTGGTTACTACAAGTTCAGTAAATGCTACTCCTTGCCTTGAGACGCTTATGTACAGTGCACAAAACAGAGCAGTCACTGAGCGGGTAATTACTGAGTCCTGAATAAGTCACTTACCTTTTGTGCCACGGTATACCCGTATTGGAGACAACCACATTGATTTTCCTCGTGTTGGTGGCAAAATTCATAGCTGACGTTTAGAGCTCATTCAAGGACCCTGGAGAGGAGAGGTGGAAATGGCAGGAGGTGGATAATAATTTCTGAACTCTGGGATATCAAGATGATCCCAACATGTGTATACCCAGGAGGTCACATTGTAATACCGTTAATGTCTTCAAAGCTTTTCAGAGAGCTTTATGGAGTTATTCTACAGGAAAAATTAACCCTTATATATACATTCAAAAACTAGATCCAATACACAGAATAAAGAGCCCCTGAGAGGTGGGTTAAGCTCTAGCCTGCTATTTTTCCCATTTTCTTGTGGAAGCAGATGCAGCAGAGGATTGTGAGGGAGTGGACCAGCCAGCCTGAAGGCTCTGCACTCATATGGCTGCTACTGTGTCATGTATCATGTAAGTGTATGTCACGACAGCTAACGGGGAGGCTGGGGAGGCCTCTAGCCCAGTATTTTCCCTTCTGCTCAGTCAGGCTGTATCTGCTGGAAGTGGAAGTGCTTGCAAAYGTGTTTAGCATCGCTGACTCCCTGGGAACCCTACTTTGGTGTTGGAAAAGAAAGAAAATACAATATGGTCTATGCATGCAGTCTCATCACATGCTGCTTCACAAGGAAGGAAATGAAATGATACACAGGGGAGGCAGACCTGATTACTGAAGATTATATATACGCTCTTGAGGTGAACAGTCTTCATCTAATTTGCAGGTAAAATAATGATTTACAAAGAAGCATGGGCTATTAAAAATAAATTTTAGCGACAGACATATGCAGCCTATTACGGTGATTTTTCATTTAAACCTTCAACTCTTTTCTGTATCTCTGTGCACTATGAGATGAGCTGATGGAGAAATGGCAAAGAGCTATAAAAATGAGTGGCTTAGCAAAAGATGAAGAAGAGACAAAATTGTCACAGTATAAGAATGGAGAAAATTATCTATACCAAATTAAAATGGAAAATAGAAACTTCATTTTTTCACTCGGCACACAAACGAATTCACTCAGCATTACGACAAGATGTTGCAGAGGCCACAAGCAAGAAGAGGATGCTGTGGAGGATATAATAAATTAATGGAGCGGGATTCACTGGTGACAATGACCATGTGTGGCTGTAAGAAGTCTGTAAAATGCTGATTACCAGAGGCCAGGTGAAGGCACACCAGGGAAGGAGCAATTCTGCTCAGCCTTGTTTGCACGAGCATGGTTACAGCTTCCAGGAGCAGGGCTGGGGCCTCTCACACCAGCTGGGGCAGAGGCCCCAGCAGCAGCGGTAGGGCAGCGGGAGGAAATGACAGCTACAGCAATCTCGAGTTGGAGATTTCACGATGCTATGGAAATGCACCTCTTTATAGGCACCCGCCACTCTGGCCCACGTCCAAGACAGGATCCGGTGTTAGGCAAACTTACGGTCAGACACCAGTTGCGATTCCTAAAATCTAGTTTTCTTTCAACATAGATCTTCATTAAAAAAATCTTTGCAATAAATTTGCTAGCTTTCAACACTTGCTAAAGGGCTGCTACTTTTCCTTCCAAAACAATTATATTAGAAAGATGGTCTATAAAAAAAAAAAAGGGGAGTACATTTGGTGATAAATCCTTGTGTGACTTAGTTCTGGGTCCTTCCTCTAGTGAGAGAGTGGCCTTGCTCCATATTGCAGGCAGCAAGGAACATCTGAGTATTTCCCATTTATGTATAAATGCACATGCGTAATGTTGTGTGAAAATATATATATATATATTTTAGCCTGACTTCCACTTAGCTATCCAGAGGCAACAACTTGTGTCACCAGAGTCCCGAGAGAAACAATCTGTTTGGCAACACTGGACTTAATTACAATTGAGAACAAAAACAACGTACGCAGGAAACCATAAAACCCCTCAAGTTAACTGTAGCCAACGGCAAACAGGCCTGGAGCAGCAGCGGGGAGCCGGGCTCAGGCAGGGCTGCAGTCCAAGCCCGTCGCCTGCAAGTGGCCGCAGTTTGATGTTGTCACCCGTCCCATCACCACCCCTGGCCATTTTCTTCCCTGATTTCGACCCGTGCTCGGTCCCAAGAGCAAATTTATCGATAAGCACACCACCCGGGCACAGCAACGTGCTCAAGCCGGGAGGGTCTGGGCGCACACCTCCAGCAGGGTGCCTGCCCGCCTCCCCCGCGCACCGCCCGGCCGGGGATGCCCCGACACCCGGGTGGCGAGTCCCGGGGATGCGCCGAGGCCGCGGGCAGAGACATCTGATTTGCAAATGGCGCTGTATGCAAAGAGGCTAACCAGGAAACCTCCCAGGCAATGGGTGGCGTGGAGCTGCTGATGGGGGATTTTTGCATGGCAAATACAACACAGGAATTCATGGGGATAAGGCAGGGAAAACATTAACCTCCTGTGCCAGTGGCTTTGCGGAACAGCCGGTACAACGTCTCTTCTCGTTTGCAGCTCCTTTTTCATGGAAGAGAGTTTATGGCTCAAAGCCAGCTGTAAATTAACAGCTAAGCGAAACCATTATGTCAGTGGGATGTTTTCATCGGTTTACAAAACACTGTTCAAGGTACGATGCATATTCGTAGGCAGGAGGGGAACGCAGGCGGGTACCCGGGAGGCCGAGGTCGAAACCCAAGGGGGTCAC
>JAYKAV010003274.1:193455-195955 GCA_035582835.1 Phoebastria nigripes | reverse complement strand
CCTGTACCACATCATGACAGAAACTGTTCCCATTCGGTCTCTGTTTCAAAAGAAGTTTTCAGCGTTCTTGAAGTTTCGGCCTTATTTTTCTCTCTACATATGACATAAGGTGACTGAGAAAAGCGCTGCCGCCGCCTCATCTGTACGTGCAAATCCGTTTCAGTTTATTATTATCTTCCCCCCACCGTATTTCCAAGACAGCTCTCAAGTGTAAGTCTGGCTCTTCTCCGCTTAACTAGGATCTCAGTCCAGCTCCCAGCTCCATCTGCCTCCTCCTCCTCCCATCATCGTCGCCTCCTCTCACCGCAGAAGAAACCGGGACAGGATTTCTCCCCCCAAACGTGAACCTTGCAAAGGCTTGGGTGGATTTTTTTTGTTTTTCTCCTTTTTTTCAAGCAGTTCTGATCGCTCTTTCACACGAAAGGGCGAACGCTCAAGACATCCAGTGTGCGCTCAGCACAATGCATCGCTCCCCCTCATCTTTATTCGTATCAAGTGGGCAATAACAAAGAACCCAGAGGTGTGTGTGGTTCCCCCCCCCCCCCCTTCTCTGTCTCTCTTTTTAGGAAATAAAAAGGAAAAGGAAAAAGACACCGTTTCGCTCCCGCCAGTCTCTGAAAAAGCAACGCCAGGCTCGCCTTTCGGAGGGGGTGTGTGCGGGTCCGTCTCCAGCCGGAGGAAGGGTACTGCTGGCCTTTCTGCAAGGAGAGGGCGATCCCTCTCCCGCCGCCTCCCCCCCCGAGCACAAGAAGCAGTCTCACCAGCCCCCTCCCAGAAAAAAAAAAAGAAACAAAAGCGCCCCGGCGGGGTGGGCGAGTCCTGCCGACAACGCGCGTCTGTGCCTCCTCCAGCAGGGCCCGGCTCTCGCCTCAGTAAGTGAAGACCAGGTTGGAAATGCTGGACTCCAGCCAGTCCCCCGAGATCATCTCACTTACCTCCGGCGTGCAGTAGTCCGGGAACTCAAAGTGCGAGCCCGAGCCGGGCTCGAAGTTAAAATCCAGGTCCCGGTCTAGCACCGAGGAGCCGAAGCTGCCCAGGGACATGCTCTCAAAGCCAGGGCTGGGGTTCAGGTCCAAGAGGTCGTCCTCAAACTCGTCGTCCGACGAAGAGGAGCCGGAGGAGGAAGAGGAGGAGGAGTGGGAGGACGCGGAGGAGGAATGCGCCGTCGAGGGGGCCGGGGAGGAGGCGCGCAGGCTGGTGTAGCTGCGGTGATCCGAGGGCGAGCCCGAGCCGGAGCCGGGCGGCGAGGGGCAGCCGGCGCCGCCGCAGTCCCCGTCGGGCCGGCCCGCCCCGCCGCCCCCCTCCTCGTAGAGGCTCAAGGGGTCGCTGGCCTCCGCCGAGCTGCTCAGCGTGGGGCTGCCGGGCACGGCGCCGCCGGGGGAGGCGGAGGCGGCCGCCGCCTGCCCGCTCCCGAAGATGTAGACCCGCTTCAGCTTCTTCTCGGCCAGCGGCTTGCCGGGGCCCGAGGGCGCGCCCGCCGCCCCGCGGGGCTTGTACAGCGCCTGGTGCTCGGGCGGCAGCAGCGCGGCCGGCGGCTCCCCGGGGAAGGGGGCGGCCTTGCCGCCCGCCGCCGCCTTGCCGTGGGGCTTGCCGCCCGCGCCCCCGCCGCCCGCGGGGGAGGGCTTGGAGCCGCCGCCGCCGCCGCCGCCCTTCTTCGGGGCGGGCTTGGCGGGGGCCGCGGGGCCGCCGGGGCCGCCGCCCGCGCTGCCCCCGCCGGCGCCGCCCCCGCCGCCCTTGTCCGCCTTGTCGCCGGGCTTGGCGGAGCTGTTGCCCGACTTCACCTTCTTCCTGGGTCGGTACTTGTAGTCGGGGTAGTCCGCCATGTGCTTGAGGCGCAGCCGCTCCGCCTCCCGGATGAAGGGGATCTTGTCGCTGTCCTTGAGCAGCTTCCAGCGCTTGCCCAGGCGCTTGGAGATCTCGGCGTTGTGCATGTCGGGGGACTGCTCCATGATCTTCCGCCGCTCGATCTGCGACCACACCATGAAGGCGTTCATGGGCCGCTTGATGTGCCCGCTGGGCGTCTTGCACCAGCTCGGGTCGTCCGCCTTGCCCCCCGTGGAGGCGGTGGAGCCCGGCGTGGGGGAGGAGGCGATGCCCAGCTCGATGCCGGCCCCGGAGTCGGAGGTCTCGGCGGCCAGCAGCGCCTCCGTGTTCTCCGCCGTGTTGGTCTGCTGCACCATCGCGGCGGCGGCGGCGGCGGGGGGCTCGCCGGGGCTCAGCGCCGCTCCGGCGCGGGGCAGGGCGCGCAACTTCTCACAGCGGCACCGGGGCGGCGCAGCCAGCCGCGCAGCCCCCCGCGGCCGCGCCCCCGCTCCCCGCACCACTTGTACTTCCACACCGGCGCCTCGTCCCCGGCGGCGCGGTCCTCTCCCCCTCGAGGCGGCGGCGGCGGCGGGGCCGCCCGCGGTCAGACAGAGTTTCTGCAGAAGCAGCGCCGCAAGCCGCCCGTCCAAGTTTGCTTTTTTTCTTGGGGTGTTTTGGGCTTTTTTTGGGGGGGGGG
>JAYKAV010003274.1:151061-192164 GCA_035582835.1 Phoebastria nigripes | reverse complement strand
CCCCCGCCCACAGGCAGCGTGTTACGGCGGGGGTCGTCACCCCTCGAGAAGCGCCCGCGGAGCGCTGCCGTCACGCCCCCTCCGCCGCGGAGTTCGAGCTGAGCGGCGCCGGGGGTGGGACGGGACACGCGGCCCCGCACCTCCCGCGGGGCGGCGAGCCTCATACGGGCGACGGCGCTAATTAACCGCTGCCACCCGCCTCATCTCCCCGGCGCGGCGGGAGGAAGAGGTGTTGCCCTTACCGCCTGTTTACCCTCCGCGCCCTCCCCTGCGCTTCGCCACCGGCCGCCCCCCCATGCCGCAGCCCCGACGCGCCGCCCGACCCCGGGGTGGGGGGGGGCTGCGGCTGGGGGGCCCGGCCCGGCCCCGCCGGCTCCCCTGGGGAGCGGGAGGCGCCGCGGGGGGAAAAAGCGGTGCTCGGCCCGCAGGCAGGTACCACCCTCCCGGGGCGGAGGTGCTGCCGTGCCTGCCCCGCCGAGCGGGCCCCCCCCCCCCCGGCCCCGGCTTCGGGGCCCTTCTCAGGGCGCGGGATGCGTTTCGGGGATTGCTGTTTCATCTCATTTTCCCCTCCCTGCAGTGGTCAATACTGAAGAAAAGCAGCGGTGATAGGTGCTGTGAAGCACCCCTTAAGGCCGCGCGGCATCAAAAAACCCCAGCACTCAGGTAAAGGGGATGGTAAGGCCATAAAAAAATGGCAGTGTTACTCCCCAAAGATTCCTCACGTCATTCTTCAGGCCAGGGACCAGAAAGGCTGTTAGRCAAAACAGCTGTGAAAAATTTTGTTCCACACAACACCAGTTAAAAACACTTTTTAAATCAGAAAAAAATGGTTGGAAACAGCTGAAATGTCTAAGAAAGAGGTCTAAAAATAAGTTACACATTTCTCCAAGAAAATTTATGGTAGGATCCTTTAGCAGGGTTTCTAGCTGGTTTGAGAACAAGCTTTGAATAGTAAAATCCCCCATCGGACTCAAACTATTACACTGTCATGAGAAAAATCCCGAATTCCTAATACCTCCCTGGGTAGGTCACCCACATTACTGAGAGCATTTACAAAGATACAACGTAAATTATTGCTTTGCTTGCAAAAATAATACATTGTTTCCTCTTTCAGCCTCTGGTAAGCATTGGATAAAATACAGCTTTCTGCTAGGTTGAGGACATCTGTGACATCAGTGGAGTTTCTCACCTTTACACTTTGTGAGTAGTAAATCACTCCATGTTTTTCCCCTGCAACCCCAAAGCTAGCATCGAATCTGTTCTACCAT
Source organism: Phoebastria nigripes (assembly GCA_035582835.1). Lineage (NCBI taxonomy): Eukaryota > Metazoa > Chordata > Aves > Procellariiformes > Diomedeidae > Phoebastria > Phoebastria nigripes. The sequence continues at coordinate 190,896 of JAYKAV010003274.1, read as the reverse complement.
ATACCACCAACCTCCATGGAAATGGAGGCTCGCAGTGGTTTTGGTGCCAGGAGTAAGTACTGGGTTTATTTACACTCTGGGTATTCATGTGCAGCAGCGTGAAAAACTGGGACTGGGAACAGTCCGTAGCTTCTGGCTGCTTCACCTGTTAGCACAGTACCCAAAAGAATTTCAACCCCCAACTATCATATTTTATGTATAAATATCAATTTGTTTAAACTACAAAGCAAGTAAAATATTCTCATGTTTCTAGACACAGGTTAAAGCAGAACAAATAAAAACTAAACTGATAGGCAGAGACATAGAAAGAAAAAGCTTTAGAGAAGCTTTTCACTCAGTTGTGTTACAGTGTGCAAGGTCCTGACTGCCATGACGAAAAATTATCTCCAGGTGAGTTAAGTGTTATCTTGATGAAAGCAGTCATGTCGATTTAATCTTGGTTCCAAAAGCGTGCACGTGGGATGGACAGAAGAGTATTATTTCCTGAATGAAAACTTTACAAAAGTGCAATTTAGAACTGCTTAATAAAGCAGTTGTAAAAATACATGTGAAACTCTATAAAAGCATTTTATTACAATTTCTTGGCTGTTTCCTTGAAGTTAATTGCTTCCACCCCTAATCCTCCAACGCTGGACAGCAAGTGCCTTCCAGCTCCCCAAATTTTTAAGCCTAGGTGTAAAGCGTGAGCGTTCAGCTTCCATCTAAAACGCAGTTTTGAGAGCATTGGCAAGATTTCTCCACGTTTTACAACTTAAAAAGCCTCGAAACTTCATTGCATTTCCTGTAGGCTTTGTGAGGCCGGGGGTGCGGGAAGGGACGCGAGGTGGCAGCGCTGAGCCTCTTCTGTTAGACGTGGGAAAACGCGGAGCGACCGAACCCAGGTTTTTTTTTTTTTTAATTTTTGTTATTATTATTACTATTATTATTTTTTTTTCCCCATGGTTTTACTGAGCAGCATAGCGCTGCAAGTTTCTAACTGAAACTCAGTAGGTTTGCGTACAACAGCTCTCAGTGTGGCAATGCCGACACGTTCACCTGTACGCCGCTGAAACACTTCACGATTGACCATAAACCTCATCAGGGGGATTTAAGGGCATGGTCATTAATAACACAATTCGCACACGTACGGCTGAGAACCGGAACCTGCAGTTCCCCTTGCGCATGGAGCAAGAGCGTGTTTCAAAGGGCTTGTCCCGAGTCAAAGCTTCTGGGCAAATCTGCAGCAGTACTGGGCACTGCAAGCATTGATTCAAGGTTTTCTGTGTGAATCAGACCGCACTCCCCACCCGTTAAAATGTCTTAAGAACACGCAGATTTAGCACCGCAGCAGATTTTTTTCCCCTCTCCCTCTTAAGCTAAGGATTACTAGCGGTGAGGCTTATTTAACTGCAGCCCTTGCAGTTGATCTTTTCCACACCCCCAGCTCTGTAGGCTGTGAGAAATGCTTTGGAGTCGACTCCGGCTGAGCTTTCGGGAGGCAAACCTTCCCTCCCGCTAAACATGTTCCTGCATGCCCTCCTCGGCACGGAGCGCTTCTCTTCCTTGACGGTACGCTGCCCGGGCAGCCAGCACAGCGAGCAGGGCCGAGAAGCCCCCACAGCTTCACCAGCCGCCTTTTACCCTCTGCAGCCTCCCGCGCTGGCCAGGGGACGCGGCTCCCCAGCCACCGGGAACCGGCAGGCTCATCCCTCCGCCGGGTTGCGCGCGGCAATTAACACGCACGTTAATTCCGCGCCGTTAGCTGAGCAGACACCCTCACCGCGCTGTGCACAAAGTGCATCCCCTCTCTTTAACCACCCGCCCTTGCCCAGCGCAGCTCCGACCCCCAGCACTTCCCTTCCCCCCCGGCGCCTCCGCGCCCGCGCAGCGGGGCCCTGTCCACGCACGGCGATAAACACGGGCGGGCACAACCCTCCTCCCGCCGCCGTAGCCCTCCCGGGCCGCGCCGGGCGCTTCCAGCCCGCGCAACGATCAAACCCTCCTTGCAGGGGATGCGCGGGCGCGGAGCCGCGGCGGGCGGGGCTCCGGGCGGGTGGCGGGCGCCTGCCCACCGCGGCGGAGGGCGCTCCGCGGCCGCGCACCGCCCCCGCAGCGGGGCGGGGGAGGGGCGGCGCCTGGCAGCGCTCTGCTCTCCGCGCCCCCCCGCGGAAAGCGCGCCGCCCGCTGCGGACCGAGGTCCCCGCGGCGGGGCGGGGGCAGGTGGCGGCGCCCCCGCGGGACTGAAGCCGCGTGGGGCGTGTTCACCTGCAGGGAAGAAGCAGGGCCCTCACCCGGGCACGTCCGGAGCGATAACATCAGCGGGTCATTTAGCGACCCGCGAGGAAATATTGCGGCTAATTAAGGCGGTTCCCGGGACATCTTGCTTCCCGTCACTCTGTGACAGGCGTCCACACGGTGGGGAAAGGCGGCATCTTATTTTCCTTGAAAAACCCTGTGTTACTTCTGAGTGTGTTTCTGCCTGCGACCGAAATTCACCTCTGTAACATGTATTTTGCCTTGACATTCTGTGCCGCATTTTAAATAGGCGTATCGGGGTGATTTTAGCCTTCTTGAATTGCAAATGGCAAGGCCACACCAGAGGTATGCTGCTAAAGAACACCTTCCCCACCATCTTTCTTTTGCCTATTTTGCTCCAAGGAAAACAAAGTTGATGAGATACTCACCATTAAGGGGAAGAAAGCCCTGGCTTTTAAAATAACGTGATGATAGCGGATATTCATGATCAAAGAAGAGYGTGCTTACGGATCAGAGGTGTAAACTGAGACATGGACGTGGACCCTCCTTCTTTGTCCTGTTTGCACGAAGAAAACTCCGTTGTACAATTGCATCACTCCAATTCACAGAGTGCCTTTATTCAACGTGATTCATAAACACTTTGAACTCTCCCCGATAGCTTTGTTGAGAAGAACTTTTATTACTGGGAAGTGTTTTATAGAGGATATTTACTTAGGAGTGAAAAATCTGTTGCCTAAAGTTGTACGGTATCRTTTCCTTCAAAAAATGTATGTTCACTTACATTTTACTTGAATACAAACCTTCACATAGATACCCAGTGCTCTTGTTATGAGAACGYCGAGACATTTCTAGCTCATTTAATACAATAAGTAGGTAAGAAGCCATTTGCGTATACATATTTATATTAATTCAGATATTAATCACTTATATGGAAATGTTTGGTTTGGGAAGGCAGAAACACCTCTCCGGAGATTTTTAATAAGAAAATATGATAATACCTTCTCTCCTTTATCCACTTCAGTGACTTTTTAAGTTTAAACTTGTTCTCTAAGAATAACACAAGTTCAAAAAGCTCTGTTAAAAAAATAAAAAAGAAGCTTGGAAAACACATTGTTTGCATTTACTTAAAAGGCGAATTGCAACCCCTACCCAATCCTATAAGATTTAGTGAACTTTTTTTTTTTTAAAAGCTTCGTAGAAGAAAAGCTTTTACTTCATTTTTAAAGCTGTTTTGGCAAGGCTTTTCTGCAAAGTGAAAAGCAACATAGCCACAAGGTTGAAGAGGAATTACCGGTCTGCTGCATATGTATTAGCAGATTGCATATTCATGAGCTGCAGCTGCCGTGAAGGCCACCCCATGAAGGGTAGCCCAAGAGGAGAGCCAGCGACGAGGAGCAGCGGCTGGTGCGTGCCTGCAGCCAGCCCTCTGGCAGAGCCGAGCCTTTCTCCCTCCAGGAGGATTAGGGAAGGAGTGCCCCGCTCCTTCGGACCACCGCGCTGTTTGAATGCGCTCCTCTGTTCTGCCCTTGACGCTCYCTCCCAGTCATCTGTACTCGTCCTTCCTGCTTGCGCTCGCCTTCCCGTGCCTTCTCCTACAAGCTTATCGCTATCACTCTCGTAACCTTCAGCTCATCTTTTCCTGCCATCTCTACGAGYGAGCAAACAGCTGCGAGAAGTCAGTTCAGCAGGAGCCCACATAGTACCAAGAATGAAGTAATATTTCTGCCCACTTCCACAACATCATGATGTCACCCAGACTTTAGCATCGTTGATAAGATGCAGCTACAAAACCACTGTGCATTGAATTAAATTTGGGTTGTTTTTAAAGATCCTTTAGTGGGATGTTGCGTGCTATTTAATTCAGTGTATGAATGACTTCTTGTGTGAAGCAAAATGTTGCTTATACTTAGTACTCCTGGAAAGGAGGCACAAGGTAATCCCTGTGCACATAGGAAAAAGGATTCTTCTAAAATTTAAGTCTTCTAACTTGTTTCTTGCAAGACCATTTCCTGAATGATAAATTCAAGGTAATTAAATAGTAATAACAAAAAAAAAAGATCTTGCATAGGATTTAGTTGTGATCATTGTCTTTTTTTGGTAAACTCTGGGTTATTCATGGATGCTTATCCACAGGATCCATCTCTAAGTAAATGCCTTTGGCAACCTGTGGACAGCTGGGGTTATCCATGTACTCTAAGACGGTTCTGGCAGAGGTAGAGAAACTCTGGAGCAGCACCCGGCTTTTGACTCACCAGAAAACTGGCACCCAGGCAGATCCAGGGTTGGCGTGTAAGCTTTCTGGAGGCTTTCTGCAGAGACTCCAGAAGAKCCTGTCGTCAAATAACGCTGTTTACTGTTCAGAACAGAATGGTGTCGGTAATAACTGTGATTATTTTAAATGTCCTTAATTTGAGGATCTCCTGAGGCATAGAAATAACTGTGACTAAAACCAGCAATGTCACGCTGTTAAGACTGGTCTTAAGAGCRGCCTATCATTTTCTGATATTTCAACTTTAGACAAAGTTTAGTATTTTTTATCATAAAATTGCCTTTGTACTCAAAAATTCACCCCCTTCATTCAGCCCTGTGGTCTTCAGACATAACGGATTAATTTCTGTCAAACAAATTTTACTTAACTTAATTTTTCTGATTGGTTGTTTCTGATGCACAGGTCAAAAAAGCAACAGCAGGTTCTGGTGGGAAAAGGCAAAATACGTTTTAATCTAAAATGAATGAGAGCAAAAAGTAGTTTTCTTACCATTTTTTTCCTTTTGTGCTCAGGACAAATACAAGTCTGGCTTTCTTCCTGGTTTCCTTCCATGTAATTGTTCTTAATGACAGTGGTGGTGTGACAATTAGTAAGTAGATTTTTTTTTTTTATCTTTTCTGAATAGATTGCTCAAATGATACCATTTTGTACTTGCCAGGGTCTRTTCTACAATCTCTGTCATCTACCATGCTTATGCCTCTTGTGCAGAATAAGGTTACTGGTTTTTATTTAAAATATTAAATATTAATATTTTTTTAAAAATATTTTCAAAAGTTTTTTTTTCTAAGAATTGTATCTTTTTGAACAGAATGTCAGAAAATGGTGGTAAAGTTCTACACTACTCTATGTAATCCTGATCTAGCTGTCACACTCAAGAAGCATATATATGAGTAATCTTAATGTGCAGGTGTGCTCAAGTGAGGCAGGATGTCTGAATTTGCATTGCTTTATAGAATCTGTATTTAAGTTTGATTAATTGCTATCAGACATAACAAATTGTCTGTATGGAACCTCAGGAAGCTAGAATATTACACGCTGTTTTGTGTTATAAAAATCAGGCATTTTCCATGTATTATTCCAAAATTTTAATCCTCAGCTCATGTGTTTCACCAATGCACAGCCTGGTGTCTTATCTAAGTATCAGAAATGAATAAAAAAACCTGAACTGTTGAATTTTGCTTTATAAAATTCCTRATTTATCGAATATTGTATGTGAGGATGTCAATGTATAGTAATTTTGTGCATTATAAATATAGTAGTTGAAAAATGTGAAAAATATTGCACTTCTGCTAATCAAAGCGCTTCCATAGAAAGATTATCCACTACACAGCCCTTAGTTTGGTTTATTGGGACTGCCTTTGAAATTTGAGGTGTAAATCTTGTTGATATATCAGAAAATATCCTTGTATTCAGGAAAGACTATGCACATCCAATTAGTCTACCCTTACTCTCATTTCATTCAAAGAAAAAACTCCTTTTATTTTAATACCTGACTGTGGGACAACTTCCCCCAGCTAGCAGTCTGCCTAGAACTATAAGTTGCAAAATTAGGTACCAAATCAGATGCTTTAAAATGGCCTTACAACCCAAGCGTCACCCAGATAATACAGAAAGTTGGCATTTAGACCAATTTTGCTCAGACTTCGTGGCACCTGTCTCCACCAGGAGCCCGAGACTTACTCCTTCATGCACTCATCCTGGTAACTGGGCTTTGTGGAGGCTCCGAGGTGGAAGGTAACGGTGCTGGTGGGTGGGTGGTTGCTGCAGCATACCCACACGCCGACTGTTTTAACCTCAGGGCTGGGATAAACAGCAGCTGCCCATGTGTGCCCCAGTGAGGGGGTTTGAGGCACGCATTTTGTCTCAATGCAGATCTTATGGTTTTCCTCATGCTCTCACCCCTGTAACACAAAGTACCTCCTCGTGCCTCTGCCGGTGTGGCACGGAAGTTACGTGGTTCCCAGGGTAGATGTTTTGCACAGGGTGGAAGTAACCAGGATACAACACTGCATCTTCTGTATCTTACACCTGGTGTGTAAGTAATGCTCATTCCAGAGGTGTATGTCATTCCAGATGTCAAGAAACATCTCTGAGGCACCACAGTGTGTTACTAATACGAGCACATGTATATGCACAAGCATTGTACTGAAGACTTCTGTGTATGACCTTTTCTCCCTGTATATATAAAAGGGGAAAAAAAAATCACTGGCAGGCACAAGTAGTGAGACCACTGGGGAAAAAACAATATTTAGACTACAGAACTAAAAAAGACAGCAGAATATCAAGTTCCTATAGAACTAGACACTAGAGATACTTGCTTTTTGGGATAGATGTACACTGCAGACTGTGGTGTAGTGTAAAAATACCTGAGCTAGCTGTAAATGAGCCATCTTAGGTACCTGAAACAATAGGAGGTGTTTTCAGGTTTTCACCCTTGATTTATGCATCCCATCAGCTGTGATTCAAGGGTGGCTACAGTTGCCCGAGGTATTTATACAGCAGCTGGGAATGGGCTGTGGTGCAGGTATGTTCTGTCCTGCTCTCCAGCTCTTGTCCCATGGTCTGTCTGCACACAGCTCTGCTCCCAGCTCCCTCCTGGGGTGAAGGCTCCGCAAGGCAGGCGCCAGCAGACCTCTGGCTCCTTTGCATAGCTTTACCAGCCCACAGCTTTTCATGTTTTGAACTTTCTGCTTCCCTGCCCTCAGCCTCAGTGTTGCTCTAATATAACTTCTGCACTAATTTGTTTTTAATCAGGTAAAGGAAATTTAAACAGCATTCACCTGGTGCATAACTCATGTTCAGTCCAATCTCGAAAAAATTTACCTATGGGAAGTCTATTGATTTCATCTTCAGAATCACATGGAGCAAGTGAGCAGATAAATTGCCCACCTACTGATGAAGATAAAAATCATCCATCATTTAAACTTTCTCAAGTAATCTATTTTTGTTTTTCCATTTTTTTTATCCTAGAAATGGAATACCATCTTTACTGCTATAAATGGAAGAAGCTCTGCTGTTCTTACATAGATATATGCTGATGTATTTTGTCATCTTATATGCTTCATATATTCAGTAACTGAGGTTTCAAAATGCATGCTGCTGTACATCCTGGTGTTAAAAGGGCTTGATGCTGCTTCTCAGAAAAGCTCAACATGTAATGCCAAAATTATTGCAAACTAGGGGAGCAGAAGTGGTGTCTGACTGCTTTTTGGATTGTTCACAGATTTCTAAGCAAATCCAGCCATGAAAGGATATCTGACACCCRACTATGTCACAGCCATGGTGAGCCTTCAACTCAGACATTTAATTGTATTTACAATTTTTCGCCTGCAATTGTTCTTCTTTTGGAACGCAGGGCAACAGCGCTATATTAAGCACACACTGACAGGGGCAGTGGAATCTGTTGTCTAATGAGGACTGTAATATTGCATGCATGCATACATAAACTGTGGCGGCGTGTCATATGCCATTACTTAAACGGGAGACTTGCATAGCTGACGCTTACTGTCATCTTGTAACAAGGACAAATGGTAGCACAGGTATATTTTCAGCAAGATGGTAGAGCAGTTTTTTCAGGTTTAGTTAATACAGTAGAGGATAGTATCTAGCTGCAGTAAAAAAATCAATCCCCCATATTCAGAGAGCTCCTTATTTATCATTCTGGTTTTTAATTCTTCAAATCGACTTGAGAGTATGCGGTCTGGTTACAGATTTGGAAAGTCTGTGCAGGGCTGCTGATCCTTCAGACGTCTCTCGGGCAGCAGCGCTCGGTCACATCTTCCCACGATAAAGCAGGAAAACTTCCTGCTGGTTCGGGGAGCGGTACCCCGCTCTCCTGCACCCGGGAACGGTGGCTGGTCGCCCACCAGCTCATGGCACTGCCTTGCTGCAGAGGAGCGGGTGCTCACCGGGCACTTCCCGGCCCTCGGCGTGCTCCTTTGGCCGAAACAGGTTTGCTGCYCCACGAGGTGCTCAGCTGCCCTCCCTGGGGAGACGTCAACCCCAGCGGTGCCGTAGGGAGCAGGAGAGCAGCTCCGGGAGGGGGGGCTGCTGCTTTTTTGGGGGGTGCCAGAAGTTTTGCACGCCTTGGTCCACGTGACAGCTCCCGCGCCACTCTTCATGGCCACCCTCCGCTTCCCAGCATTTTGACGCCTGCTCGTGAGTAGGCAAAGCAGTGTCGGAACACTGCGCATGCAATGAGCCTCCTCTTTTCTGTGTGGTTTTTCTAGCCTAAAAATAAAGGGAGCTGTTACTCGGGAGCTGTTGATGACTTCCTCAAGGGGAAAAAAGTGACTGCTGTAGCTGTTGGTATGTTAACTTACATTCGTATTGTATTTTTGTTCAAAACCATAGAAAGTCTTGCAAGGCCTTTGCAGTCCTGAAGGCAATTTCATTACAAAGTGCTTTTTCTCTCTCCGAAACAAACACATTCGGCTGAGTTGTTCAGTCCACGCTGGTGAGATACAGTCTCATTTACTCAACTTGCCCCTTCCCTCCTTCAAAGCAGGAAAACACCAGGGCAAACTTTGCACAAACTAGAAAAACAAATCCGCTGCGTACAAGTTTTTCCTTATTATTTCCTCTATTATTTACCAAAGGAAAAAAAACCCACCAACAACAGTTACTCTGCATTTATCACAGTGACTAGTAGAAAGCATGTGATTCTTATGGTAAGCAGCAATTTACAGATGGCCAGGTGCAATCAACATATCTAATCTTATCATGCATTTGTTTTATTCACAGCTGCAACAGTTGGTGTCAGTTAATAGGTTACCAACCATGAAGTATATTTATTTCCTTTTATCCTGCTTCGGGGCTACAGAAGTGATTTGTAAACTGTCCTAGCTGTTGAATTTACATTTAATTTTTGTGTGCATGGCTTTTTTGTTATTTAGTTTGTGCCACTTAGGAAAAAAATGAAATTGTCTTTCAGAGAATCCATTTTGTTTTCGATTCATTTGTTTTTCTATGGATTTAGAAACTTTAAAACTGCGTGTTTGCTCTCTGGGTTTCTAATCTAAAGTAGAACACAAGTTATCTGTCAAGAATAAATTTGTGTGTGTGGTTTTTTTTTTTTTTTTAAAGAAGGATCTCTCATTGATGAGGGCTTAGTTTTGCCTGTTTAGTTCCATCAAGTCATGTGGTGAATTCACTATCAGCCCTTCCAAGTAATCAATCACAATCTGTATGAGCTAAATTTTCAATCGTAGTCATAAAATATCAGGATTAAATTCTGTTCTTAGCTTTATGGCTCACACTGCGGACACTGGGATGTATAGATATACATACATCCGAGTAAACCAGCCACATAACCTCCAAAGCTCTCCGTATTCTGGTACAAAATTAAAGACCCTGTTCAAAATAAATGTATTTAGTCCTTACCAATAAGTCTCTTCTAGTTTTTGTAATGGAGTGACAGTCTCGGTTGTGTCATTTTTTTGCTTTCACTTGCATCAAGACCACTTTGTGTTAGGTAAAGAGTGATACAGTAATAATTCCTTCGTAACTTACATGCTTATATGTATTTTGCTTACATGTATCTTCAAATCTGCTTCCCAACAAAAGGAGTTTTAATAGCAAAGAGTACAGCTATTAGCACATGTCAATGTGTGTAAGTCAAGTCAGGTATTCTTGAAAGTAATGGAGTTGCACATGTTAAGTGAGTTTGACAAAAAAGAGAAATAAAGAGAAAAGAATCTCAGATTTTGATCCTCATTATGGTTTTAAAATGCATGACCAGCAGTGTCATATCATCGGCATAGAGCAGCATATACGCATAGTAATTGGCAACCGTTAAATGCATGAATTTAATGGACCTGAAAAAATAATTGCAGGGAATAATTTGCCTCTTCAGATTAGCCCCTTCCTCTGCACACATTGTTTTGAGGTGGATTGGAATTCCCTCTGACTTTTTATTCTGAACTACATTTTCACTTTTTAACATATTTTTGTTGATCTAATACTTAATCCTGGCCCTATATTTGCATTGCTGTATAAAACATTGAAAATAAGATCTTTGTTTAAAAAGCCTATTAGTAGTTCTTCATAGATTGACCATCTAAGCTGAAGGCTTTAAAACATTTTGTAATTTGGTATAAATAATGACTGGATGCACGCCAAGATTTTGTACAAACTGGCCTTTTTTCTCCGTTGGCCTGACTTTGAAGGCTCTGGTGTTCATGCTCCTTCTTATTGCTCATCATATTATTGTAGGTGGGAAGACTTTTCTCCAGGTAAAGCTAAAATCTTTCCAGATATATCTACACCAGTTACTCTGTCACTGGGGTTGGAGACAGGATTATCCAGATGATTAATACATTATAAAATGTGTGAACTTACAGTTAGGCAAATAAGGCATAATAGCAATTTTTAAGCTTCCAGCTTAAGGAGCTTTTGTTGTTGGAAGGTGAAGCTACTGCCTTACCTGATTTACTTGTTAAATCTTAACTTGTTAACTTTCAGAGGTTGAATATTTGAATAGTTGACCTCTTATGCTTGGTTACACATGCTAATTCCAGTCTAATGCAGAAGATACTAATGCGTGTATGCATGTCTACCCTTTGTAAGGTTTTGCACTTCATACTGAGTTCACTCGCTGCACCGCAGTGTGGGGACGGGGGTGCGTTTGGGCTCACGTCACTAGCGTGGGGCTTGACTCCCGGGTAGCCTGCCCGGGGTTCAGTGCCAGCTGCAGTGGCACCGCTCAGAAACGCCTGTGCAGCGAGACCGAGTGTTACCCTGGGACCGCTGCTGATCCCAGCGCTAGTGAGGGTGAACGCAAGAATGACRATCACCTTTCTGGTCCATGGAGGAAAGCATTAGGAGTGGCTCTCGTGGCACCTTTTTCACAGCCTTTTTCAAGTCATTTATTCTACAGGTCCTTTCTACACAGGACCTGTAGAATAGCAGAAACATTTGAAATAAACTTTCAATAGCGATGTGTTAGTCACAATAATGATTTTTAACAGGTCCATTTTTTCACTATGCCTGTGTGTACTGAGGCCACAGTAACCCACTGAGGCCCAGCTGACCATTCCGGATGGCACTGACCTTGGGGCTCTGAACAAGGCACCTTTTGCAGCTTTCATCCTGTTTTATTCATTAAAAAGGGGGAAAAATGGGTGTAGTCTTGATGGTTTTAAAGAAAACTCTGAAAGGCTGGGGGAAAAAGCCCGAATCTTCTCTTTAGCGAAGCCTGCTCTTATCAGCAACGAGGGCTAGAACGTACTTTTCTTATCTCCGGCTCTATCTCCAGTGCCCATCGATGTGATTTCAGTGTTGATACTAATACCGGTTTTACTGCTGAGCAAAGCAAAGAAGAAAGAAGGATAGGAGCAGTGTCCTATTTCGGTGCTGTGGCAGGAGGACGTTTCGGCAAATGCTGCAGTTCTCTGCCCAGGTCAGTCTGGGGAGCGGTACACCCCAGGGTGAAGCTCAGGGCACCGGAGGTTTCCATCAGCCACACACCAAAGGGAAACAAACCGCAAGAGCGCAGGAGCGCTACGACTCCCAGCCAGGCTGTTCCCCACTGGAGAGCCACCTCCTCTCTGGGGGCTGGGATGAGATGTTGGAGTCTCTCAATTCTCAGGATGTCTGCTTGCTGACCCAGGCACGCATCTCAGCACCTTTAACACTCAGGTCATGTTTTCACTTTTTTCTTTTTCTCCCAAAGCAAGGACAGTGAGAACCTTTTGGTCGTTTGCCAAGCAAGCGCTGAGCTTCAGGCGCCATCGCAGGACTCTGGGAATCAGGATTCTGTGCACTTGCTTATTATATTACTATTTTTTACGTCAGTGGTCTGACGACTTAATGAAAAGTAATCTACTGAAGGAAGATTTAGTCCTAGGAAGTGCAGAGTTCTTACGTTTTTCTTTAGAAACATAGGTGACTGCACAGCTGAAATGGGTGAAACGTTGGAGGGAAGTGCTGCTCTCTGCCTCCCTGCACTGGTTCTGAGTGCAGAAGAAACTACCAGGTGCTAAAGTGCTTATCATCCCATTTGTGTCTGTCTATTCTTTTTCTACTTGAATGTGGGCAACTTTCTAATGTGAGACAATACTTCATAAGACTGCCTAATCTGATGTATTCTCTAGGAAGTGTTTTATTTTGTTTTTACCTTTTGTAGTGCAGGGCATGGTCTGACTCCTAATATCACATAGTCAATCCTCAAAGCCCATACTCCATTGTAACGGTAGCAGTGACCTTGAACTCACCTGGCTTTCCTGTTCCACGAGACTTTTGGCTTTTGCCCTCTTACCATAGGTACACAAGGGTGTTTTGGCCCTGGGAGTTCATCAGTTCAGAACTTATATTACTTATATTCAGTAATCTTCTCAAGTCAATCTGAGAGCTTTCTGCAAATTTGCCAGTTTAGAACTTGAAATGGAATGGGATTAATTTTGCTTTTAATGACTAAGCATGCCATTATTTTAACAATGACAGTTCAGGCACCCAAGTAGTAATTATTCCTGACAGTCTACAGGTGAGCATATCCAGCTCAGAATACATTACTGAACACGTGTTCTGGCAGACTTCAGGGCAGGCAAACACAAATTACTTTTTTTACCCTCATAGAATATTATTTTCTATTAAGGACCATTTGAGAGGTAATCTTCTGTCTCTTGGCTTGGCGGGGGCGTTTATGAGGAGGGGTAAGAAAAGATCTTTCCTTCCTTGATCTATTAAGAGACACCTAGATTTCGAGCCTTAAAAAGAATGTTACCAGTCTCAGACGCTGCCTCTGAAGCAAATGGGCATGAAATTAAGCATTAGCATCAGCTGAGGGAAGCGAGCACTGTTATTTGAAGGATGCAGGAACTTCACTTTCCATCCATGGCAAACCTGTCTGAGAGAGACCGTTCCCCCTGGACTCTGCACCATTTGTTGCCCAAGGTAGTGTGTAAGAGAAAACATGGCTCTCWCTGATCTGTAAAATACAACAAACCTCACAGGTATCCCTCACAGCAGGGACTCTTCTTTTGTGCTCCAGACTTCAGACTTCATCTAGTCAGCGAAAGTCCTCTGCTGGAAATAGGCTCAGGCAGGGAAAGACAAGACGAGCCAGCGGAGCCAGGAAACAGCCTTCAGTTTTGGCACTGACAGGTCTAAACCCATGACACACTGAAGGGACAGATGATACCATTGGTACCTTTGGTACTATTAATAATAACAACAAAGTTTTCCAAACAAAATTAGATCAGAGTGGTAAAAAGAAATGTCTTTGATCCTCATCAGTTCAAGCAGTATAATGCACAGATGGAAGTAAATGGTAAATGAGGCAAATATACACTCTTGGCTTTACAAAAGGTGTATTGTGGCCGAGTAACTCAAAAGCTGCATTAGATAAGATAAAAAATTCTCTAGAAAAACAAAAAAGAAGTATTTAGAGGTCAGTTAAGTATTTGATACGGTGCCGCATAGGAAATTATTAATTAAACTGGAGAAGATGGGGAACTTTATAGCGTTTGTGAAGTTAGTGAGGCACGGCATCAGGGAGCTCGGCTCGGGGGGCAGCTGAAAAGGGAAGGTTTGGGCTGGAGGGAAGCTTGTAGTGAAATCGTGCAGGGATTGGTCTTGGCATTGTTTTTATTTAGTATTTTCATTAATGATTTGGAAGCACATTAAGGAAATCTACTCATAACACAAAGAGGCACTGCTGATAGAGAGGAGGATTGGGAGAACATACAAGAACTGGATTAGTGCATGAATGAGGCAGGAGAACTGGGATAAGGAAGTACAAAGTGCAAGTCCAAGCCGGTACAAATTACCAGCAATCATTGTTACTGTGGGATAGGTGCACAGTGGTTATAAATGACAAAGGCAGATGGAGCAGTCTGGCCATACAAGTCTGTCACAGCAAGATTATCATCTCTCAAGGTGCTGCAGCCACAGAAAACCTTAAATTTCATCATTTCATAAATCATAATGATTCTAAGATCAGTTTAGTTTTTTTTCAACAGAGGTTGAAACTGTTATACAGGGCCCTGGTTAGATACTAGTGAAAAACCTGGGATACTAGTGCACTTGCTTATTATATTACTATTTTTTACCTCAGTGGTCTGAAGACTTAGTAAAAAGTAATCTACTAGTCTTTCAGGAAAGATGAATTCAGACTAGTATAGGTTTAGAGAATATTTACTCTCCAAGAGAGTGGAGAAATCTGATGTATGTACGGAGGCTAAAAAAGATTGGCTTCTTTATTTTGGCAGACTAAAGGTGGAGAGGGGATTGGATTTCTGCCTAATTAAAATAAACAGCAAATAGGGAAAACAGCTCTAGAACAGCTAAGCTAAGAATGGGGTTATCAAAAGATTAAATGGCTATAAACCAGCTATGAGCAAATTGAGAAGTAATTATTAAAGCCAAAGTTCTGTACAATGAAATTATGCGGAGAGAGCAGGATTATTTAAAACATAATTTAAAATGTCTGCCCAGCAGTCTTTAGACTGTATTAGTAAAGCATTTCTTTTATTTTAACCTTAATCTTGGCATTCTGGAAGCTTTTTGCACATATTTATTTCAAATATATATTTTTAATATATAAGAAAAAAGATTTCTTTTGCCAGACAGTATGACACTGTTCTTGGTATTGCGGCAGCCTTCAGTGGTCAAGAAGTGCGAGTACAGGGAAATGCTGTAGCCCCAGGCTGGATCATGCTTCCTCAGCACGTCGTGTGCATTGGCCAGCCACGTACCCAAAGCTGCAAGGGGATGAAAGACCATCAGTCACTCTGGAGGTGGAACAAGCAGAGCCTGGTGGGCAGATCCTAATCTTCCAAAACACTGAATGCCAGACGTTAAACCCCAAACACATGTGAACTTCAATATTTCAGAAATTCATAACTTGGTCGCGTTATGGCAAATTTTCACAGCAATGCCGTTCTTTGGGCTATCAGATTTCCAGTCCGTGCTTCACCAAAGCAGCTTCCCAGCAGAGCGGCTTGTAAAACGTGGTGGTGCTCTTAACGTGGACAAGACATGTTCTTCCTTGGTCATAACATCAAAATGGACTTAACCAAAACTTTTTAATAAAATACCAGCCTTAGCTAGATGTATGCAATGGATCTTTTCAGCCTAAATAGTTTTAAGTTTTGCAACAATAAAATTAAGAAAAACAGCACCTCACAGTAGGAAAAATCCATACACAGATTAAGATTCATTTCATAATACCATTCATAAGCATTGGTATTCCATTTTTATATGGCTTATGATTAATTTCATAATATGGTAAATATACATAATTTTGTTTATCCATTCATCGATGCACATTCTATTTCAAACCTAAAGGTCTCTGATTTGACACATTCAATTGCTTAAGCTTATTACCAATTAAATAATAACCATACAGCAAACTCACAAACCAAAAACTTGCTCGAGGCCCGTGGAGCTAGGAAGATCAAACTGGAAAATGAAAAACCCACTCCATTTTCCAATGTTCAAAGTCTTGCATCAGCAACCTCTGCCTCTCCGGGACCCCCGGTCTATGCGGATGTGCCAGCCCACGTGGGACTGGGGCCACACTGGTAACTGTCGTATTTCAGCCATTGGGGAATTAGTCCATTGACAGCAGAAACAAGATCATGTGGTTTATGAATAATAAGATGGAGAAACGTGAATGAACTTTCAGGAAAACAGTTAACAGAGATCAGAGAAAMCTCTTTCCAGAAAAGTGTTTTAATACATGTTTTAAGCATATTTTTAAACACATTAAAATGWTTTTTTTAAAAATTTGTGAATTGAGGCTTCTGTTACTTTTGAAGACATTTAGTTCAGTTTTTAAACTATTCCAGAAAGGAAAAAGGGATAAATTCAAGATGAATGTTAATTGCGCCTAATAGCTCAACTAGAAGAACTGGTTAAGCTTCATCTGTTAATTTTTTTAAAAATCATTCATTATATTGTTGTTTAGCATAACAGCACTTTATGGTTTCAGATAAGATCAGAGATACACTGCATTTTGTGTTGTGTCAAAGACACACAGAGACATGATTCCCATCCTCAGACTGTAGAGCAAAGGAAATACCGCACAGAAAATCCTGGCCTTGCTAAGTCAATGGGAAAAGATAACCAGTATCATTCATTTTAGGTTTCAAAATGGAACGGCACATTTTTATTTCCCCCAAAAAGAGATTTAAATTCTGTTTTCTTTTTGATTGAGCTATATTTGATTTACAGATAGAAGGAGAAACAAGTAATTTTCAAGGGCCATATAAAACTACAGAAATCATTAAATAGAACAATACTGAAAATTTAAAGCAAAGAAGTCCGTAAGCTGTGTGTGACTGTGAAGCACTTTCACATGGCTCGTGAAAGAGATGTAGATTTAAATGCACATCTGCTAACTGATGTGTGCTTGCTATGTACTTAATATAATTGCATTAGAGTTCCTCTGAGTGGGTAAGAGTCCATCAGGCACGGTTTCCTGTTTCCCAACAGCAGATGCCAATGAAGAACAAAGCACGAGAAACTGGGTAAGTCTAGGGTGCAATTTCCACAGATACATCCCCCTAGACCTAGGAATTGGCAGTTTGCTTGTCCTGCATGGAGCRGTGAGTTTGCCTGTTTGCATTTGTGTCTTAGTATGAAATGTAAATGTGGTTTACCCCCACCAAAAAAGGTGGAAGGCTCCTGGGTGAAGGATGAAATAGAGACTGAAGGTCATCGGGTGTGTGGTCCTTATCTGCACAGCAGCCTCCAGCGCTCCTGGTGCTCAAGTCTGAACTTGTTTGCATGTRTGCGCTGTTACCCATGAACCAAGGGTGGGATGGGCATATCAAAAATCCACGTACGTGTATGGAAGATGGTCCTCCAGACATTACCTTCTGGTACACTTGCACAAAAGACCTTTAAGGATTATAACGGTTTGGTTGTGCTCTTCTTCTAACCTACTGTATCGATAGATATAAACATTACATGAAAGATGACAGTTAAATTGGCACTACACAGCACTAAACATTTATATTAGTAATTGATTGACCTCTGATCAAAGCAGGTTTGGTTGAGTGTTGGGAAAATGTTTATTCCTTTATACAGGAGCTTATGCATACCACCTTCTCTTAAGCATATGCGATTTAAAAACTAAATCATAGTGGTTACCTTCAGCAGCTATATTGAAACCAGTTTTAGTAATCTTATTCATTCTGAGTAATAATACTTTATTCTGCAAGTAACTTCACAGCTTCAGAAGAGTGAACTATGCTGTATGTAGTATAAAAGTGATATACAAGTGCAAGTACTCTTACAGTTCAACAGCAAATCAAGTTACCAATCTGCATGTAAAATGGGTTCTATTAAGCTAGCGAACAAACGGATGTTTTGGTTAATTCTAACTAAGTGACTGCATTGCCACAGCTTCACAGTTCCCAGCAGAGCAAACGTGAGACCTGCATTACATTGTGGTTTATTGCCTTACTTATCCTAGAATGTCAGAAAGATCATTTGCAGAGAAAGCTTGCTAAAGCTCATTAAAAATACATATTTTAGTGTCAGGAAAGCTAAGCTGACATCCGGGGTATGGGAAGCCCTGTGTCCAGAGAGGAGGATTGTGCAGGAGGCTCTGGCAGGTTTACCTGCAGCCAAGCCAGGCTCTCAGGACATTTTCTTTTGACCCTTTGGTCTTTTCCTTGGAGGAGATGTGGATTAGCTCCTTGCTGCCTTGCAGCTAGGTGCTTGTTTTGATGCTCTGCAAGGCAGGGTATTCAGACCCTGAACCTTGCACTGCATACATGTAGGAGAGCTTCAGGCTGGGACTTGCCAAATCAACATACCTGGATGGGTGGGACACAACGCTGAGCTCTTGCCCCTCTAGGTAGGAGAGGTCAGACCAAGTCGCAGTTGCACCTGAGAACGGGAAAGTGAAACAGGCCATGTGGCTGCCAGAGTTGTGGCACGAGGAAGGGAAAGGTAAGAAATATGCAAGTTAAAATAAGAAGAAACACAATAGCTTTTAAAGTGCTTATTTAATAATTTAATGGGAACAGAAAAAAATTAACTGTGTTAATTGATTATTTAGTTACGTTACACCAGCCCATGTAATATTATCCAAATATTCCTACACAGAATTGTTTTTTTAATTTTACACAAAATCCCAGATGCTGATATTCTTTTGGGTATTGGATACAATACTAAGCAGTTTTGTATCACACAAAGTCTGATTCTGGACACACTGCGGATGAGGGCTGGCATGGGAGTAGAGGTCAGAACGGCTGATCCTCAGTGGCTGTTTCATTGAAATAGCTCAGTTTTACTACTAACCGTAAGATGGGAAGGGGGTCTTTGTCTGTGGCTCTACTATCACTTCAGCTTGGATCAAGAGGGTACTTTTGAAGCACATCTTTCAGTTGYTTCCATTTAYACTGCTGATGTTCACATCACGGAGCCCCTTTGCAGCACGCACACTTGGCTTCCTTTTGGATTACCCTGACCTGGAAGACGTGCCCCAGCAGCTCACCTAACACCCATCTGCTCYGTGGGGCCAGACTAGTGCCAGTACTGAGTAAAGCCCCAGAAATTTATRCAATTATACCAATACCAGGTGCTTGGCGTCAACTGTTTTGCTCTATCACTCAGCTGCTAGTGGGCTGCATCACTCGCTAACACCCAGGAGCCCAGCCTTCACCCATCACAGCCTGTATGTCATATACTGCCCTCTATAAACCTAGCAAGTTCCATCCTGAAGGATAATAGGGGTTTTTTAGCCCAAATTCTCCTGACTGCAAGCCTCTTCCAGACTCCCACTGCTCCACTGATTAGGAACACTCCACCACCATTTCAGGAGCCTGCTTCCTTACGGATAGATTTTGAAACTTAACGCAGAGCGTGTAGAAAATTAAGTCAATACCTCTGTTTCTTCCCATTTTTAAGTGAGTGAAAATAGAAGTCTGGAATGACTTTAAAGAAAACCGCTAGTAACAGCCATGAGTCCGTGACCACCCAGTAGTGGAAAGGGGGAGTGTGAGTGTGAGGAGGCTGTTTTAAATCTGGAATTGATTGCATTCACTTTAGCACTTCCCTGCATGTTTTTTTCTATTTGCAATTTTTAATTCCAATTTTTATTTTTAGCTGGGTGTATTTTAAAGGTTTAAATGAACAAACCGGTTTACTTTATAATTGCAAGCAATACTGACGGTTAAAACTGCATCTATTAGGAGCATGGTAATTTTAAATAAAATCATTACATATCAAACACAGAAAAAATACACAAMCATGTAAACACTGATGAGAGCTTGGGGTTCTGGATAAAGGTGTGAATTGTTTTTATTAGAGAATGAGGGTCCTGAAAGTTTGGGGAGAATTTCAGGTTTCTGGGTGGGCTGTAGCAGATTGATGGCTTTTTATCTGCAGACTGCTGCATTTGGCCAATACATTCAGCGCACTCACTCAGTTTTGTCCTTTTATAGAGGTTCCCCGACTTTATGCCATATTTTTTGCTTTTTATTTCTCTCCAGGATTGTTTCCTCATTCATCACTGGCACTACTGCAGTCTTTCTTAGCAAACAGAAATACCAACCAAAGCACAAACAAAAGCTGAAAAAACAGAGGCCCCAAATGAATAATCTCATAGATTATTCCATGATTAATTATCCCAGATTTATCAAATGCCACATCCAAACAAGGTCAAACATGTAATTGTAATCTTCCTCAAGAGACGCAGCCACCCCTTTGCACAAGCCTTGGTTTCTATCACAGAAAGTTTAAACCAACTTCCATTAATAATGATAGAAAAAAGAAGTAATATTGATACATTCTGAGCTATGTACTCAACACGTCAAAAAGATCATCAGTGACTGACACCAATGGTGTGCCACGGACAACAAGATGTCTCTTTTGTGCCTGTCCTTTACTGACATTCCTGTCGCATCCTATTCACCAGCCTCGTGCAGTGATCTTCTCCTGCTTTGGATCAAAAAATTTCCATGTTATTGTTAGTGGTTTACGCATATCACCATTTTGTTCTATTTTTCCCAGTTAGTTTTGTTTGTATTTTAATCACGTGAATGAAAAGGTTATTCATAGCAGAATAATCAGCATTGCTGATATATATTTATATCAGCATTGCTGATATATATTTATCTCTACCTGGATGAATATCATCTTTTTAATAGGTTATAAGCCCTAAGTCCTGGAGGGAGACTCACAAATTCACTTCATTTCCCTGATTTCACATTTAGGTCTCCACATTAGCTATAAATGTGTAAAACCACATGGAGGTAGTTCCTATTTACTACATAGCTGAGGAGGCACACGGCTCTTTTTTCTTTCACCATATGGCTGAAGTAACTCGCACACAAGCAATTTGTTCTGATTCAGCTGTTTCAGCAGGAAGGATTTGCAGAAGCAGGATTGGGAAATACACAGGATTCTCTTTCACTTCTGTGACAGGAGTTATATTTTTAATTAGCCCCTGTTTGTCTTCCGAGGGCAGCTTGTAAAAGTTTAATTCTGTATCTCAAGTTTGAGTCCCACTTGATAAGGCCGTTTTCTACGTGTATTTAGGGACTAGTTCTGAAAGCATTTTCAGGTTTTTAGAAAAAGCAGTTCCTTGGCAAATTCTGTTGAAGAAAAGTAAGAGTTTTGGATTTTCTTTTCTCCCAGTAGACTTGACTTACATAGAGCTTATTGAAGCTATAGGGAGCAGGGGGTGTTGGTGAATATGCTACTTCACTTGAGCTCTTAAGAGAACCAGCTGTTGGGAAGATCATATACAATATGTGTATATCATTTTAAATACCTGAAGGCCCAAAGTTTGTACATTGGGAAGGAATAAAAAACTAGGTCAACTAATAAAGGACAGGAAAAACCTGTAGATTAACGTATTCCCTGTTGCTTGGTTACACAATAGTATCATTAAAATCAAAGCCATTGGATTTACTAAAATCTGACAAGTAAAAAGAAAAAACTGAAAAGGTCCATTTGAAATAAACATTAATTGATTAAAAATAGCATTTAAGTATATGCATTGACTAAAAATCATAACCAACATAAGAAACAGAGAAAAAGCATAGAACATAAAACAGCCTTATTAATTTGCAGTGATGCTCTGAGATTTTAAAATAACATCAGCTGAATGAATGTGGTGTTGCACATGTTTAGCAAGGGGGAACACAGCATCCAAAGGACTTGTAAAATGTTTTAAGTTTGTAATTGCACATAATACGTGGAATATCTTTGGTGATGCCTTAAAAATTCAGCTCTAATACAGCATCCTGTCAGCAGTGCTACAGTTAAGAGTCTGTGAGAGAACGTCCCTTTAATGTCATTGGCCCTTCAGCTTTCAGTTTAATATTTAAGCTGTTTCTAATTGTGTTCAGCTAAAACTTGGCATACAGTTTATGGGCTTGGATGCAATTTTCATTTCAGCAAAAAAGAGGAGAAAAGAGGCAAAATTTTAATCTGTTCTGTTCCCAGAGTTATTAAGTGGTAAATGAGGTAAAAGTTTTCAATATTTCACTTTTCCCAAATTTGTCGATGTGTTGATTTCTTACCCTAAACATAATGTAATGCAGTGTAATACAGTACATACACATGCATACATAGCCAAAACCTAATCAAAACACTCAACTTTGAACCTTCTGCAACAGACTTTAAGAAAACCAAATTAGGATCTTGTTCACGGGGGGAGGTGTGTGTGTTAATGACTAGAAAAGGAGCTCTGCACATGTTTCAGGAAATTGCATTAGCCTTCATCAACACCAGAAAACTAAAGTGCAAAGTCGATCTCAGAACCAAATCCTAATGTGGGTTTTGGGAAAGCTCCGGAACTGTTGTCAGTGGATATGCCCCGTCCGGCATTTCACACATCACTGACCCCCCAGGGCACCGCCGCCAGAGCCAKCTGGCCTCCCTCACCCTTTCCTCAGCAAAGGTTGCAAGATATATGCTCCAGCCTTGCAGGGCTTTGGGGGACTAAAATGCGTCTGCCTATCCCCAAAGAGACAACGGGATTACAGGGAAAAAACTTGGGAGAAACTTTCGGTTTGTGATTGTTATAGCTGTAGCTCGCCCCACAGAGTTGGTGGTTGGGGAAGAGGAGAGAAATGCTCCCTCCTGCCCTCTCCCCTCCCAGAGCTGTAATGGTTGGCGGAAACGCATCTTCTGMCATCTACAGACCATCTCTCGCTTAGGAAGAGCTGCTGCTTGAAAGATCCCTGTTGGAGGAACARCCATCCAGCTTATCTTGAGGCCAGGAAGTGAGGCCATGGAGAGGAGCTCAGCAGAAAAGGAGACTTCATTAGCGCGGTCAAGACAACACTGGTCATCCAGCAAATCCTTTAAGGCAGGAAAACTGGCATCCTTGGCTTCCTGGAGCTTGCCTGGACTTCATGCTTCTGCCTAGCTTCTATCAGAGATCCCAGAATAGCAAATGAAAAGATATTCTTGAATATCAAGTGTATGGGGCTGTGGAGGCACAGCCTGTAATTGAGGAGTGTGGTCGGTTGGTTGTAAAGGGGAGGAGGAGGGCTCAGGCATCTCCCCGCTAGACGTCTCTGCTGATTTTGCTGGTTGCAGGAACAGTGGCATTTGGGGCGTTTAATAAAAAATGATTAAGGAAGAGACAGGACTGGGGCTATATTGCTCATCCATTAACCAGCTACGCATGAGAACAGACATTTCTCCCCATGAAGCAATATAGCAATGGACACACAGTTTTTGCATGGGTGCTCTGATCTTTGTGATGTCTAAGAGAATTGCACCTTAAAGATACAGCACAGCTTTTACCATTTTTATGGCTTTATTACTGTTTGTTTGGAGTTTGGTGCAAATTGCTGTGTTATAACAGAATTCTGTATTATTTCCACTTTCATGCCTATGTACTTTAGCATGAGTAGAGTTATTGCAGGGAATACCAACTTGGTGTATAATGCTTGCTTGCTTACGTGACTGTTGCTAAATTTCAGGCTAAGACTTTCTGAGTACTTTACAATGACCTTATAATGTGTCTTACTGAAATGCACAGTCTACAGCAGTAACTGTGGGAGCCAATTTAGTTCTGGCCTGAACAAGTACAGCACGTCCACTGAGATGAGTGGAAGCTGATCTGTCCTAGGCCAAGGGTAACGCAGTATAATATGAAGTCTTCCAGTAAGTGATTGGCAAGTTGATTTACAGCAATTTCTGATGGAGCTGCTCTAGCTTTAGGTATAATTTAAGTAGGTAGACACATGGTGAAGTTTTTCAAGAGCGTGCCTGATGTTCCCCAAGGGAACTTTTAAAGTCCCAGGTGGCGGTGGGGCACTTGACTCCAGTTGACTCCAAACTTTAATCAGTTCCCATATTTGCCAGCTGTAACTTTAAAGTTCTCCTCTCTAATTTCCCAGAGGCGTGAGCAACCAAATGTTCCCAGTGAATTTAGTTGGGAGCTACAGAGAGCCGTGAAAATCAGTCTAGGTAGTTAGATACCTCGATGAGAACTCAGAAATGTGCTCTCGCCAATTAGGACTTGCCTTTCAGGGGTGCTCACCTGATTACTTTCTCTCTCCTGGAGCATGTCCATAGTCACGGGGAGGGGGGGAGTTAACCAAAACCCACCAGGTTTTCTTGTAGAAATGTGGTTTACAAGAAATGCTTTTAACATAGTTTAAAAGCCTGTTTTGAACTGTTATTAATGGTAACTGTTGTCACCAGCTGTACATGACCGTATTGACTATTTCATGATAGAAGGAAAACTGCTCAATAAATGACAAGTTCTGTTTTGTAAAGACGAAGGAAAGGAGGAAGGGAAAAGAGACCGTTAAAGACCTGCACGCTCCCGACGATAATGCTATACATCACCCCAAAATCATTTGCAGGTGTACACGAGTCTTGCCACTCTTTCTAGCCCAATTTTTGTATGCAAGGTCATCCTCCTGGTGCTACCTTAGAAACTGGCCTTATTCTATAGAGGACATTGAATGATAACACTGCGAGTCAGCTGACTGCTGTGTCACAGAGCTGCTGCTTTCTACATTATCGCAACTGCCAGAGCTCTTACTGCTGCAGTTTTCTAGTCGCAGTGCGGCAAAGCAGACGCATAGAACCAGGCACAAAGCAGCATAGATTTTTTTTATTCTTGTCTTTTTCATACGAGGGAAATTTTCCCGGTGTTAGCGTAGGAACAGACACACAGCCTGGATGTGTTGGCTTCAGCCTGGCAGCGTTTTCAGCTGAGCAGGGATGCTCGGAGCTCTGTACCCAAATTGCCTCTGAGGAAGAACGCCTGGTTTCCCACTTTGTGTACTAAGAGGGGTGTTTTTATGCCACGATGATACACCTGCAGCAATAGGACAAAGGAGATGGTACTTGTCACTGTTTGTCTGACTGGGGCCTTTGCAGGCACTCCACTGCCGAAGCTGTGCCAGCGTCCCAGGGTCATATAGATTGGTAATACAGATTGCCGCAAATTCTTACATCAGTTAGAGCAAAGCTCAAACGAGAAACCAGACTCTCTGACCTAAATCAATCCCAGTCCTTCTGGATACAGGGCAGCAGTCGACTAGCAATGACACAACCAGCCATCAAGTGGAGAGTCTCTGGGATTGCAATCTGTATCAGTTGGAGTCTGAGAGAATGAAACCCTTTCGGTTATCCAGTCGCTTCTCCTTCTTCTAATACTACAATTACTACAACTACTACTACTACTACTACTACTGTTTTTCTTGCCTGTAAGAAGCAATTAATTGTGCTTGGTCTCTGAGTGTGTATTTGCGTGGATTAGTCTGTCTATAATGCAGTCCTTATCTGCTCCTGCTGGAAATCAGGGCACGAAGTCAGCCTGCTTTAACAGTTGTTTCTTTCTGCGTGATGCTATGCAACTAGAATGGGTTACACTGACAACAAAGGAACAAGCACAAAGCACCACTTTCTTTGCTGGACTGTTACAGGAACATAACTCTTCTTCGATATGACGCCCTGGTCTCTTCTCGTTGCTGGTTTTTTTTTTCCTTTTAATTCATCTAATCGAAGAGCCTAACAGACATCATCGTGGATGTGGTTTTTAATGATTTGGAAAAGACAGCCTGTGGAGACTGCGATTTGAGACAGCAACACATTTAGGTTATTGCCAATTTGAAATACTTGGTTTGTGAAGCACAGCCCTAAGGGACGAGCTCAGTAACTGAGAAAGAGATTGTAGATAAAGAAATAAAAATGACAAGCGTAATGGAGGCTCTGCAAAAGAGACTGTCAGAGAATCAGTTCATGGATGGCAATTTCACCAGTCTGAATCTGAATAATTCATAGATTGAAATTACCCTGCTTTCACCTTTCCATTTAAACCAGCATGATCTGAATCTCTAATAAATTTTCAAGATAAAGTAAAATGCCAATTTGAATCTGAAGAGCTTTTAAAACCAGATGCTACACCCTGAATCTTTCGATACCTTTCACAATTATCCTGTGAGAACCGCACTTCATCACGAAGCACCATTACCAGTGAAAATTACTGTGATTACAATAGCAACAATAGAATACCATCAAATGATCTCTAATTTACCTAATTTACCAAGGCTGACTGTATGCCCATTGTGTTTCACTACGTCTGGCATTGGATCAATATCACAGTGGAACAAAAATACCTTAGTGTGTGCTTCCTTTTGGTATCTTTAACTTTGACAGCACAGGAGAAATCTATCTACTGTTAAATGTTTTTACAGCCAATCTACATGCCTGCTGTAGGATCTGATTGATTCTCCATGATTTTCTTTAGTTCCTGGGTATTGGATGTCATTGTGTTACTAATTTGTTTATAACGTACACTCATGCACAAAGACTGCAGCAGGCGAGTACCAGCAGAGAGACCCTGCACTGCTGCTGCAGTAGCAGCGCTCCCGCAGAGGAAGCCAAAACGAGTTCGGTGCCTTATGTGAATAATTACTTGTGTCTGAGTTATAAATGCTTTCTAGCATCACCGGACTTGGTTGTACTACGTGAAAAATGTATGCAAAAGCCATGGTCAAGAAAAACGATCGTGTGTAATAGTAGCAAGATTTTTCCCCTATTCAGCRATTAGCATGTGGTTGTGAGAGACAGGCTGCGACTCCTTCTGTAGATGTGTGTATGTAGGTACGCATGCATGTACATAAATGTAAAGATACCGTGCTTTGTGAATATGTGCCGGTCACTGAAAGTAACAACTTTTTCTGACAAGCCAGGCGCAGTGTTTTGCCACAATCTGCTCGGTTGTAACAAATCCCTGTTTTGGAGGTGTAAATTTCCTATAGGATGATGCATGACTTCTGGAACAGTAAGTACCATTTAAGCAATATGTTGGTGCCTATAGCCACGATACAGAATAGTATTTTAAGCATAGTTTGAGTCCTTGTAGCATAATTACAATGTGGAGAAGTGAGAAACAGATACAGAAGGCTAGAAACAGGCATTCTTCATGGAGACGACTGTATCTGCTGTCTGTATGCGAGTTGTACACTTCAGGCTTGTTTTTCATTTTATAACCAGATTTATTCTGCCTTCAGGGAATATTTTCTAAGGAAGGAAGGTAAGCAGTATTTCTTCTTATTTATGTGACTGAGTTGTATTTCTTTTGGGGAAAATGCATGTTTATAGCACATAGTTATATAATATAGCATGATCTCATGACATCTAATTAAGTGTTTCAGTATTTGTTCATGTTAAAACTGGACGAGAAAGCATATTTRAAATATGGCTTTTTATTCAAAATACACCTGTAGAAATGCTGCGCAAAAAAGAATTTAAGGATTGGGTTTGTATTCAGCTTTGACTCTTTGATGTTATTAAATAAGAGCCTATTCTACCTAAATAATAATGTTCTTGAAACCTTTGGATTTTAGATATTTTGTCGTCTTAAAACACAATTTACTGTACTTCTAAATTTCCTGTATATGAGTGGAGACTGTTCTCTAGAGGTAGAAGAGGCAGAAGGTTTTACAGCTTGAGCTGTGATAACAAAGGAATTTGAAAGGGCACAAAATATGATTATACAAAAATCTTGAATTTTAAATTATTCAGTAATGTGATTTAGCAAACTGTTTTTCTTAGACAACATACTCTCAAGTTACTACACTATCTGGAATTAATTAGTCCATTCAGTGCTATATTTATATTCTTCATTTTCACATGGTATTCAAAACTTAACAAAGAAAAATCCTTGTACAGAGCAAAGACTGAAACTCTGGTGAAAGTGTAAAACCTACATTCTGTTAYTGTGCTAATAAAATCAAGAGATCCAGATCAAACTTTTCTGAAGAGAATTAGGTGTTTTGGCTTAACTGTTTTATGATAAGCATTTTATGGTTTTGTGTACAGAACATAGACTTCTATAACTACTATACTGCAAGGATCATGCAAACAGGAATGTGAATGTTTTGCAAAATACCATACAAATACCTGCTAGCATTTACATCATTATTATTACTACCATAATCTTCTGATATCGTATACTGTTTTGAAATCATGGTCTGTTAACCATTTTGATTCTGTAGAGTATTTGCATTCAGATTTTTTTTACCAGTGTTATCTGCTGCAACAGTCTGTAGAGAGTGGCTGGTCATGGGGTGCTAGATGTCCTCGTTAACAACTGCAGGGCAGATCTAATACGGAGTTTAAATGCTCTTGACGGCTTCATTTAAGGGCCTGATCCAAATCATRCTGCCGATCCACTCTGGAGTCCTCTGACTCACTTTGTGTTTGTATTATTGAATTTTTAATGTGCCACTGGCTTTCTCCCACTGCTCCATACTGGCCTCATGTTTCRAAATATGCAATGCCGGTCAGGCCTAATACTGTTTCTCAATGTAAGTCACTGCAGCAGTTGCCAGAGGATGTTATGACAGTGCCTTCAGGAGGTGAGGTCATCAGTGAGACTCTGTTATGATGTATTCTGAACAAGTTTGAAAACCTCAGGAAGTAAATTCTGCCTTCTGGGCTGGTGTGTGTTTCAAAGAAGGCAGGATTGCAGTCTGCCAGCAGGATAGATTGCACATGCAAATGGGGAAAAAAGCATTAAAACCTTTTCAGCCACAGGATCATGAAGTGAATATTAGCAATATTACCTCATAAAAAACATTAAAATATAGTCAACTGTATCACCAATGTATTTTCTGATATGGCTATAGCTAACCAGGTGCAGCTACAGCTGAACTGTTTAAGCTGTGTAATTGTATGTGCCAAAATAAATGGCAGACTGTGCAATATTAAATTTCTAACATAAAGCCACTAATTTTAGCAATAGTGATTCAACAGTTCATCTACATTATATTACAAGATTTATTAGTTTGGTTTTGTGCTTATGTTTTCGCTGTGTTACACTTGTCTATAAATGAATCTGCAATGGAAAAATAAGGGCCAAACAGCTTCTTTTCATGAGTTCCCAATTAAATGGAATTACTCACTTGAGTAAAATTCCCTCTRTGCATTTGATGGACCCATGCCCTCATCTGCAGCTAGACAGTGATCATGATGCAGCTGCACGTGTGAAAAACATACTGGAGCCAGTTCTACTACCACTGAAGTTAATAGCAAGACTCCCTGTGCCATCAACATAAAAGATGGATTAATTCATTTCTTTCCATTACAGTCCTCCTGTGAAAGTTGTTTCTGCTTTTTTTTTCTTCTTGATTGTAAGAGTCCAGTATAGTTGACATAACGTTGAACAGAAGACGCTTTCTGTTCACCAGGACACATGACCTGAGCTAAACATACACTGAAACCAGCAACTCAGGATAGGTTCATTTGCAAAGTGAAGGGACCTTCTTGACTGTAGTTTTGTTGATAGTATTTGTGCTCACTAGCTTGACAGTTCTGCATTCTTATCAGCTGCTATAAAACACACAAGTTCTGATCTGTAATGGTTGTATCTATTTGGACAAGAGCCCTGAGGAGAGGAGGGTCTGTTGTGGGTTTGGGTTGGTTTTTTTTTTCACCTTACAGTTGCTTTGAATTAATTGTAACTGCCTATGGAAAGATGATCCCCTAAGAATGCAGAGAAATGCATTATTGATAAGTACGAATAAAGTATGTCTAGATTCCTCTGCACTCTGGCGGCTATGAATTTCACACCATTATTCCCAGACAAAAATGTTAGGAGGAAAGTAAGGCTGAAGTAACTTGAAAGGGTAACAACAGCATTTCCAAACCAACCATTTCAATGCAGGAAATTCAGAGTTAAACAGAAGAAAATCCAAATGGGTTCATAGAGACAATTAAAATACCTAAGCAGCTTACTCCCTTTTTGATGCCTTGTGATAACTGCAGGATGTGATAGAGGTAAACAATTTTGCCATTTCAGTTTATATTATATAGATACGATCAAAGAACACCTCTGGCTTTAGAAGTATTTGCATCGCGTTTTACAGCATCAGTTCAGTTTCTTTGTAGACTATAGACATACACCTGCTCTGTGCTTTTAGCTGCACAACTGTAATGTAACCAAAAGTTCTGAAAATTGAATGATTTCTGACCCACCGAAAGGGGGAAATGAATTCCGAAATGGGAATTGCAGTGGAGGCAATGGGTTTCCCAGGTCTCATGCCAACAGAGCTTCTTCTTGTGGGTTTTCTAGATCAGGTTGAACTCCTCATTGTCTTAGAATTTGTCGTAACGAACACAAAGTTAAAAAGGAGTGGGAATTCCAAATATGGCCCCATTTGTGCCTGAAAACTTGCCCTTATTTTTAAACTATATTTGATACTACTTCTGCCACAGCTCTCACCTCAAAGTTTACCAGGGAATTGTATCCAAAAGCATATTTGCAACAATATAGCTCATCCATAGCTCCTCAAGCATAGCCAAGCGCACACAATGAATTAGCACCTGTGGAAAATGCTACATTGGGAAATGCTGTTAAAATGGAAAAAAAAAAAAAAATACAGACTGCAGGATTGCCATTGAACTGTTCACTTATACTCAGTATTTCACAGAGATTGTGCAGAAGTGAATGTACAGTTAAATTAGACTCAGTTTTACTCAGCAAAATGTTCAATAGAAAAGCCTTTTCTCATACTCACCCGTTTCTGTTTCTTCTGTCTCCTATGTTCATTCAAAAACCATCTCCAGTGGCACAACAGCCACAGCAACTGGCCACTCCTCTGACCTGCAGGTAGTAAGTGATGGTAAGAAGCTTCACTGAGAATGGGAAGCTGATGAGATCCCACGTCCTCTGCTCCTAAAGGCAATTCCCTGGTTGGCAGGGCTAGGGGAGAGGGAGGTATGCAGAGAGACCTCGAGGGTGGGAGACTGTTTATATGCTACATACTTCTAAAGCAAAAGAGGAAAAACGTCATTATTAAGTAATTAAAGAGGAGTAGGAACATCTTTAGTTTCTATGTTTTCACAGGCAGCTCTTCTGTAAACTTGTCATATTTATACCTAGCATGAGCATCATGTATCGAAACTCCAAGTCACCCAGAAAATTTAACTTGTCAATCAATATTGTGACTGAGGAAAAACAGTTTCCATAACCCAATACACTACAATAATGTTTATTCATATACACATACACAGTCCCAGCATTACTCTTCAAAAACATCTTTAAGGCCTTTTTATCTGCATGTAAATGTAGCTACCTGTGCCACTGCACCTGTAATATCTATAAGTTGACCATCTATTTCATAATAGCTTAAGCAGCTACATCCCATTTAAAATGGCATTTTTGGTAATGGTATTTTTGACTTTCCTTTGAGTGATATAGCATGGCCTGTATTATGCATAGAATTAGCATGGATTATTGCAATTCTTTTCTAAAAAGGAATTATTTTCTTCAAATCTTGTGTTTACTAAACTTATCATCTACCTTTTCATGAAGGGCAGCCTCTGTCTTTGGCAAGCTGATGGGCTTGATCTGGTTACGAATTGCTTACAGTTTCAGCTTTTTTGCTAGTCTATGCTTGTTCTATTGTATTTAGGAGTTGGAGTGCATCCTTTCCTCCGCTACAGAACTTGCTGTTAGGCAATTACTTAAAACAAACTTTTTAATGATATGCGCTTTGTGTTCCGAATGCCCGACAGTTGTATGTGACTTGATGAATTACTGAGTTCTCGCAACAGTATCTGGTCCATGGGAGTATGCGTAGGATGGATTTCTCTGTAAAGGATTAAAAAAACATAACTTTCTGGAGCATCAGATTGTTTGTCCCAATTTAGACAGTACTTGTCACCTTAATTTCTGGGTCTTTATTTTATTTTTGTAAGTAAGACTCCCTAAACACAATTCTTTCACCTTATAGGGCACTTTATGAAAATAATTTCATTAACAAATGTGAGTCAGATAATGAATAGATAAGTGTTAGGGGAAAATCCTGCTGGAAATTAGTGCTCCCATCACCAGTGCTGTGTGTGGTAAATTAGGAGCAGGCTTTTCAGGAAATGAGGACAAAAAGGCTGAACTGATGCTCATTGAGAATTTGTCTCAAGCATGGAGTAAGTTTTGCGCCCCATGCTGTTGGTTCTTCTGTCCATCTCAGCATTTTCCCATTTTGGAAAGCAACCTTCTGGTCACGATCTCTCTGCCCACTCAAGCCACCTTTCCCTGGGCTTCCCACTCCTTTCCTAACAGCTTTGCATCCCTACCACTTCCCACCCTAGGTCCTACTCTTTGGCTAGTCAATCCTAATCCTCTCCAAATAGACTTTTCTTTGCTGTCCCACTTTACACTCCCCTCCCTGCCCTCCAGTTGAGCTTTTGTTTCCAGCTCCTTGGCATCAGGCTGGTTCTTTATTGTTCCAGTCTCTCCTTCAAAGTGTAGGCAGCTCCAAGCACCCAACTGTGGGTGGATTTCCCCAGAGAGAGCAATAGGGACGTCTCCCAGGGAGAACGCCTCCTTCGTCGCTCTCCATCTCTACTGAGTTCTCCAAGGCACACAGGCACAAGAATATTTCATGTATTTTTAAACCGGGGTAAGGCCAAGAGCTTACGAACAATGGAATAATAACAATACTTAACAACAACAACAACAGAAACAAGGAGGAAAAAAATCTTCTGCTGCAAATGCCCCATGTGGAAAATACCAGCTGAATGGTTAAAGTCTGGCAGGATTGTATGCATCAGAGAACAGGGTCATGTAAACGAGAAGTGCTGAGAAGCTTTAACAGAGTTACCTGCATATAATTCCTATGCCTGTGCCACATGCAGATTTGTATGTGTATACCTCTATATAATTGGGAAAAGAATGATTTCATTATGCGCATTGCTTCTTTAAGAGCAGTAAGAACTTCCCAATTCTGTATTTGGGAAATATATGTATATATAACTTGGGGGAAATTTAATCACTATCTAATATACAAAGGTTATAAAATCGACAACTCCAAAGAATTTTAAGTTTCAGTGGTACTTTGGGGATGCCAATGGCAAAAAGTAAAATACAGTTGTCAAGGGGGATCATTAAAGTGTGAAAAAGACTGGGTACCTAACCATAATAATAATTTTTGTTTATCTATAAAGCATTAAAATGCTGTCTTAATTTGGTACTGCAAAATTCCCAACCTTCCTTCGGTATTGGGAGAGGTTCTTCCATATTCCACTACAGCAGTGGCCCAGCGACTCTTGGCAGCTGTATGCTTCTGAACAGGTAGTTTATCTTATTTGTAGATGAGTAGTCCACATTATTCCACAATTTCTGCACATTAATAACAACAGGCTGGAAAATATTTGCATTACTATATATTTAGTCACAATTCCTAGCAAGAAAAATCAATGTCATTGTGCAAAGCACTGTATTAAGGGAAAACAAAAGATCTACACTTTGGAGTTGATTTTTATGTGACTGAAGAACAGTCACTAGCCGTTTAAGAAAGCAATGTGCCATCTTGAGATATTCAGAGAAGATCATTTTTAGAAAACACAGAAAAAATAAAGCTATAAACTACAACCTGAAAGATTCACATTATATATGCAACCCAGTTTTTTGAACAACCTCATTGCAATTCTCTTATCTATTTTTATCAAAAATGCAAATGTACTTGTAGTGGTGAATTGATGACTGCATTAAAAAGAAAGTGTGACTCCCCCTCYCCCCCCGAAAAATAACTGTGGTTTCAGGCCCTGATCAGGTGTTAGAAAAATTAAAGATTTAAATAATAATAATAATACAAAAACTAACCAATCACTTTTGGAGCATTCATAAATTTACATGTAGCAGAATGTAACTTAATTTGCGTATGTCTTGAACAGACTCCCATCTGCCAGTGCCAGTTTTTAAAGCTCCTTGTGTCTTCTAGAAAGATTCAAGAACTTATCGGGCCCGGGTTGGAGTGACTTCTAGAAATATCCTGTATATTTATCAGTGGTCACTTAAGTATAATGCAAACAGATCTTTCATGCTCATGTAACAACCTACCATGTAGACAGAGAAGTTTCCGGGTTTTCATTTAAACAACTCACAGTAAGTTGCTTATTTTCATTACCCACAGACAGAACACGGCATTTTTAAGAGACAGATTTGAAATAAGAAAATCTAGAAAATAAACTAATGTATCCTGGAATATCAGAAGTAGAGAAACTTGTTGGTTTAGACAGACATACAATTTACACCATAAGAATTCGTGGATATTCCTATTAGGTGTGTTTGGTTTCTTTAGTTATTGTAACTGTAAAGGTTGGGCTGGTTTCTTGTTTTGTTTTGTTTTGTTTTTTAACAAAGGTGATGATGAACTGCATCAGGGCTGTGAGCTCATTTAAATTCCTTCACAATCCAGGTTTAGTCAATATTGCTGTATCTGCATGAGAAAACTATTTAAATGAGTGAGCTGAAACTGAAATTAGAGAAGGAACATGGTGGCTTTTGCACAATTAGGAAAGCAATTTTCATTGATGATGGACAAATATCTAGTTATTTTAGAAGTGCCTGTCACCAAGTTTCTTAACAGTATGATACATTTACTCTTTTCCCCCATCTTTAAAGATTTATTGCCATTTGCAAAGTACTTTCATTTAATATTCTTCCCTACTCCCAAATAGGTTTATTCTGTTTTCTGAAACTGTCTTTAATAGCTTCCCAAATATTAAATTTTCCTGTTGGATTAAAATGTAGTCCATTGGGAAAACTTACTTCAAAAATCAGCACATCCAAATGGCAGAGACAGAAGAAGGACCTGCCAGAAATTCAGACTAGTCTGACACATAGATAAATCAGAAGTCATGGGTTATTGCCTCTTTTCATGGTATTTTCAGTGTTGGTGACTACTAGAGCCTTGCTACTGCCTAAGTGCATTCTTTGAAGCTCAGTTTGTTAGTGAAATCATGAATCCTTTCAGGGATGGAAAACTACTTGAAGCATAACTTTGGGTCTTGCCTGTCCCTTTGCATCACAGCAGAGACATGAAACGGTCTTAAGTAAAACCTGGAGATTATAAATTTAAATAAAATCTAACTATAGTAAAGAGAATGCTAGGAGTGGAACATGGGGTGCAGGACTGAGACATGAGGCAGAATTTAGAAGGGATGGGACTAAAATCTGGTCTTCTTCATTGCTTCTTAAGAATAATCCTTGGCAGGATACTCTACCCAGCATAAGCCAAATCATCTCTTTGAATCCCTGCCGATCTTCTAGTTTCTGTTCATGATCTCTTCACCATCAACAAAGGTGTAAAACTTAACTGAGAGGCACCTTTGCTTTCATCTACCTGAGCTCTACTGAGCGCTGGTCGTACCCAACGAGTTAAATTTCTTCCCATATTGTAGCTGCATTTTCATTGTGCACAACCTTCAGAAACACACAATAACCTGGCACTTAGAGTAGCTTTTCTTTGTTTCTCCTCCCTGGAAATTGTACTTTCACTTTCAAAAGCTAAATCAAGAGCTATTAATTTACAAGTGATGGTAAAACTTTACGACGTCCCACCTGCTGACTGGGTGCTATTGGGATGGGCAGACCGGACTTCACAGAGGGAAAACACATTCCTCGGCAGTCCCTTGTCACTGGTTCAACAGACAAGTCACGGTGTCCTCCGAAGAGCTACATACGAGGAGAAACAACAATCCCTCATCAGAAATGTGTCCTTCTAAACCAGACCATAACACTATTAAAAAACTCACTTGTACTCCCCAAGAAGAAGTAAAAAAGTAAAGAAAAAAAAAGGGAAAATTGGCAGCTGTCTCACAAGTGTCATGGCTAGTATCTGAGCGGCAACTTCAGATACAAAGCATTTGAAATTGCGTTATTAATGATGTGAGCTCCTTTTATTCTCAAAAACTTACTGAGGCCTTCAGGCTTGTAGATTCAGTTAGCTGTTAGTTGCAAAAGCTACTGAATACAGTAGCTAGTAACGATAAGTAGGAAGGGGTTAAAAAGGAAGAAGAGAAAAAACAGTTTCATACAAAGGTGAATTGAAGTGAACCGAAAATTGAGTTTCATACTTCTGACTATTTTGCATTATTTTTACTACATCTTTTCATAACTTGATTTTGGTCAGCAACAAAACTGGAAAAATATGGAAATGGCTATGTTTGCTTGTTTATCTAAATTTCTCTAATTTGGTTCTGTGGCCATTAGGACTATTATATTTTTCAGCAACTGGAGTGAGGTCTGTCACAGCCAGCCCACATAATGGTGCTTCTCCTTGATGAGCAAGGTGGGGAGGTTGTATGTGCCCTTTTCCTCTACGTGGTGCAGTCAGATTCCTCCAGTATCTGGTCAAATACACTTACCTATATGATTTCTCATATATTACTATGTTTTGACATATTATCATAATATTTGATGACCAAGTACCAACTGTAAGCTATGCATACTGCAGTTGATAATACAGTTTATTCCATAATAAATCTTTTGTAAGTGGGCTTACAGAGAATATAAATGATAACTAATTTATGATAAAAAATACATTTATAATTATATGTGTATGTGTACACATACACTTGCAAATAAGAATTGTTAACATGACTTTAAACTACACATGTGCAATCATTTCACTTTGTTTTCAACAGGGTTCTGTCACTTGTTTATATTTTGATGCTGATAGGGGAATACCTCTATTTTGCCTTTGCAATGTTTTGTTTTTCTTTCTGCCGCTTGGCTTTGCTGATGAGAGAATGTAGATTAGTTTTTAAATAACTGTAATTCTTCAGATGGCATAGTGGTGTACCACAGATCTGAATTTCAAGAGCCACTACAGTGTTGGGTGAACATATTTGTTAGCTATTAATAGTGAGACTGTTACAGGCATCAGAGGCTGCACAAGAAAACCTTAAAAAGTGCTTTAATGTTGGGTCTCTAGGCTAAACTCCTGACTGCAATCTCAGCAAATTCTTTCTGTGTTTGTGGAAATTAGTTTCATAACATTTTCCTTATTTTCTTTGGACACTCTTCCTGAATTTTAAGTTAGAAGAATAACTCAAATATGTTTGGTTTATGTTTGCTTCTTTCTTCCTGATATTCAGATTCCATCTTTCCATGGTGATCATCAGTTTTTTTCTTTTTTCTAATACTGTTTTAGACTAACAGCAAACACTCATCTGAGGAACTCTGTAGCCAAATTTGGCCAGATTGGTATATATGAATAGACATTATTTTCCAGCTGTCTCCCATTGCTGTCCACACACACTGATAAAACTGTTGTCTAAAACTTTAAAGACCRAAAGAAGACAACAAAGCAAAATAAAAGTAGTAGAAAGATACAGTATAAAACCCAAGAAAATTAGCATGTGACAAATTGCATATTTCCGTTAAAAAGAATTAGCTTCCAACCACTGGAGTACAATGTGATACCTATTTATCAAGTTAAATTGTTTTCTTGTTGCAAAGCACAAACTTAATTACAGAGATCATTTACATATGGATGACATTTGCTTAAGCAATATTTCTAATGCTGCATGCATAAATATGATTTAATTTCAGTTTTTTTTTTTACCCCATGCTTTCAGAAAATAAGCAAACATAATGCTGGAAACTGTCTCCTGGATGATCAAAATGCAGTCCTTTACTTACACGGGGAACTATGCCTGTAGCTTTTTCCATGAATTTAACAATCATTAAATAGCTTGAGTTGTTATTTTTTTGTCCCCACTACTTGTATTAAAAAACTACTCTAGAACCTCACCACTTTTATGGTCAGAAACCTTCTAATTTCCAGCCTAAATTTACTCATGGCCAAATTACACCCATTTGTTCTTGTGCCGACATTGTCTGCTAGAGTAAATAGTTCTTTTCCTTGCCTACTGTTTACCACCCTATTGTGTTTTTAGAGAATAATTATTTCCTGTATCAGCTTTTGTTTCTGCTAGACTAAACAAGAAAAAATTTTGCAGCCTTTCTCTTAAAATGACTTCTCTCTGGTAATCTCTGCAGCTCTTTTCTTTACCTGTTTCATCTTCCATGAACATAATGAAAAAAAATCTGTGTGAGATCTCTCAGGTGCCTTAAGCAATGGAACAGATATTTTCCTTTCCTCTGCTAAGAAATAGTTTAACTGGTTCTTCCTTGGATGGGATTTGCTTTTTCATGGTTGTATCCCACTGGCAACTTGATAATGCTGCAGTCAGCTAATATGCATACCTAGATCCATCTCCTGTGTTGTTTACAACTGATATGCTCCTAGTTTATCGCAGATTTTT
This sequence comes from Phoebastria nigripes, assembly GCA_035582835.1. Lineage (NCBI taxonomy): Eukaryota > Metazoa > Chordata > Aves > Procellariiformes > Diomedeidae > Phoebastria > Phoebastria nigripes. Next base: position 152,894 of record JAYKAV010003274.1, on the reverse strand, counting down.
TAAATTAATCCTCGAGTGCATATCTCCACTGCCAACACTACACATTTAAGAGTGAGTTTAGCAGCGTGTATTTTTAATGTGCTTTTTCCAAGGGTAACAAATATAAAATTGATAAATTTGATAATGGATAAATTGATGCCAAAGATAATAGAAAAATAAAAAGGAATAATGTTGGGAGACAAAGGGAGGTACTCAGCACACTGACAGCACCAGGTGCGATGTATTAAGGAATAAGAAATTCTCACAAGTGCTTCAGTGTAATATGATAGAACATAATGGTTTGACAGTGGTATGGTGTGTGCAATACCTTAGGAAATTCTTTTTTGGTCTTGTATACTCATAGCTGCTTGAATATTGCTTTTTAGTTGGGGAAAAAGTTTCTTGGATGCATTAGAGCAGCAGCTCCCAAAGGCACCTACAGAATCTTTCAAGGTGGCATGAAAGGAGCGTGGGGGAACATGCAGCCCACCGCCTCCTCCCCAGAGAAGCTGGGGAAAAGGCTTCTGGATTGCATGTGCTGCCCAAGCAGCCAAATGTCTTTTCTGGTGTGTATCTGGAGCTCGGCACGCAGCTGGCAGCTACTGCATCTACCACAGTAATAGAAAAGCAGACGATGGTAGCATCTAAAGCAAATTAATTTGGAGAATCTCTATATTAGAGTGCTCTGTAGCGGTAGTATCATTCACAAGCCATTTCCTAGAAATCACACCATTGTAGATCTGTCTTTTTACTTTGTTTTGCTTATTTTTTAAAGTTGGTGTAACAATTAAAGACTTGAGACTTCACAGAGTCTGTATCTTTGAGGTAGCAGTGCAATATTTTCTTTACATGAGTGTTTAAAAATAATTAGGATTATTACATCAATACTTCTGGAGTTGTTCACAGTAAAAAAGCTTGATACTACCTGGTTGTAAAGGTTCCATCTTAAGGGCCATACGCTTTGGAATGAAGAATACATATGCATCTATTAGGTTTTTAAAGACATTGAGGTTTTCAGAAGCATTTTAATGATTTTGGACTGCAAGTTCCACTAGCTAGGAATCTGGAAACTTTGAATTCTTTAAGAAAGGATTTAAATTTCCTTATTTTGTCATGGAAACCAGCAATTTATAAAACACCTTTAGTTGTATAATTATAGAGAGCAGAAGACTAGTGTATTCCCACACTTACTAGCAAGAGCTTCACCATTTATTAGAAAGATGAACTAGGTTTTTCAGGGATTTTTTTAGAGGGAGAAAGATTAATCTTTTAAAAATCATGTGTTAGATTTTTTTTTTAATTTTGCATAAGAGTGCTGGAATGAGAAAATTTATTCAAGAGCATTATCTGGTAGGGCATGCAGCTTTATAGAATTCTTGAAAAATCTTTTTGTCAGTTTTAAATGTGATGGGAATCTGTTTATTGGGAGGGGAATCTGTATCTATTCAGGATTATTTTATTAAGTTATTAAAAGGTAGTTTTATTTAATGATGTGTCCTCCTTGACTGTTGCTATATAATACCTTCTTTGATGTTGAAGTGGTTAAGTGAACATATTAACTTTTTGCTGCATTATTAGTCATGTTTAATATGTTGTATTCTGTTTAGGGCATCCCTGTGGAGCTGACAGCTGTGGACTACTGACTGGTATATGTCGTGGTTTAACCCCAACCAGCAACTAAGCACCACACAGCCGCTCGCTCACTCCCCCCACAGTGGGATCGGGGAGAGAATCAGAAGGGTAAAAGCGAGAAAACTCATGGGTTGAGATAAAGACAGTTTAATAGGGAAAGCAAAAGCCGCGCACACAAGCAAAGCAAAACAAGGAATTCATTCACTACTTCCCATTGACAGG
>JAYKAV010003274.1:0-148653 GCA_035582835.1 Phoebastria nigripes | reverse complement strand
CAGCTAAAACATCCCTGTGTTATCAACACTGTTTCCAGCACAAATCTAAAACATAGCCCCATAGTAGCTACTATGAAGAAAATCAACTCTATCCCAGCCAAAACCAGCACATACACTAAGAAGGTAAGCTTTGAACATCTTTCAGTGGTAACATAATGACTTTCATCAAAGGAGGAAGAATTCTTGATATTTTTTATTTTGTTAAGCTGAGTTTGGAAGGCTTTGATTTTATAAATCCCAAGATCTGTGACTTAAGTAAACCTAGCATATGCTAGTAGTGGTTTCAAAAAGTAAATGAATTGATATTTCTGTCAGAAGAGTTTATTTCTCTTGACCCATAATTCACTATCTTTTTAAAAATATTTGAGACAAGTTCAGACATCAGAAAGTTGCAGGCCTCCACTGCAGCAGGGTGCAGCCAAATGATCATTCTGACTTGACAAGATTAATTTTAAAGTGGTTCACTCCCCTAATTCGCCTCTTTCTGTTTTGCTAGTCGTAGTTAGTAAAAGTATTTGTCAAACTGGAACAAAGCTTTGTCATTAGTCTCTTCTCTTTAGACAATGATAGACTTACTGTATTGCTAAAGGAAAGGGATTTGCAAAGTGCCTTACAAAGAGAAACATGTCACTGGAAGTAAAACATGTAGTGGATGGTAATACTATCCTACTGATTTTAATCTGGTAGAGGTGTTAGGCTAATTAAGAAAGAATTAAACTACACATGACGGATACCAGTCACATTGCTTAATATGCTGGAGGATACGTAGAACCATAGGGTTGATGAAAGCGTTGCAAGAACATATATAGAAGAGAAATAAAATACAATTGCTGCATGCAAGTATAGTGGGTTTTGCAGGTAAACATGGTATACTTGTTTGACAAGATGTTCTTTTACACAGTATAATTTTGCCATTAATACAGATTCTTTATAGAAAATATTTGTTAAGTTATTTAAAATAGATTGGGGGGGGTCAGTGAAGAGCAGGAAATCACCCTTCAGCAGTTATTTATATGGGAAAAGTTTGCATTCTTCTCTTAATATAAAATAATTATTTTCCCTTTTGTGCAGTACCTTCTGGTGCCATTTTAAAATGAAAATCAATAACATTTTTCCAAGCTAAGAAAATTTATGTTTCTATGAGAAGCTGACCTCATCAATAAGTTAATACAAAATACTGTTTGGCATCTACATGAAGAAGCATTCAGAAAATATTTTCTATGTAAAATGGAGAGAACTTTTCTTCTTAGTTGTTTTCCCTCCATTTCTTGTATTGTGTTCCTTTTCGTTAGATTTCTTGGCACTCTGACTCAGGGTGATATACATCTGTTGTTTCCTAAAAGAAGATTTATTAGTACGGAGACAGAGGAAAAGTTGTGTTTAAGCATACAAATTTCTGGTTGTCTTCTCCATATTTTTATACTATTTCCATTTCTTTATACAGTCAAGTAACATAAATCTGTTAGACCACCTAATAAGATACCTCAGTACCATAATATCGGTGAGATTAATCTGTTCTAAGAGAAGAGGGTTAAGGTGTAGGTAGAGCAGAAGGATATGATAAGTTTCAATTTCACTTTGTAAGGAGCACCATGTTGATTCAAGAGCAAAAGTGGAAAAAATTCCACTCTGGGAATTAGGGGCTGTGCATCAGCAGGGATGCTGCTGTGCCACGCAGGCTAACGTGGGCACGTGGCAGCTGATGGGACAGACCCCTACGCCTTGCTCCAGCACTGGCTTCTGCTTCCCCTTCGGTCTGAGATGGGAGTGGTTTCAAATAATAGAGTCTACAACATAAGGCTTTTGGCAATTTGTTTCAGCTTCAAAGTAGTTTAATACTTAGCGCAACTCTATAGCTGGTGAGGATTTTCCTGTCTTTCAAGTAACTCCTTAAAATCAGGTGTTCCAGGGCATATCTTAACTTGTGGAGATGACTGGAGTGTTGTATGCGATTAGTTGTTGACTTGTGGATTAACTGAAGAGAAGGCAGTATGCGTATTGTGCATAGTACATGTACGTGACTATTGAAATGTTACAGCAGATCACAAATGTGCTCCCACATCCACTACCCACACATTTCCCGCTTCTTCACACACAGAACTACAAGAGGCAGGGCTGATTTAGCATCTTAACAGAGCAAGTAGTCCCAGGTGGAGCTGGGAAGGGAAGGAAGCTGTAACAACCCGGAGCCAAACAGCAGTAATGCAGGAGCTATGAGGAGATGCTGCAGCTCAAGTTTATAATATCATAGGTTACTATAATTATTAAAGAAACAGGAAATAAATATGCAAGTCCTCCCTTACAAACACTTTATATAGGTATATAAGACATCTGCAAAATGGTGGAGTTGAAAGGGAGATAAGGCTGTTCATACTCTGTGCTCGAGCTGGAGGTGGGTTACTCCCTTTCAGGTGTGTGGTCTAAGCTTCAGGTGATGGGAGTGGTTCCACGTTTTTTGAAGTTTTACTTTTTCTTCTTTTTTCATTTTCCTCCTGGCATATCACTCTGCTTTCTCATGAACGGTGTCACTAGCAGAGCATTAACCAGATGTCTCAGCAGGGCTGTTTTCATTTTGCTACCATAGTATATGCTTACCCTGGGTCACCATGCTTTCTTTTGCATTATATGTTTTCCCCTCTATCTGAGTTTCAGCTGAACAGTCTGTTCATCTTAAAAACAATATCAAAAACAAGAGAGAAGAAAAAACTTACCCTTACAAATCACTTGCGAGTTCACCTCCAAATTGGAAGTTGCTGTTTCTTGCTTCCAATCCTGCTACTCTATTTTCAGCTTTGTTGAGTCTTTGCAAGCTTTGTGTCACTTTCAGAGTCCTGGAAAGTGAATTACTATAAATAAGAATAGACTTTTAGAGGCTTTCAGTGTGAGTATCCAGGTTGAAAGTCCTTCTAACAAATTTAATCAGTTTAATTAAGAAAAAAAAGAATCTTCCAAACCATTCTGCCTTTAGTAGCAGCACAAAAAAAACAGGTGCTCAAACAAAAAGAAAATAGCAAATCCACTTACTACTTAAAAGTATAAATTGTTAACAGAAAGGGTACTTTTTAAGTAATATGTGTGAGTGCTATACACATGAACATTGAATATATATTCCCTTAAAATCATGTAGTTAAGGAAATAATCCATTTGCATTTTACCCTTGCACATAGGTTTATTAAGGTAATATATGTATCTTTTTGTATGCTGAGCCATTGCTTTGCCTCTGCCTCAGCCTGTCCAAGGTGTATGAATATTGACTGTTTAATGTACACCCCATGGTGTATTATTGCTTACTTAAAGCGTAATACCGCATGACCTTGTTTTTTCTGTTAATTATATTTTTCCCTTGTAGGAAAGTAAGTTTACTCATTCTGAATCGTGCCAAACCGCATAATCTGGAAAGAAATATTGTGGCTCTACTTGGAAAGTACTAATTGGGCTTCAGCCATCACTGGGAAAGCTGTATAGTCTTTTATTATTTTAACTGGCCAAATGCCCTTTGTTACCACATTAACAGCCTCCCTACGGTGCCTGTAACTTTGATATTATTTTCACTTTTACGCTAAATTTGACCAGATGAAAGACACAAACCCTCCAATTTTGAAATAAAAAAATAGCATGTTTTGTTAATCCTGTATTTCAGAGGGAAAGTCTGTGAAAATGATAACCTATGTCTGCTGGCCAAAGTTTTTGTTCAGTAAACCCATCCTGCCAGCTGTTCTCATTGGCAAGAAGAAAGATAATATTTTGGTATCTTCAATTTCTCCATTTTAAAGCAGAAGTTTTGCTTGTGTCATCATTTAAATCATGCATGTTAACATCAGCCTGGCAAACAATACTGCACTTTATAAAGACCTCAGTTTGGACGGTATCACTGCGATGTTGCAATAAAGCTGTTTTAGACTATTAAATACAACTTAAGTTACTTACTAACTACGAACTATTGCAGGTGCTCTGGACTGTGCTGCTGAAGAACTGCTYTGAAAGTCCTAAAGAAGACACTGAAGCAGATATATAGGTGCATTTTAGTCTTATGTCACTGGGAGCTAAAGACACGAAATACCTCAAGAGACTGAGCTCTCACTAACATGCCTTTGGTCCTCATCTCATGAGATAGACTGGAGAAGGATCAGCAAATGGTAACTTAGGTCCAGTCCTTAGCAAATGAGGAGGGATGGCCTCTGGCAGGAGACAGGAACACTGGCATTTCTAAGAGACAAAAAGCAGTCACCTAAATCTCTAAGCTTAGCCAGGTACACTTCCTGCACTGAGAATATCCAATTCAAAATGTGTACAGGGAATGTTCTCTCTCCAGCTCGATCTTTGACTGCAAGCTTTAATTTCTGCTGAAACAGAAAGGGTGTTCTCATCATGTTTAAGAACATTTAAGAATGTCTTTCTCAATTTCCAGGTAACCTGAAGCCTGAGTGGTTACAGGCGTATTGGATCCCACACCTTGGCAGAGGATTATTTCTGCATATGTTCCGGGATAGCTCAGCACTACAGACTTACAAGGGAAGAAAAAAATCTTGATTCTGCAACAATTTGTTTGGATCCCTTGAAGGTTTCAAGGATTTCTTAAAGTCCTCAAGGGGAAAGACAAGCAAATTGATCAGGATAAAGCTAGGTTTCAAGTCTTTGCTTGTCTAGACGTAAAGCCTCTTTCACTAAAATGGAGCATGGGGGAAGACAAGGAAGTCTTTTAAAACAAGAATTTCACTCACGTGTGCATTACTGTAATTATACTACTGTCTTAAATGCTCTGAGGTTGACAGTGCTTGTAACCTTCCCAGTATGTTTCATCAGGGGGACAGTATAACCTTGCACTGCCCCAAAACAGAATTGAGCCCTTCCATCTATTAAAGCTGTCTTAGGCAATTCAGTGAACACCGTAATGGTTCCTTTATAGCCCTCTACTTGTACTTGACAGTGTAGGGCACATTCCAAGGAAAATGGGGATAGTTCCTGCGTTTTGCCTACTTACTGCTGTTGTAACAGCTTGATGTAAAAGCTGATAACAAAATAGACGGTGCATTTTGTTAGCAGGGCCCAGCCCAACAACCACACTAATGATAGCGTAATTATATCAGGGATGCAAGTTTGCTTTTAAATACATTTCCCCTGGATCTCCAATATGTGAATTTAGAAAAAAAGTATTTTTTCAAGTTTTAATTTCCTCCAGAAGCATATAATAATTCACTGCCTTTTCCTCTCCTTCAGATTAGCTCTCATCGCTGCAGATACAGCTAGAAGTATATATCTTTTGGCTGAAGTTTTCTTGCCTGCTGAACTGCCAGAGCCTTTCAGGGTACATTTCAGGTAAGGTAAATCCATTAATCAAGTGCAAAAGCACTAAGGAAATATATTTTAAAATGACAAATACATTTTGGTAGCACTCTCACAAGTTACTTCCCTCAATTTGGCTTTTTGCAGTTAGCATGCCTCTTGCGACAGCCTGCCCAGTTCCCATGTGTCTCTAGGTCATTATTAATGTGTACTGCAGTTTCACAAAGGAGTTCTGGATGGTACTTGTCCCAGAAAGTTTGGTCAGAGGGAAACTGTAAACCCCGGTCTCTCTGGAAGGCCAGCGTTCCTACGCTCCTGCTCCAAAATACTGCAGCAGGCGGCTGAGCACCCCATGAAACATTGTCCCATGCAGCACGCAACACGGCAGCTGCTGGGGCATAACCAGGTGATGCACTAGTCTCTGCCCTGCGGGTTAAGATACTGACACTCACCAGCTCCTAGTTGTGTGGAAAAACTTGAACACCTTCCTCATATCTTAGAAAAGACAAATATTGTAAATTGTTACAATTACACCAGCAAACATAGGTAATGCATTAAGAGAAAAAGTAAAAAAGTAACATTTTTAAACTTTGTTCTGAACAGCCTGAAAAACATAGACAATCACATCATCCTAAATGAAAGGAAAAATAATTGGGCAAAAAACCATCCACAGCCATACTATTTGAAGCAGGCCAGGAAAGCCATCTGACCTGTCATTTGAGTCCTTTTGTATCAAACAACTACGTTAACAGTATCGAAATTAGACTTACTATGCATACACGAGCAATAAAAAAACCCAAACAAGAAATCCACTATGGTAGCGATCAAGTTTAAGAAAAAGAAAGTGGAAGCTTGTAAAAGACGTATCAAAAGTGACAATCCCAAGAGGAAGATACTCCCCAGCAGCTTGAAGTCTCAGAGTAAATACTTCAGAAAAAGCTGCCATGGTTAAACAGAGGAAGTTTATTAAAAAAGATTACATCCCTCAAGACGTTGAAGGTGAAAATGGAACATAAAACATAAACACATCACATGCCCAAAAAGACATTGATGGCCATCAAAAACTTGTAGTTAATCCTTTCCTGTAGCAAGCAGGACACCTGTCAAAGAGTTAGCAGGAGCAATAGATTGCTAAGATCTAAAAAGAGCACACAGGGGAGATAAGGCCATGGCAGTGAACTGCATGAATTCTTTGCATCCCTGTTTGCTATAAACTCAAGGAGATTCCCTTGTTGGAAGCCTTCTTTATATAGCATAAATTGGAGACATCACTGAAAATTATGTATCAGTAGGTTTCTAAGAAATAGAGAAACTAAGCAGTAACAATTTCAAAGAACAACCAAAACTAGGATTAGTGTGCATGGAAAAGAGAAGATAAAGAAGGGAGCTCTCTAAAATAATGAGTAGAAAACAGGTCAAATAGGCAATGGAAGTTTTTGTATCATGAAAGGCAGTGAACAAGGATGCATCAAATCATCAGTTGATTCAAAACAAATAAAACCAGAAGAATTTCCTCATATACCATGTTGGTAACTTTGAATTTCCTTGCCACAAAATGTTGTGGTTTACAGAATTTGACATGAGTTAAAGATCTTTTGGACAAACTCATCCATCAGGACCTATTAAATAGAAAGACTCTACTTCTGACTTTGGAAGTCATATCACTAGGAGCTGGGAATACAAGGCAGGTAGCTATCACTACATGCTTGTCATTTTATAATAATCTTTAGTAATCATCCTCCATCCTCCTACTTTTCACCACTTTTCATCACTTTTGGAGCCAGGATAATGGGCTAGATGGAACTTTTTTAGCTTGAGCTGGGACAGCCCTTCTTACATCCTGCTTTTAAGTAGCTCCTGCAGTTTGTGGAGAGCCTTCTGTGGATTCGAGTCAACCTGAACAACAAGAGTCAGATAAAGGACTCCAAACAGAATGAAGACTGAAAGTACTAGGAAGAGGTAACTAAGAGAGCAGGATCAGCAAGTAATGTAAAGAAAAGATAAACCAGAATTAAACTTGAATATAGTCTTTAACTCTTAAAGTAAAAAGTGGCACCACACATGAGATGACAGAAAATAATTCTTCATCCCTGTAAAAGAAAATAATACTCTCTTCCTCCCAGCAGGTAAAATGACAAGAAAATTGCAATGTGTCCTTAAACTGAAAGAAGCTTAATTCTCAGATCAAATCTATATCAACACAATTTAAAAAAAAAAAAAAAGCTCTGCAAGTGGATGAATAAGTATGCATAGAAAATGAAGAATATCTTAATATACAAAACTGCAAAAATCATAGAAATTTACCATTATCTATCTTTTTTTTTTAAACTAGCTGAAGTAATCCCATAGCTACATAAACCCATATAAAAATGGTCTTGGTCATGTCAGTCCTTTGTCATGAAAAATGATTGAATATAAAATGTTCTTTCATATTCATTCTGTAAGTGAAATCCTCACATAGTATGAATTGCTCAGGGTTCACCAACTTCCACAGAACTATGACAAGTCACAGCAGCTGAGGACCTGCCCAGCATGTACCATGTTGGCTGACACAGCAAAGTCATAAATCCAGCCTTGACAAAATCGCAGTTTTCAATGAGCTTATTGCACATGAGGCTGACCATTTACTGAGATTCCCGTACACCAGCCTCTACCAGCAGAAGAGAAGGAGAAGAGAGAAGAGAGACGCAATGGTACAGAGCCTGCAGCTTCCCTTTCCTGCAGCCCTTTGCTCAAAGGGGACCCCTGAAGACCTACACAGTAAAGCAATAAAGTAAGCCAATGCAGCTGTGGGATCTGCAGCTTTTGTTTTCATGGATAGGAGTACACTCTTCAGCCCCCACTGTCTTGGGGCTGAAGTAACCCAAAGCCTCTCTGAACCTAAGCTGGGAAGGGAGGAGTTTCTCCCACTACCAGCGCCTACGAATGAACATTGTAAAGCCCAGTTGTCAACCCCCTCCTTAGCAAAATGCTGAAAGATTTATTCACAGTTAAACCCAGATGTTTTCTAAATGACTGTCGTCATAAAATTATCTCAGCCAACAGCAAAGGTAGGACTGAGCTGCTGTCCAGTGACTTTCCCTCTCAAGTACTTTCAGAGGTTCTTCCACCTGACAAACCGCTCCAGTGACAGGATGCTCTCATGAGATTCATCATTTGCTTCAAAGTAACCAGACCTCAGGCCCACGGCTATTTTAGAGCCCCCTAAGAAATTCATCCTCTAATTGTCATTCTCGGTTTATTCAAGAGTTTGCAACTTCTGTATGAATTCCTTGGCCAAATTTAGTAATCTTGTTAATCTCAACCCCCATATTTCTGTTTCTTTCAACTTCCGCTAGCAAAAATTCTCACAGTGCTCTTTCCCAAGAAGGCCAGAAACCTTGTGTTCCCTTTTTCCCATACACTCAAGAAAATATCCCCGACCATACATGCTGCTTCTACATTTCTTCCCAGTGAAACTCCTGAGACTTAAATAACTCACTTCCAGTTGTCCACCTAAATTTTCCTTCACTCTAATTTCTGGGCCAAATAATGGCATAAAAAAAATTAAACTTTATAATTTATAGGAAAAGTTTTGCTTTCAAATAAAATGCAAATATTTTTTGCATTTTCAACCACTGAAGCAGAACTGTAGTCATTTAGCAGATATCACAACTTGAAGTTAACCAGTATTTTTTTCAGGACGTACAGCTAGAGAGAATTTTTCCATTGTAATACAATTCCCTAATGAACCATAGTTAACATACTAGGTTGCTTTCTGCATAACCTTGAAAAAAATACAAAAGGTATTTCATTATTGTATGAAAGAGATATGTAGACATGCAAATATTTCCTGTTGTTATAAGTTTTAAGGAATTACTTTTATAAGCATTTATCTATAGTACATGTAAATTAAATAGTCCTGCTAGAAGGAAGAGAAAACATTTTGTATTCATTTAGTCATTAAATAGAATCAGGAACAGTTGCTAAAATAATGGATCCCCATTATTCATTACCATTATGCTTTATTTGTTGGAATAGAGACCTGATAAGAATCGTACCAGAACTATAGCTGCTAATGAATGATTAAAGGCCAGGGAGCAGATGCGAAGGGAAAGTAGAACAACAATACCTCATTTGTTTTTTTTCTGGGGACGCTTATGTGGTTCTCCTTCATTCTCTTCTACTGAGTTTTGCTTTCAGATCTCTACAATATAATGGACTGAACTAGGACTGGATTTGGACTCTTTCCGATCTTGTGAAAGCTCTCTTTCTTGAACTGTGACAAAAAAATTCAAAACCTTGACAAAGTCTATGAAATAAAAGTAACAATAATGTCAAAACGTCAATAGAAATATTTTATTTCGGTGATTTTTGAAACATTTCAACTGTACTAGAATTAGCTTATGTTTTATAACTAAAAGCCATTTTACAGAAAACCAAAATCTTTAATTTGAAGTGTCACAATCCTGTTTTATCAAATCTAATTTTTCAGGGCCTTGAAATCTGATTTGACCTATGTCCTACAAAGTTTTGGCTTAGACAAATAGAGGCATTTTTTGATGAAACTCATTTTGTCAAAAAGCTTCAAGCTAGCTTTGCTGTCCATGGTAGTCTGTGCAAATATCACAGGAAACTTCTGGTATATGCAATGGCTTAATCAGCTGGAACTTGAATAACACGCATACACRTATCTAACTGATCCCCAGATGACTAGGAAATCTGTGTCCCATATGCTGTTTAAAAAGGGAGGTCTTAAAATTTAATTAGACAGGAGAAAGAAACAGAGCTTGCTTTTTGTTTTTTTAATCATGATTCCATTTTTTTTTCACTTTATGTATCTATTTAAACCCCATATATATACCTAATCCACAGATTGCTCCACAACTGCTTACAAGCTTTGTCATATACTACTTAAATTCACCTAGAATTTTGCTTTATTGGCATCCCAAGAATTCAGGTCACAGAGAAACCAACTTGAGAACCCAGGAGATGAGTAAAACCATCATGGACAAACGCACATGCTTGCCTGCATGGGACATTAGCATGCAGTCATTTATAGCACAAATGTATACTTCACCAAATCAGTGTCTTTCAGTCTATATCAGACTGCAGGCTCCTAGTTTTCTTTTTATTCCCAGTGGAAGTGCAGAGTTTTATGTAGCAAATCAAAGCTCCCTGACTCTTCATAGGTAAATTTTCACAGACCTCTTATAAAAAGCTCACAGACCTCCAGGATCCGTGGACTACATGTGGAAAGCAACACCAGCACCAGCGCTCCAAACTTGTTCCCACATAGAAACCCTTAATAGTGCACAAAGACTGTGAAGTACCTTTACACCGCTTTCAAAATACCCATCTTTTTCAAGTTCAACTAATTTCTAGTTACAAACACAGATGTGTGTTCGTAAGTGACTTGTCCAGGTGACCAGGAGAGATGTATGGACTATCATTAGAAAGCTGATTGATTATATAGTCCCATAGTCCTGTGTTTTCTGGTTCTAATTCAGGGGATTTTACCCAACCAGCCTGAGAAAATTTCCCTCCTGCTCAGAAAAGAATTGTGCTTGTGGTATGAAATAGAAATGTTACTACATTTCTTGGGCATAATGAAGTGCTCATGGCACCAGCAGAGACTTTGACTTTACATATAAGCCTTATTAAGACTTAGTTACCTTTTAAGGTGGTAGGAAAGCAAGCATAGAGCATGAAGTGGCAGTTCAGGGGATTACCAGCTGCAGCTGTCTGCCTTGTGCAGGGGGGGTGCCAGCCCTCAGCTGCTCCCGTTGCTCTCCTGACGGCAGAGYGTGTATAAATGCAGTTGGGTCTCCTTATGACACCTGCACATAAAAAGCAAGAGGAAAATTCAGTGCCTGGAAAAGACCATCTCCCTGATTGCAGGGCACAGACAGTTAGTTGTCCTCTAGCAAATCTAGCCGCAGTCATCCCTGCATTGAACTGGTTGTGAGAGTCAGTTCAGGTTAAAAATAATCAGAGCTTTTTTGGGGGTGTGGAGGGGCAGGGTTTGGATCCAGGTTGTTGCAAGGCCCCGTAAACAATTTTGCAAGAACAACTGAAGGAGGGCATAGGCTGGGAATGAGCAGCTGGGGGCTGTTAAGATGGCACTGTCAGTGAATGGCACCACTTCCCTGAATTTTCACTGAAACAGAGCTTGAGAATTCAGATAATCAGCCACGACATCTGAGATATGGGAGCGGTACCAAACAGATGGGCCAATACCTGCTTAAAGTGGTCTAGCTCGAGTCACTGAAAAGGACATCTGTCTCTGCTCTCAGACCGGGTGCCTCAGTGACCCTGCCGCAGCTGGGCAGCAAGAACTCTTCTGTGTGTTTATTATTTTTTCAGAAGCTTGTACTCTGAGTGGTATTTTGAATGAATTTTCACAAGGCAGCCAAAAAAAATCCTGCTGTCAGATGTGCCGAATATCAAGTCCTTGTTGCAACATACGGAGGTACCACAGTTCCCCAGCAAAAAAGTTGCAAAAATATTTTTAAGATGCCAAAACCAGCAACCTTCTCCCTTAGCCTTGTACAACAAAATAATTCTATCTGAAACTTTTCAYTCTGAGGCACACAATAGTTTTGGAGATTTCAGCCCCCAGAATGAAAGTTTAGCACAGTTAATGGCATCTGAAATTTGAATTCCTGAAGGCAAATGCTGGACACCTGTGGCTACATTATCCTTTAGTCTAAAAAGTTACCATGTCTCTCCTTTCCTCTTTTCTTGTATCAAACCCCCGACCACCGTATTTTTCGCAATAACACTCGGGCCAGTACACAAAGCTAAAAGCATATAGAAATGACTAATATGAAAGGGCTGAATAAAAGGCATTTAAAAAATAAACCCAAAATAAATCATAACTCAGGAATAATTGTTTTGTTTGCTTGTCGTTAGACATCTGTTCATAGACACTGCAAACTTTCCACTTTGTGTCTGGGTTTAATAGTAACAACTTTGCAGGGATGCCTTCTTCTTCCTCATTGTTTTCACTTGGTTTCTAGGGCAAACAAAACCATTTTTTTCAGCCCTTTAATAAATTAAAGCTGTTATAGGGTTAGAAGTAAAAAACTGCATAGTATGGAAACTTAAATCCAGCAAGCCTCAGAATGTATCAAAGGTCACTATATGCACAGTATCAAACTCTTTCTCACTCCCTTCCCCCCTGGTAATCCCCAGGACCTCTCTGCGATGACTGAGTAGAATTCAGGGCAAAACTTGACCTGAAAAATGTAGAGCTAGCCCTCGTCTTCCTTCCCTCTCCCTGTCATCTGCTAACATTTCCAGACAACAAATAGCGTACTGAATCTGAACTGTTTATTTTGCTGGGAATGCCATCTGCGTGGTGGCAGCTGGGGTGGGAGGGAAGGCACGTAGACGAATGAACAGCGATAAATATAGACAGTAGACAAAATTAGGAGAAGCTCTGCTGCTTTCCAGTGTTCTGGATCTTTGCATGCTTCCATTAAGTGGATACAGCTCTTCTTAAACTGGTGTTTGAACATCTGGATTATTTAGCAAGACAGCAAATTCAGAACATTTGAACAGAGACGTCAAACAAGCCAGTTTGGGCAAAATGCTAAGACTACTGAAAATGCTGAAGTCATTTATGGTTATATTCCATTTTTAACATATTACAGTATACTGGAACTAGCAAGGGGAAAAAAAGAAGATGAGAGTAAGTATTGTCAAAAGGAATATGTCATAAATCATCGTCACTCTTCATGGAGTGAAGATCTGGAGAGAATGTTTCTTGCAGACCAAAGATAAAAACAATGATCATTGATAACTGCACCTGAATTCTACAGAGGAATTGCTGGTGTAACATTTTAATTTCCCATTGCTATTCAAAAGGACCGCTTACATTTGAATCATCCCTTTTCACTGTATTACGAAAGGATAATTCAATAATTAAAATCCCCATCAATGTATTCAGTTCTGTAAATAAGATTATGTCAGAGGAAATTTTAGAGATATTGAAATTTTGCTCATATCTCTTCACTAGCAGCTTGCTAACAACGTCTTGTCTACACAGAATCACAGAAGGGCTGAGGTGGGAAGGGACTTCTGGAGATTGTCAGGTCCAACCCCCTGCTCAAAGCAAGGTCCGCAAGGAAGCAGGTTGCTTAGGGCCGTGTCCAGTTGGGTTTTGAATTATCTCCAAAGACATAGACTCCATAACCTCTCTGGGCAACCTGTTCCAGTGTTTGACCAACCTCATGGGAAAAAAATGTCTTCTTCTGTTTAAATGGAATTTCCTTTGTTTCAGTTTGTGCCCATTGCCTCTTATCCTTTCCCCGGATACCAATGAGAAAAGCCTGTCTCTGTCTTCTTTGCTTTCTCCTATCCGGTATTTATACCCATGGATAAGACCCCCCCTAAGCCTTCTCTTCTCGAGGATAATATATTAATAAATATTAGTAAAACATTAACAAACTATTTAAAAATACATGTTTACTTACTTTGGAAGCACTTCAGAATTTTCTTCCCCTGATTTGTCCATGGTTTCCACATTGAATACAGCTCCCAAGATACTTTTTAGGCAGCTGCCATTGTTGTTAGGAGTTTCATCAGCTGCAGCAGGAGACCTTACTTCAGCAATGTTGTATACTTTCAAATGATACCTAGGTAAGTCATTCGGTAAGACATTCTCCTCTTCCCTTAAGTGTTTAATTAGAATAGACAAGCATTTCAATTTTTTTTATCTCACTCTTGGGGTTTTTCTAAAGTTCACGAAATTTAAGAGCAATCAATAACAAGAAGTGAACTCAGTCCTCGAGCAAGTCTACAGCTGCACTACACCTGAAGGAACTAAACCACACAGAAACCTTTTAATGCACTTTAATTTATGGAAGTTGGATTGACATCCCTAACTTGATTTGCCTTAACTTTCTTGGCTGTCCTTATTTAGAAGTGCCTGGAAATAATGGTTTCCTGTTCAGTGCTGCAGTTCTCCACATGCAAGACTTAAAGGACATGTCATACTGGTAAACAAATTTAGCTGATGTTGGTCCACTTTAACAAAATCTGTGTAATCAAAAGTGTAAAACCACATACATGTGTCAGTTATAATAAGCTTGTCACTCTATCTTCTCTTCAGATTTCCTAAGATGTAGTTCTGCGTTGCAGTAATATTTACCTGTAGTGCAAGATAAGACTTTCTCTGCCATGACAATGCATAGACATCTTATATTTTCATTTAAGTGTTAAATCTTTCACAGCTGATACCCCAGGCTGATAAACAGGCTTCTCAACAGAGAGCATGAAGTTCATACTACCAGCAGTACATATCTAAGCTGGGCGTGGAAAACCATGCAGTAGCTACCCCTACAAGGTTGCAGTTCCATGTTCCCCTTCAGGTGACTTAACCGCTAGGTGACAAGCCAGCTCCCTCCTCCCTGCTGGTAGAGTTATCCCACCTTCATCTTTGCACCGCCTTTGACACTCACTATCAAGACGTTTCTGCATGGTTGCCCACCAGAAAACCACCAGGTCTCTCTCTGCTGGGTCAGATTCTTGCTGGCTTAGCACACTGAAAACAGTTCAGTGACCAGGGTCAGCCAGCACCCAGCCAAGCCGCAGTGTCAAGACCTGACCATCTTTGCACTCTGGATGACACCCCTGGAATATTCCAGGGGTATTGGGAAAGCGAGGAGGAAGTGCCTTGGTTCAAAAATGGGTCCCAAATGCCTGGAAAGCCAGCTGAAACAAGAGGATGGCATGCTAACAAATGAGCTAATTGTAAACATCAGTCAGTTTATAAACACCCTGCAGTGTTAGAGTAATTTCAAAGGATCTGTTTATTTGAAATACAAGCCACAGATAGGTTTTTGTATAAGTTTTGGAGGCTCATTTCTGAAAGCAAATCATACCTCCAGAACATCCTAAATATATACTATTATGCATAATTCTCCTCAACAGTGTTCATGATGGATGAGTAAACAAAGGTGAACTAACATACATCACATAAAAATGAAGAATAATCAACACTGCCAGTCTTCTATGGGAGATACATTACAGCCATTCAGCTAATTCCCATGGGCTCAATTTCTGGCCTTAGTGGAGCAATTCTCTTTGTCCTTTGCAGTTTACCTTAAAATCTTCCAATTTTTTTAATAACTTCTTAGAATTTTTCTTGAGGAAGAACCTGGAACCACAGGTCATCTGCAATAAAAAGAAAAAAGGTTTTCCACCAGCTGCAGGGAGTGGTTCACAGAACAGCAAATGAAGCACAAGCAGACTATTATGATACCTTAAAAATATTGAATCACGTTGTTTTGCATAAATTTTTTACAGAAATTCTTAAGGTCTCGAGTAAGTATCTGAATTCTATTTAAATAAAATTAACCTTAAAAAAACCAACTGTGTTCTTAGTCTCATAGTTTTTCAGATATCTTGAGATTTAAGAGCTCCACCACCACTGAAAAGTTCAAATACATTCATAAAAATTTAAAGTTTATTGTCCCATTTAAGGTTATGTAAGAAAATGGAGAAGATATATGACTCCTGATGTATAACTAAGGGAGAACCATTTGTGTGAACTCGTTCTTATTCTTCAACAGTGCATACAGTTCATATACACCCAATAATGAAAATGGGATCAACACAATGCATGAGGATCAGATTTTGATAATCCAAGGCCATTTACAACACATCAGAGATCTTCAGCAGGCACTTACACAAACTCCACAGTCACCTTCAATACTGTAATTTCAAATTTGCAGCAGAGGACCTACGACAAAGCAAGAGTACTATGTGTATCCTAGTTTTCTTGAACTCTTTTCTGACACAAAAGCTTTGGTCCTCAGCAAACACTTTCATGTATCCTGGTGTTTGTAGATTATTATTTTTTTAAAGCGACAGGTACTGTACATCTGTTTTGTTCTTGAAGAAATATTTGCCAATTCAGAAATGCAACAACGGTTGAGCTGGATATCTAGTTTAATAAACGAGCGGATTTGGTAACAAAGCAAGTTACTGAAATAGCCACAGAGATTTTTGTGGAGGTCCCGAAGGACTTTGGAAGTGCCTCCTCTCCTGGAAGAACSTCTGGTGGATGGTCCGGTTTCTACCTCAACCATCTAAAGTTACTTACTTCTAACTAAAATGCTGTATGTGGTGGTTAACAGGGAAAATAATAACCTTAAAAAGAACCAAACTGCAATTTTAGTTCTGAAGAACGAGCCTACTTTTGAACATCTTAGGGGAGCAGTATAGCACTGCTTCTTACACAGTGTTCCCTCCTCACCAGAATTTTCTGTGCTGGAGGAAAATAAAACAGCATTTGTTTTGTGCTGTAGACAGAGATCTTCAAAAAAAAAAAAAAAACCCAACAACAAAAAAACCAAAACAGCAGCCATTCTTGCCATCAGAAAGATCTTGGTGACAATGTATTTTTTGTGGAAGAAAATCTGCAATAGCTCAGGATTTCCATAAGTATTTTGGATTCCTAGGAAAGAAGGAGGAAAGTTGTTGGGTTTGTTATGGTTATAAGTACCCCAGAGCAGGAATGCTGATTTCCTAGCACTCTTCCTCAAATGCAGGAGAATATTCCCTCCCATACACTTGCAGGGAAGACAGGGAGTAAGGAGCAGGATGACAGCCTGTCCCCCTTCTGCTAGTGGTGCTTGAGAAGTGGCCATGGAGGACAGGCATGTTTCCTGGGATGGGTTACAGAGGTACATGTTAGCACAGCAGCCACTGCAGACGTGCAGGAAGAAAACTGAGTATATCTACAACAGAATACCTCAGCCAGGCTCTTCCTGGCCTTCCTGGCTCTGAACTGTGTGTATAAAGTGCAGCCCTACACAGACTTTCATATAAAGCAGTTTTTCRTATTAAGGGAATCCATTAGAGATGGATTTGAACTTTCGTTCATCCTCCTGCCACCAATGTGCACTGTAATTGCTAGGCACAGACAACATAGTCCACTTGTCTCCATTTTCTTCCTTCATGAGTCAGAAAGTGGTTATAATGTGCTAGTAGTAGTTTAGAAGTGGTCAGATCAGTGAATGAATAAGCTTTTAATGTCATGAATAAGCCATCATTCAAAGACTGATTTTTTAAAATAGCCTTTTCCACTGCTCAGTGAGCCTTGATAAACAGGTATACCACAAACTAGTTTATACTAGAAATTACTTCCAAGCTGAATTTACCACTTCATCGGGGGTCGCAGTTTACAGAGAAAGCAGATAAATAGGTTGAAAGAGAAAAGATGGCAGTATGAACAACAACAGTGAAAAAAACCAACAGTGAAACATAAATTCTGTGGTTCAAATGAGTTTCTCTGTTGTTCTCTTGGAGGAACATTCATTGAACCTGGGTAGAGATACCTTCATTTTGCCTGCTAAATGTCTTCTGAGGTTTTCCCTCTAGCATGTGGAGAGGAAGGGAGTCCTCCAAGAGGCAGTGAGAGCCGAAGCCTGGGGTAGGTGCACTGAACACTGCCTGGAGGAACCTTCCTCTTCACACACTGCTGAAAATTAGGATGCTGCCTGGCTAAGTGAAGTACTTCACGTTGGGTGTTCCACATTAAAAAGATTCGTTAGCATTTTAAAAGGGAAGATAGCAGTGTTACCTGAGAATAATTATTACAGAATCCTGGAAATTCAAATTCTTGTTTTTACACATACTCATTCATGCAAATGTGGAACCTGACCCAGAAATTTTATTCAGGTGAGTAATCTGCCTTTGACTTCAATGGGATTCTACTATATATGAACAAAGCATTTAAGTCAGGTTTTGCATTTGCACAGTAGCCTCCATTTGACTTCAAGTGGGGCTGTTATGTTGTAAAAACTCCCAAATCATGCCAATTTGTCCAGACGAGATTTCAAATCTCCTTTTTAATATTCAGCTTCAGCAATACAGAAAGCACACTGCCAAATACGCCATAACTAGTCTACTACGATTACTCACATTTTGTTTAGAAAATCATCATAAATACTGTTTCACATGGGTATTGTCACCTGCCCTGTGCTAGATGCATCACCTCCTCGGTGAAATTAGTTGCACAAACATTGAAAAATGAGTTTATGACCTGGAACGGAGTTTTGATAAACCCTTCTGAAGTCATACCTCAAACACAGCCCAGGAGAATCCTCAACAGATACAAGCAATTTATGCATATACAATAAAGGAGGAGGCACACAGCCTCCAAACAAGCTAAAGACCAGGAGCATCAGTAATTCAATCTGCTTTAAAAGGAAGAATTTAAAAGAGACCATAACTGAGGAATGAGGCACTGAATCCTCCAACTGGGGAAAGGTAAGTAGAACACTAATAATTTGGGGGATTTACCACATCCCTATACTTCCTGATGTGCAAAAAGGCAGGGAAGGAGCACAGAACAATAACCATTTGGACAACAAACATGGAAAGCTGCACATTGACAGTGCTCTCCTGTTTCCTTATTTAGGTAATTAATTCTTGGTCTTTTGAGCCACAGGTCCAACTCACCCACCACATGAGCTACACCACTATAACAAGAGTGACAATCATATGTTCTCTTTTTGCCTCCTTTTCTGCACCGGCTGTCTGCTGACTGTCCGGCTACCTCGGCTGCGCTTGGGTGACCACTACCACTGCGCTTGGGACAACACTGGTTCTCCTGTGGTTGAGGCTGTGGCTTCAAATTGCAGCAAAGTTGACATAGCAACCAGCTGCCATGAAAAGGGGTGTCCCCACACATCCCCTCTTGCATGTCATCATCACCTCCCTAACGCCAGCAGTGGTCCTTGTCTGGCCCCAGGGTGAACTAGTTCAGGGAGATGAACAGCGACAAACCAACCCTCCCCAAAGAGGCAGTTCTCAGGGTGGTGTTGTCTTAGCCAAGTCAGTCATTAAACAGCAGCAAGCACAAGCAACTACTGAAAGCTATCTGAGTGTTTTTTCACACGTGGGCTAGAAAAGAAAGAGGCTGTGGTATTGCTGTAGGAACCAAGAGACCCAAAATACCCAGTATGGTGAGCACCATTCTGAAAACATTATATTCTCTTACTCCTTGGGGCAAATCATTGGGTGCCTCATATTGAAAAAGAAATATACTAAACAAATGAAACAGTAGGTTAGGAGCTGGAAAACAAAACCAGCTAAACATAAATAAATCATGGACGTCTTGTAACATAGTAAAATTCTTGGGCATTGTCATCTGTTGCTTATTACAGTTTCATTTACATTGGAATTTTCTTTGTTTCCCTGCAACTTTTGTGTATCCAAATAATTACAGTTCTATTACTGTATTATTTTAAATCTAGTCAGTAAAGTGAATAGAAGAGCCTATCTCTGCATTATTCTGGCCAATGTTACATTCTATTACATAAGAAATGGGAATTAAATCAATTTTAATGCAACACTTTAATAAGACAACAGCCATAGTTCTAGATTGCAATTATGGAGATAATTACAATTTCATTGGTACTGCTTAAGATTAAGAATACAAAATTTACCTTGAATGAACAGTTCATTACCTAAGATGAAGCCAAGCTATTTTTCTTCTAAATCATATCTTGGCTTGTTTTATTTCTTAACTTTGACTGTTTAATAAAGGCATAAAGAATTTTACAGGTGAGCATATCAAAACTCGCCTTTATTGGATATGGAGGGAAACTTAGTGACAAAGGATAAGGAAGGCTGAGGTACTTAATGCCTTCTTTGCCTCAGTCTTTAATAATAAGACCAGTTGTTCTCCAGGTACCCAGCCCCTGAGCTGGAAAACAGGGACGGGGAGCAGAATGAAGCCCCCATAATCCAAGGGAAATGGTTAGCAACCTGCTACACCACTTAGACACACACAAGTCTATGGGGCCGGATGGGATCCACCCAAGGGTACTGAGGGAGCTGGYGGAAGTGCTCACCAAGCCACTTTCAATCCTTTATCAGCAGTCCTGGCTAACCGGGGAGGTCCCAGCTGACTGGAGGTTAACAAATGTGACGCTCATCTACAAGAAGGGCCAGAAGGAGGATCCGGAGAACTACAGGCCTGTCAGCCTGACCTCAGTGCCGGGGAAGATTATGGAGCGGGTCATCTTGAGGCCGCTCACAAGGCATGTGCAGGACAACCAGGGGATCAGGCCCAGCCAGCACGGGTTCATGAAAGGCAGCTCCTGCTTGACCAACCTGATCTCCTTCTATGACCCGGGGACCCGCAAGGTGGATGAGGGAAAGGCTGTGGATGTGGTCTACCTGGACTTTAGTAAAGCCTTTGACACCATTTCCCACAGAATTCTCCTGGAGAAACTGGCTGCTCATGGCTTGGACGGGTGTACTCTTTGCTGGGTAAAAAACTGGCTGGATGGCTGGGCCCGAAAAGTTGTGGTGAATGGAATTAAATCCAGTTGGCGGCCGGTCACAAGCGGTGTTCCCCAGGGAACAATGACCAGGGATGAGGGGATCGAGTGCACCCTCAGTCAGTTTGCAGATGTCACCAAGTTGGGTGGGAGTGTTGATCTGCTTGAGGGTAGGAAGGCTCTGCAGAGGGATCTGGACAGGCTGGATTGGCTGAGGCCGATTGTATGAGGTTCAACAAGGCTGAGTGCTGGGTCCTGCACTTGGGTCACAACAACCCCATGCAATGCTACAGGCTTGGGGAAGAGTGGCTGGAAAGCTGCCTGGCAGAAAAGGACCTGGGGGTGTTGGTCAACAGCCGGCTGAACAGGAGCCAGCAGTGTGCCCAGGTGGCCAAGAAGGCCAACAGCATCCTGGCCTGTATCAGAAATGGTGTGGCCAGCAGGACTAGGGAAGTGATTGTCCCTCTGTATTCAGCACTGGTGAGGCCGCACCTCGAATACTGTGTTCAGTTTTGGGCCCCTCACTACAAGAAAGACATTGAGTTGCTGGAGCGTGTCCAGAGAAGGGCAAAAAAGCTGGTGAAGGGTCTAGAGCACAAGTCTTATGAGGAGCGGTTGAGGGAATCAGGGTTCTTTAGCCTGGAGAAAAGGAGGCTGAGGGGAGACCTTATCGCTCTTGACAACTACCTGAAAGGAGGTCGGAGCAAGGTGGGTGTTGGTCTCTTCTCCCAAGTAACAAGTGATAGGACGAGAGCAAATGGCCTCAAGTTGCGCCAGGGAAGGTTTAGATTGGATATTAGGAAAAATTTCTTCACCAAAAGGGTTGTCAAGCAGTGGAACAGGCTGCCCAGGGAAGTGGTTGAGTCACCATCCCTGGAGGTATTTCAAAGATGTGTAGATGTGGTGCTTAGGGACATGGTTTAGTGGTGGACTTGGCAGTGCTAGGTTAACTGTTGGACTTGATGGTCTTAAAGGTCTTTTCCAACCTAAACAATTCCATGGTTCTATGATTCTAAAACAGGCTAGCTGGTTCAACATCAAATTCCTGTACAGTGATTTGAGAAAAAACATTAATTTTGAAACAGCTCTGGAGGCTGAGTATAAAGATTATTAAACATAAGTTTTATATATGCAGAAAAATTGCTTTTGCATGAATTCACTTTTAAAATGTTAATATATGCATAAGAAAATTGTGTTTCTTAATCTCTGAAGAAACACTTATCACTAGGAACCGCTTAATTCTTTTCCTGTGCTTGATTTATTAGCTTATGAAATTATGCTAATAGTTTGCATGTTAATGGTTTTGGGGCTCAAATGACCTGATTTTAATAATGAAGTAATTTATGCAGTAAATGTAATCAGCATCTATGAATCTCACTTAAAAGAACATATCAGTGATTACCTATGCTAAAAACAAATGATTGTCAGCATGGTATACACTGTATGTTATGACAGGGAACTGTGATGTGTTCAGCTTAGCACACCCTTTAGGCTGGCTGAATCCCACTTCGACGAACCACACTAACACCTGCAACTGCAGCTCTAACAATGGTTTACAGACCTTCAGTTGCAGACTGACTTCCTCACATGGTCATCTTCTACGGAAAAAGACAAGGGCAAGAGATGGACAGCACCGGACTCTAACCTGGAGCCAGTAGGAATTGCTCCATGAGTAGAAGACCTCTGTGGCACAGACACCTCACACACCTGGACGAAGCGGGTTGCAGGAAGAAGGGAAATGTGTGTTTGGGGAAGAAGTTGTAAGTTTTACAAATTACAAGAAAAATGGTACTTTTGTTAAGGATTTGACCTGCATGGCATATAAAAGATGCAACCCCCTGCAACATTTGGGAAGCCAGATCCTTCACAAAGATTGAAACAGATCCTGCACAAAGATTCTTTCCTAAAACATCTGTATTTACAGACCTGCTCACTGGCAGGATGTGTTTGAACTGTGCCTCTGTTCCCCTGCATTGTTTACTGTTCCCCAAGACGAGAAGAAATTCAAGACTGGGCTTTCTTTGCAGTAATGTAAGCTTGTGTTTTGATAACCTGCTGAACATCAATATTCACTTTGGTATAAAAAATTCAAAAATATATCACTAGCTGCCAAAGATGATCTAACTGTTCAAACACCCAGACAGAAGCTGAGGGAGATCAGACTGGACATTAGCCAAAATGTATAAAGTCTATGGAAGAAAACCCATTGATTCAGAAGAGCTGGATCATTTCTTCCCCAAAGAAATGCCTAAAGGCCCGAAGTCCTCTCCCCTTCCAAAGCCCAAAACTGAACAACTATATTTTGTAATTAATAAATACCTTGCTTGCAGCATCTCAAGCGTATGATACAAAATTGGCTTCAAACACCATTTCCAGAGTTGTTCATTTCACAAAGCAAAAAGGTGTGTTCAGAGTGTGGCTAATGCTCTTTATTCCAGAATTCAGACTATTAGCTTTATGCAATTTATTTTGTATCTTARAGGGGAAAACAAGCAGATGTACCAGGTACTTTAGCATTTTTTATGTTTTATCCCAGTCATAAATAGATTCCATGTAAGCCCAAGGCATGTATGGATCATGCAAAAATAACTCAACAGAAGCTGTTCAAACCCTGCTCCTTCCATAGACCACAGAGGCCTCACTGCGTATTCGGGTGCATACAGCGTTAGAGCAGGGCCTCCGAGAACCTCATTAGGGGGGCTGTGGTAGAGAAGGCAACCGAAAGCCCAGGCTGCTGCCTGCACATAGCTTCAGAGGATGGCGAAGCTGACCCTCTGCATTAGCCCTGGATAGGGGCTGGGTACAGCAACAAGAAACCTGATGAAAGCATCCCTGTAGAGGCAGAGACAGGGCTTATTCTGCAAGCTGCAAAGTCCCCAGCTCCCGAGGAGCCCAGGCTGGGCTGAACTCCACTAGTATAATAAAAGCAAACTTGATCAAAGCCTGTGTGTTTGCTTTAGATGTGGATGCCATACACGCTGTTACCATAGAGCTGTGACAGCTTAATGAGCTATCACCCGTCAACCGAGTTGCTGTTACTATGTGCACGCTCCTACCCTGCCCCCTCTCTCCAGAGAAATGATCGTGTTCAGTCTCAGGGAGAGTCTTATCGACGAGTCCTAGCTGCATGCAGCCGCCTGCTGCAGTCCCTCTCACAGACCCAGACATCCTTGCCTTGCCAAACAGGATTTCTGGAGGTGAAAATTCCCCTCTTCCACTTCCCTGTGTTGTGCCTGGAGGACATTCCCCTGACAAGAGGGACCTGCTGTCAGTGGAGGCAGGGTCAGGAAAAAGGCAGAAAATAAAAGGAGAAATTTCAAAGTTCAGACGGTTTTCTTGGCAAAATGTAACTGCTCAAAGGGGTAAGTATCTGTCTGCCGTTTACTTGGAAATCTGGCAAGAATAACATACCGCTGACAAACKAGGCTCACAAACGCCACAAGCCCAAGCCACAGAGCCCTGAGTGCTGGTGCACTGTTCCCATCAGACACACACAGAAACACCCGGATAGCCGGCATCTGCGTTTCAAAAGCAAACAGGAAAATCCCGGCATGCTCTCTCTTCCCCACTTGTGGGAATCTCGGCTTCCCTGGCTGGGCCCAGACCTGGGGCCCTGTGGTTTCCCCGGCCGTGAGAGGAAAGGGAGTGCTGCCATAGCTGCCCTCTGCTCCCAGGCAAGGGTTGGGTGCTGGAAAGATGGCGGCTGGGGCCGCCCGTGCGCGGCGGCGCTGCCTGCCAGCAGCCTCGCCTGCCCAGCTTTAGCTCTCTTGCAACGCGAGGGTGCCGTCCCAGACCCTTCTGCAGAAGCGCCGAGGTGGTGGYTGGCGTTAGGAGACGCGTGTTTGTCTTGCTGCGCTGCATTCACTCTGGCTGAGAGCTTTCTGCAAGGAGGGGTGAATGGAGGCTCATGCTTGGTGGGGGAAGAGTGTGAAATCTGGAGGGAAGAGCCAGGGGACCTGTGGTGCTTCCTCGTCTGCTGTGGCTTGGGAAGGGAGGCACAAGGAGCAGGCGCGTAACCGTGGCTACTTGGCTGCAGCATGGAGGGCTATCTCTGAGGTTTCATACTGACATTTAAGGTCCAAAAAAGGCATCGACACACTGAAACACAGCATTTAGAAATGGACTAACCTGCCCTGGGTATAACTCAAACGATGCAACTCCTCCAGAAATTAGCTTGGTAGAAACCGTTCTTGTATTTACTTATCTGCATTAAAGCAGAACAGAAACATATCACAACACACACAAAATGCTAGATGATTTGAAGCTATCAAATTGTTCATTAGCTGGCTTAAATAACAGCAGTCGGTTAGCACAGCCATCTTCATTTCATGCTACTCTTGTTTCTTGCATTGTGTCTTGATTTAATATTAGGCTTTAAATACTTCTGGGCAAGGATTTGTTTCCCTACATACTCGTTCTACCCCCAGTAAATAGGCCTGTGTTCCAACTAACGCCTGCAGTTTCTAAAACGCAATCAGCAATAATATTTATTGCTTTTTTGTGTGCCCATCCAGAAAAAGAAAATTGTTACCAGAATAACACTCAGAACAATAACAGGATGCAAATGTGCAGCAATTCTTCCAGCTTGCATGCTTTACTCCAGAATCATGCCAGTTCGTGTGGAAGACAGCGGGAAACCTGACCAAATGAGGACTTCTGATTTGTGTCCCAGGCATCTTTTTGCTGGATTTATCACAGTTAAAGCCCTTTTGTTTGTCTCTCTTCACATGCTAGGAATGTAAGTAGGCCACAATGGCGAATCTGCACATTTGGTCAAAAAAGTTGTTGTGATTTCAAAAATAGGTGTGAAAAACACCATGTTGCAAGCTGGGAGGAGAATAAAAATACGGGATTCAATGTATTTATAATTTTTAGAAACAAAAAGGAGAAAAAAAGCCCAACTTTCAGTAACACCGCAGAGCCTTTCCTGAGTCTCTTCACTCTTTATTTTAATTTTAATTCCTGGAATCTCAACAGCCCAATATTCCTGTACCAGTTTGCGCTCGCGCAGAACACCCTGATCCTGCCTAGGAATGGTTAACCATAGGGATACGGGGTTTTGCACATCTCTCCCTCTTTCTCTCTCCCCTCCCCACTCCTGAATCAAACATCTCCTGCCTCCTTCAGTGTTGCTTCACCGCTCTTTGACTCCTCTCCTCCGCCTGTGGCCTGCCTCTTGGAGAGTCGTTTGTGCGCTCCCCCCTTCCCAGCAGAGCAGCCCCAGGCCAGGGTGACCTCTCCCTCGGGATCTTTTGTCTCGCCCTCTCTGACAGCGTGGAGTGACAGCGAGCAGTAACCCCACCCCGGTGCTTCCCTAATCAAGCAGTGCTCACACGCCTGCCTGTAGACTTCTCTCTTTAATGTGACATTGATCGTCATGACACGAAATGGTCACAGATATCACTTCCTAAAATTCAGGAATGTGACAGCTAGAGACAGAATCGCTAGTCTATGGCCTGAAGACTATATGGATTATTCAGGTCAGGATAAATCAGGATGGATATTTGCCCTACTTCCATATTCTAGCTATTAATAACCAAAAGCACGCCAGATTGTGGCTTGTTCTGTGTGACTGCATAAGGGAGCAACACTCCCTCCCCCACGCCTCCACATACACATGCACAGACTAATATTTTTGGCTAACGTTTGAAAGCCATTCGCAAACCCAGCCTCTGAGCTTGGAGTCAAGCCCCAAGCATGTGGAAGCCTTCCTTCACCAGGCAAGAAAGGGAAGCCAAGGCAGGCTGGAAAAAGATACGGGAGACCTCTCCTGGTCTACTGCCCCAGAAACCCTAAAGAATACAAGCTGCTGCTCTCCCCTGTTTTCTTCAAGCCCCAGCACAGCTCAGTCAGTCAGAGATTACCCTCTTTGCCAAGCACACTGCCACAACATGAACGTCCTTCTGGGAAGACCTGGTAGAGAAGTTGCTGAACGCCTACCCAGAGAAGCCCAGCCACACTGCTCCTGGAAAGCTTTCTGTCCATCGCACTTATACAGGATTTCAGTATGAAGAAGCAGCACTTCCTCCCCGGTACTGAAACACAGAGATCATACAGTTGCAGAATTAAATGGAGTTGTGCCTTCCCAGCTTTAAAATAGSGAGTGAATTATCCTCCATATCGAGTCAGCACTCACCTTTTAGAAGGATGCAAGACAGAAATTGTGCAGTGTCTCTTTGCAGAATACTAGCTTTTATGAGCCATCATTAAAATTTTGGAAGATTAAGCCCTCAGAAGCCTGAAGCTCTTCTACTTTTAAAATAGTCTTTCAAAAGCCGGCTTTTGCTTTTCGTTGCAAAGGGAAAAATAGAGATATTTTTCAGTCCACTGACATGGAAAAAGAACTGCCCTGACAGCTGAGACAGCTTCCCTGAACAGGATCCCTCTGCTCTTGGGAGTTGGAAAGCTATTCTCTGCCATCCCTTTTGGGTCACTTATGCAATCTGCTCTAGCAACTGGTGCCAGTTCAGTTCAGCTACAGACCAGACTCTCTGGACTGTCTAAATGCCATTCCCTGGATTTGCCTGGGAATAAAGCCTTTATACTTCCCTCAACCACCATATTCATGGCCTATTACTGTAAAGTATTACTGCTAGTCCCAGTCCATAAAATGCCACCGGTTCCCATTYTAATTCCGAAAAGATAGCTCTTATGCGGCAACTGCACCACACAGGAATTAGGTAGTAGTTGAACTCTCTTCTGTGTTTCTAGACACTACTCCATATTTTATTTATCAGCTAAAAGCCAAGCAAAGTAACAATAACAAGAGTACGTCGAGTGCCAAGAGCAGCATACAAGCCTCAACAACACTTGTCTCCCCTCTCCTGCTTCTCCCGCACTGCTCCRACCACTGTTGACTCTGATCTTACTTAGTTGACATGAGGCCTCAGCGATTGCAGTTCACAAACCCTGTGTCTTTTGTCCTCTGCTGAGCATAGTGCTAGTATTTCTAAGCAGTTTCAAACACGCTCTTCCTGCTCAGCTCATTTAATAACTAGATTTGCTAGATCTCTAGCCATTATTTGGCAGAGGGCATAATAAGTACTTGCCAAGTCCTAGCTTGGGTTACTCTTCCAGAGATTCTYGAGGCTGGGGAAATAAAAAGCGTCCTTCACTTTGTTTCACTAAGAAAACCTATTTTTTTCTGCTTCCTTTGATTCTAATCATAATGTTATCCTGGCCAGAGACATCTTCAAATAAATACTGGTTGGACGTTTCCTGAGGACCTAAACTGAGAGCATGTTAATAAAATAACAGCAAGCTCACTCTAGTCTCCCCCCTGCATTGGATTGTCCAGCTAAAGTAACTGTACTTTGCTTACGAAGGCACAAGCTGGACCAAATCCTCCACAGCAGTCCGTGGATGCGCTGATAATTGTTCAGAGTCACATTCTGATTAACACGGGTACCTCCATTTCCAGGAGTACTGGAGCCTCCCCACTGAAAACAAGAAGAAAAATCTCCAGGCTTGAAAAGTGGAGCGAGGAAATTACAGGCACCTTGGGGAAAGAAGAAAAGAAGTGTAGCACTCCCACATTACAAACATTTTAAATTGACTTTCAAGGAGGTAAGAGAATGAAAAAATGAATGTTTCCTTCTCTTTGCATCCCTGCTAACAGGATAAACAACAACCTGGGTTGCTGACCTTTCTAAATTCAGGGACTGAAATACATCATTAAGGGTGGCAGAGGGAACAGCCCCTCAGAGGAAGTACAGAGAAAAGGCATACACAGCCCAAGGAAGTAGATGGAGTCCAAAGGTTTTGAATGGAGCTAATTTATGAGCAGAGATAGAAGGTGAGCGGGAGATTTCTCTCCTTATTGCCTCTCCCTATCAGTCAAAATCTGAAGTAGGAGATCTGATGTACCCTTCCAACATGGACTCTCAACATCTCCCTAAAACAGACTGTGGCTTAACAGCTATGATAAAGCCCGACAGTCCTAATGGGGTAAGTTTCAGACCTAAGCTACATGAGTTAAGAATGACTGCTGGGCCGTCAGCTGGAACTGTAACAGGGAGTCAAAAATTTTGGAGAGAGAATGAAGAAAAATGGGATCATGTCCACCTAGAAGTGAGATTCAAACACGGAAAAAGCTTACTCTTAAGCTACAGTCAGCCTCTATTCACTGTAGATACTTATTGCTGTGTTGGATCCCACATTATAATTAGCAAATGAAGCATCAAATGATGAACATCTGATTTCGTTTGCAAACATATATATACACAAGATGATGTCTCGTCAATGCAAAATACAAAGGCTTAACAAATTGTGTAATTATACATTTCCTGCAGATTTTCTGCTACTTTTCATATAGTATTTGAACATTGCTTACCATGTTATCAACAGCTTTTCTTTATTTAAATATTTAAGCAGCTGATTACTATATTTCTGCATTACACAGCTATGAAATTTCGTGCTTTCATATAAAAGGTACAAATATAAAATTGACATTGTATGCGAGGGCCTTTTGTTCAAATATAATACTGGCTTTGTGGATAACAAAAACATATAAAATGTGTTTCTCTATAATCACTACTTATTTTTATTATTCCCTGTATTATACAACATGTGATAATATTTAGGGAGGTCTGCTGGAGCTCTTAAGGAGTTATTTTTTCCTGCCTGATGTTACCAGTGTTATTTTCCTCTATACGTACTTCAGAGAAGCACTAGTCCAATAAAAACCTTACTTCCTAAGGGAAATTCCCTTGCAGAACACTGTCAGGAAGAACTGATACCAGACAAACAGGAGGAAGGCACATCGGTGTCAGCTTCCCAAACAAATCTAAACTCACCCTCATGTTCCTCTGCTTAATAAGGCAACAGCTCTAAGCTTGAGCGATGTGCACAAGAGATGCAAATGTACTAACACATTTCCTGGAAGGCTACTGGGAGACAAACAACAATTTTGCAGCAGCATACTGTAGACTTACCAAATATATACAGATATTTATTACAGTAACATTAAAAGAACAGACTGTTTYTTTCACATGTCTGTGCAGCTTGTGCACAACGGGAGCCTCTTTCTGTTCAGTGTCTCTGGGCACTACTCCTTGATCCCAAAAAAAGAAGCAACAGCCTCTCCCTCTTTCTCCCCTCCCATGAGTATCTGAGATTCACATGGTTTTGTTTGCTCCACTGAGAAACGGAAAAAAGACTAAAAGAGGCTCARACACTCACAACAGTCTGCTTTTTTTTGTTATTATGAAAGGGTCATATCTACCTATCTAAAATCATTTTATTTACTCATATAGGAGAAGGCAGGGAGGACTTTGGAGGCAGAACATAAAGTTAAATCTGATTTTGCAGAGGTAATCAAGAAGGGCTCTCAGAAGATAATTCTGAGAGATCAAAAGTCAGTTTAGCTCTTGGACACAACTTGGGTGTTCTTACTGACAAACATTGCCACCTAATTCCTGGGAGGATTTCATCAGTGTTACAAAGGACAGCAATAATCCCACTTAAAATGCCTTCTACAAAAAGACTTCTTTCACCAAGGAATTGGTTCCCTAGGGAAGTCTCATTTCTCTAACCAGTACCAAAAATCCAAAGTCATGCTTGTCTCTGATAGATGTCTATGAAAGATGTGTATCTATCTGACACATGCATGCATGCACTTATTAGTTGTAGCTGTCCATATATGCTAATCCAGGAATAATTTATGCTTCTATTGGACCAAACAGGAAATCAAGGACTCTAAGAGAAATCCACATTGTACAACCACTATTGGGCAGCCTTTGGACCCTGCCTAGGACATTATGTATACTTCAACACTTAAACATGAGCATGTTCAGTGAACAARTTTCTTATAAGAGCAAAAAATTGAGAAGATTCTTTATTAAACATCAGCCATGTCTTAAGAGTTCGTCACACATTTTGACAGTAACTCACCAGGCCCAAGTGAAATATTTTATTTAACTACCTCAGCTTTGAAGCTGTAAGCAGTAAAAATATTTTTCTTAAATGACTGATGAAGAACCTGTTTTGGTCACAGCATGATGCTGAGTCAGCATGCCAAAATAGCAAGAGCATCAGCTACCATTGTGTACTGGGGTGCCCAGGAAGTTACAATTGGATTTACAAAGTGAGTTAAAAGCTTGGGATATGTTCCATACAGAAATGAAACACARTGTCTCCAGGCAGGTGGTGGGATTTTGTTGGGGGCTTTTTTTTTTGACCACATCAATCACTAGGAATTCAATCATCAATATCTAGTGACTCAATCACTAGGGAATAAGAAGCAGAAGTAGTAATATATTTTTGGACACTAGAGGAACGCACACATGAATCTTGAAGTTCAGAGAGGGACTGGGTACAGTAGAGAAGTTTATTAAACTACTTCTCTACAGTTATATTCCATCCCTTTGTCAACCCTAAGATGGATGCAGGAGGTTAGAATAACAAAACTAACTATATAACAAACATTAGAGATGAAAAGACTTTCACCTGCATCTTTTCCTCCTCCTCTGCCCCACATGACGTGCAGCAGGCTAGAAAAAAAAAACAAATAATAACCAAAACACCAGGCAAACAACCTCAGCTTTCAAGACTGCTGTGGGCTAGAAAAATAAGATTATACCAAGTATGCAGACAGACCTTCCTGAGGAGACATCCTGCATTGGGAAAGAGACCATACCTTGTACCATGAAGCCATCTCTTAAATAGCTGATAAAATGACCATCTGTACATCAGCTGGCCTATCAATCAGCTCCCCTAACCTGGGAGGGAAACTGGGGAATATGAATGAGAAGTCAGAAAAAAAGAAACTATTCTTGGACCATCATTGCCTTGCAAGTAAGCAYACTTGGCCTTTGAACTGGTTAAGCTTTTTAGCCCGGCTACACTCCAATTCAAGGTTTTAATAGTGCTTTGGAGATGCAGTTATGGGCCACCCACCTTACAAACCGTAATGATGCTGTAATGAGCACAGTTCACTCCTGGCTCCAGTGCAGAAAGAGATAGATGGGGACAACATCCCATATATCAATGAAAGAACTAGAGAACAGCAACAATAGCATCTTTCCTTAAAAGCTGCTTTGGCTCTACTTTTTCTAGTGGAGTAAGATTCAGAGGCACATAACTCACCAAGTTGAAAAACCATTAGGACTTCCATGTTAACCCTGGTATATGGACACTATGTGGTATGCCACATTCTAAGGGTGAAAAGCCTCCTTCTGAGCAAAATGAGCTTCATTTTCAAAACAGTGGTTTGGAGGTTCACCCACGCAGGAGTGAAATTATCAAACCAAGGTCAATGACGTCATTCAGGGCAGCCCCAGACCACAAAGCACAGGCATGACTAGCTTCTCTTAAAGTTTAGGAGTGCCCGGAAGTGCTTGGTGCCCAAGCTGGTGCTTGGACTTTCTTCTAGAGGTAAATTTCAACCACAGATGTGAAAATGATCGAGGGTCAAATATACAGTGAAATAGATATTCTGGAAAGGGAAGGGAAGAGGGAGGAAAAGACAAAAATATTACTAGCGTACCGGAGAGCAGAGAGAGAGGACACCAAAGAAAGCACACAAGGTAGGCCAGAGAGCCTGCATGACTTTAAGCTTTGAAGTTGGGCATCCCAAGAAGGCCTGGATCTCTTGCCTGTGTCTGGTACTCTGAGCTAAAATCTTTAGCGACAGAAATAAAATGGAAACCCAAACTCTTACTCCTGAGCTGTACTTCTCTGAAGTTTGGCTCAGGATATTTAAAGGGGCAGGAGCCAAACTTTCATGGTTTTAGGCTTTTTTAACCTGGGGCATGAAAGCTGGCCAATGCTCTTGGTGGTTGTACAACAGATTGCACCACCCCATGTGGGTGCACATGGGGTTTTTTGTGCCACAAAATCATCTGGTGAGCTGCAGTGCAGTTTGCAGCATCTATCCTGCAGACATCCGAGATGGTAACAGCGGAGGCTGCTGAACGATGGCAATAGGTGTCTTAGGAATAGCAAAGGAGGTGTTGGTACCATCTGCCTCTTCTTGTGTTAAGTTCAACCCAGTTACTATCAGTTCATCAGGATTATAAAACTTTATTACACCCACCCACAAAACCAAGGAATTAAAAAAAAAAGGAGGGGAAAAATTCTCTCTGGTTCAAACACTGAAGATGGAACAAGAACAAGCCTGGTACAAACATTTCAGTCAAATAAACAAGGGAATTCAGCGGATGCCAAGAAATTTATATTAAAGAGTCTCACTTAGGAGATTGTAACAGCCTGCATAGTAGGCTTCAGCATAGTATTTCGTATGACATATTAACAACAAAAACTGATGAAATTTCACATTGTTCACAGTGAAAAGAAAACATTAGTTCTTTTTCCACTGTCTTTGCTTTGGTTTAATCTTGCCCCAGTGTATTTTAACTTAAGCCAATTTGGGATGTTAACAGCATACAAATATGCTTTTCCCGTGAGCTGCCAGGGAAGGGTTTTTTGAGCTGGAATTGTGTTAAGCTGATTACTTCTTTTAATTTCTTCTTAATAATAGAGCATTTTTAATTGTTTGAATCCTAACAGCTGATATAGCTGTTTAGAGAGTCAGGGAATGCAAATGAAGACTGAGAAATTCTTTCAATATAAAATCAGAACTCTCCTATGCCATGGCAACAGCAATTTTTCATTAAATTATAGATTCCTCAGGGTTGCTCTCTCCATATTGACAAGATCATTTCATAGGGAGAAGGGGTAAGGGAAAAGAGAGATCTTACTGAAGAAACAGAATTGTTATGACGAGCAATTAACAACATATATCCCAGCATGTCACAGTGGGTCTTCTCCTTTCATTCCATGAAACAGACTGATTATAAAAATGCTTCCCATTTGAGTGCCTCAACCCTAATACAGTTTGCATCAGGCTGCATTTTCCCTCAGGCTGAAAAATACTGACATCAACAGGAACACTGGATGTGTTGAACCTGCCATCACCAGCCTGAAAAACCTCTGTCCTCACTRTTGCTCATACCTTCTAGTGAACTGCCTGCTTGCACAGATGGGGCTAACTCAGTTCCACCAAGGAGTCTGCTGTCACAGGGATTCACACTTTGCCATTTCTCCCAAATATTTGCATTTTTCATACGCTGGTTTTTTATGTCATCTCTTCTCTTTAAAATCCATGCAAACCAGTTACACCAAAACCAGCCCAGAAGCCTGCAGAACCTCCACTCCACAGGCACTTTAGGTAAATGATCCATAATAAATGGTAATAATGTAAAGGGACATTTACACGACTACATTATCTGCATTTGCAGATCACAACAAAGGTCGTATTGACAGAGCTGTGACAAAACATGTCTTGGTACACACATGACACTCAGGTTTTGTTGCTGTTTTTCCTTATTTTCATTGCTTATAGGAACTGTTGTGTCTTCCCCTCTGAATATCACTGCACGGTTTCTTAATGGAAAACTAAATGGGTCCTTGTTTTTCCCCTCTCCTTTTCTGAAATTCCACTCCTGGCCATAAAGAGTTATCCTTTATACCAATTAGTTAGAAAGTGAAGGTGTCTCTCTTTTAATCACATATCCCAGAGTAAGAAACAATAGCGAGCACTAAATCACAGCTCAGTAGTAGGCTTTCTAAAGGAGTTGTGTCTAAGCTGAATGTTAGGCAGTGTAACCCTGGAGTGCTAACGGTGGCCCACGGTCTGGATTT
Source organism: Phoebastria nigripes (assembly GCA_035582835.1). Taxonomy (NCBI): domain Eukaryota; kingdom Metazoa; phylum Chordata; class Aves; order Procellariiformes; family Diomedeidae; genus Phoebastria; species Phoebastria nigripes. Next base: position 114,445 of record JAYKAV010003274.1, on the reverse strand, counting down.
GAGCAATGAATCTGGGTACAACTACAACTTGTGCTACTGGGAGGTTTTAACTGGAGCAAAAAGTTTACACAGACTCTACTGTATTACTGCCTAAGCTTCCGTCTGCACTGAAGTCCTCTGTCTAGACCTCAGTTCCAGAAGGCTTTCCTGTGGGGAAATGGAAAAAATTAACCCACATAGTTTTCTCTACTTCCAAACTCCTGGGGTATCTTCCACCTTTGAAATCATGGCTTCTTCATGGCAGTTTAAACAGCTGCGTAACGTTTGTACAAAAAACGGAGTGCCAAAAGAAAATCTAACTCAGAATTTTTCTCATTCTGATTTCTCTTCAAATTTTAAAAAAATTTAATGGCACAAACCCGGAGGTGTTACAGAAAGCAGTCATGGAAAGGAAAGCATAACCACTTATTTTTTGGTCTAGAAAATCAACCCTATTTCCAAAATCAAAACTTTAAAAAGACTTCATATCTTATTGGACTTAGTATCTGAATACACTACAAGAAAATAGGCTACACTCCTGATACTGTTGAAAACATGGTGAAAGGAAATCCCATACATGACAACAATCAGTGGTGATTTATACTTTGCATATCAGGATCGCCAAAAACTAAAGGCGCTTAAGAGAAAGCAGAAAAAAAGGATTGAAGGTGCAATTTGATTTTCTGTTTGCAGTGTTCAGATTCTAGCAATGAGCCTCAGTGATGGGGTGGTACTAAAGGCCTCAAACATCCAATGTAGAAACAATATTTTTGAAGTCCATAACTGAATGCTAAACTAAGTTTTCCTTCTCTATTTTTCGTAGGATTATCACTGAAAAAAGGGCCCCATCTTCAAAAGATATTTATCAAAGATTTGCCTATAAAAACCGTATCTTCAAAAGTGACACTTGCACATACTGAAACGGTACCTCTTCATGCACAGAAAAACACCTGTAAGCAAGGGGCTCTCTAGTATAAGCAAGTGCTAGCCTGAGATTACATCACATGCACACACACAGAGCCAGCAAGAGATATTAAATCTGATGTTTCCAAATATTTAGACAGGATTACATTTAGTTTTAATGTTAGGCGCTCCTTTTTGGTACTACCCTACCCTGGCCTCCCCCACCTTTGAAGCCCATGCTTACAAAATCATGGATTTCCCTATCACAGCATCTGAAGTCTAGCCCTTACCACAGTGCATAGACTCCTTTCTCTTATAATACTTGTGTGGGGTTTGTTTGGGGTTTTTTTTGTTGTTTGGTTTTGGGGTTTCAGGGGTTTTTTTTGGGTTTTTTGGGTTTTTTTAAGACTCCCACCAGACTGACCTATTCAGAAACCTGGTAAAAATGCCAGAAAATGCTAGCAGAGTGATCTTGCCCCCATCTTCGCTAGCTTCATGATACATCTACTTCTCCCCTGGGAGTACCTGCAAGATCAGTGCCTCCTGCTGCTAGCCAGTCCTGCGTGGGCCAGGGCAGAGCATCAGAGGAAAGTACAGGATCACAGTTGGTCAGCCGTTAGCAGAACCCAATCTTCTGCTCTAATTTTGGGGAGAAGGGAGGAAGGAATGGACAATATGCTGCTATAATTTTCCTACAATTCCTACAAATTATGCATAGCAAGGAAAATAATATAAATAAACACTTGCAATGTGTTTCTCTCTTCCCTGTGCTTTCCAAATGCAGTTCTTCCCCATTTTCTAACCAAGCATTCAACTAAAACCAGTTTACTAACGATGGAGGATTTACTGATGTGTTTGGAAAGTATACACCTGTCACAGAATGAATTCCCCTCTGTGTTTTACATCCAGTGGGTCAACTATTTTATCTGAAGGTTTGAACTGACTTCAGGCACAAGGGAACAACTTGAGATGAAGTAGTGGCTTTGCCTCATTTTATAGGTCAATCATCCAGGACTTCAGCCTAACACCTACTCAAAATGATGTGTCTCATTTCTGCTTCAGGTTATATTTGCTCTGTTATTTCTACAGAACCACCTACAAAGTTTCTGGAAGCACCAAGTTTGCTTCTATAGACAGTGCTTATATACATACTTTAACAGTATGTATATATGTAAAAGAGCTGTTTAGCACATAACCTGTTCTGAGGAAGATTCACTGTCTAGAGATGTAAGATAAGAGCAATAAAAAATAGCTGTTATTTAGACAACAAAAATGGTACGAGATCTTTGCTAAAGGGTCACTTCTAAAAACTGTTTTCTAAGCATCCCGCTTACCCAGAGTACAGGGGGTTCGGCTGCCTGTTGGCACTGAAGGTTTTATTTAATGCTTCAGAAAAGTAAGGAAAGGAAAAGCACAAGCCTGTTCCCCTCTATGGATTTATTCATCATGGAGAAAAGCCACTGAAAACGGGGTGTGTTTTTCCCAGACATTCAAAACAACAACCCTGTCTGCACTGGAAAATTCCACAGTATGTGGAGACTACAGAGGGACTGAAAGAAGGGACTTGGAGAAAAAGGTACATGTTTTAATTAGATTGAATAAGGGTAACTATGCTCACATTAAACCTCACTCAGACTTTCTGAAGTTCCTCCAGAAAAATCAGAAAAGCCGGATTCTAATTTGTCTGATATTTCTAAAATTAATAATATTGCCAACAAGCCAAAAAAACCCCACATGCTTCTCCACCTGTCATTTATCTCTTTTTAGACATTCTTATATAAGAAAAACAAGTTTTAGAATGGAGAAGGTGCATAGTTTTAAACAATCTTTTGTGGTGGTCAGTGATGTCAATGAAAGTTGATTTTGCTCAGCTCCCTACAAAAATCAGTGCCTGTGCTGAACAATATACATACATACATATATATACACACACACACACACACACTTTAACAAAGATACAAATGTATCTTTGCCCTGATCATCAGGTATTCATAAACTCTTCAGTGCTAGTTAAAGCTGTATTGCTGTGAAATCATAGGCAACCTGAGAAAGGGTTTTATGTGAAGTGTATGTGCATTCAGTACTCTAATGCTTTCCATAAAACACATTTAGCATAACACACGCATGTAAACACAAACTGTCCATGCGGGAAACAGATTCACTATGGTTATTCAGAAAACTCATTAAAAATCACAAGGCATGTACAACTGTATCTAAATCTTTGGTTTGTTCTTACAATTCAGATGCTAGCAGAGCTGGAAAAAAACCCTGAGAGCTATAAGAGCATTCTGGGAACTAGACTGAAAGCTAACCAGAGCTTCCACTTTGCTTCTAGAATAGCCATGTTATAAAAATTTTACTCTGAGTAAAAGAGCCTTTCCAGATGTAGCTAGATAATACTGAACTCTGTTTCCACTAAGAGCGTTAGGAATAGTATTAGCTCACATGGAAATAATTTTTTAACTAGCTGGGAGTGGTCCCCTAACAGTTCCTGAAGCTGTTCCCCCATGCTCATATCCCCTCCTCTCTGGCTCATTTTAGGAGCTACACCCAGTGTGCAAAATGACCTCTGCACCTAAAGAGGCACAAACTATTTTATGCATGGAAAGAAAGGAATATCATGACTGACTGGCTAAAAACACCATAAGGGCCAAAGCAGAGTGTTGTACAGTTTTTACCTGACAAAAGCCAACAAGATTAATCTGTCTTAATGATGCTGTGATGAAATACAATGACTTCAGCTTTTCAGGGCCCTGGAACATTATGACAAATGCAGCTTCCCATATGATGATGTAAGAAGCTGAGAAGCTTGGTAAAACTGGACTTGAAATCTTCTTGAAATCTGTAAATTTGAAAGGTCCTCTTCATATAGTCTGAGGTCAGAAAAATAGAGGATTATATAAAAATCAGTTATGGTGGAAGAAGAGTCAATTGTATTTAGACATGACAGCAAAGATTCAGTGCTTTAGCAGAGGTATACTGAACCACCAGGATCACTTTTCAATTGATCTTTCTCTCACYTTGTCTCTGAGCAGATTCTTTGGCCTGTTCACTTAATTTTTTTCTACCATCCATCTGGGTATATTTCTGAGATGTTAGACTCCAAAATATCACAACAGTCAGAATAGTTTATTCTGGGAAGAGTTTATAAAGAATGAAATACATACATGCAAGATGGGGAAAGGAGAGATCAAGAGCTTCAAACTCAAGTGGAGGACAGCAGGTGGATGACAATTCCAATGCTGCAAAAAAAGGAGAAGCGAGTAAGGGGATCAATCAGAAAGAATAATTTTCTGCAGAATAGTAAATACACAGAATTATTTGCCAAGTAAAAGACTACTCAGGTAGATTATACTGATTGGTCAGAAGAACAGAGCAAAGAAAAAAATACAAGAAAGAAAGAAAATGGGACCACATTCTCTCTTCAGTTTATGAATTTCTTAACCACTGTAAGACATGGATCCTCAGCCTGTCAGTCACACACCAACCCATTTCACTCATCTGTGAACTCCAGGTTTTATTGCTGCAGTGCAGTGGACCAAGCATCTTTCACCCTGCTTTGCCATGAAGTCCAGAAGGTGTAAGAGGCTTAGTAACTGCTCCTGACTCCTATGTTGCTGTAAGAAGAATACTTTAATAATTCTGGCAACCTTGTGCTACCAAAATGTTTTACAGACTTCTGTGGATGCTCTGGTGAACCGAGAGAGCTGAGCGTGCCCTAGTCACAAGCAGGAATGGGCATGCCAAAAGGAAGGCAGTTTTATCCACGCTCTTCTCTACTTAGGATCCGGCTCATTATATGAAGCCATATACCTCGAGGAACCACATCCACTTACCTTGCGAGCTCCTTTCTCTGTGCTCTGCACCACTATAATGGAATCGGAGTTTCTACACTGATATTTTGTGCCAGGTCTATATGAAGGACCATCACTGTGTGGCCATGGTCTCCCACAACATCCGTGTTTCACTATAAAAACAAACCCATTATCAAACGTAGGACATGCAGCAGGCAGAGCCTACACAGACTCTGGGCTTGCCTTGTATTATCTGTTAGTACTGTGACCAACACCAAGCTGCAGCCACAGCACTGATCGACATGTATTTCTCCAGCTTAGATTCCCTTCAACGCATTTCTATACGCAAATAAAACTGACACAAATGAATGAAGTTATTCCTCCTACAGGCTGGAAAGGAAGAAAATAAGCCAGTTGTTATAACTATTGTTAAATATTTAGGAGTAAGTCCCCCACTTTCAGGATGAATGAATGGATAGAGAGATTCAGCCCAGTTATGTTATTAATAATTTACACTATCTTTCAAACTGCATTAAATCTGCCCAATGCATAGCCTCTACTCAGAATTTAAAATGTCAAATTAGTTTCTTGATTAGCTTAATTTTCTACTGGATACAGCACCTGCTTTGCATTTCAGAATGAGGCTCCATTACATTTGTATCTTTGTTGTTTATCTTCCACCGGGAAACTGACCCTGGAAATTTCATTATTCTGTAATAATATATAGCATTAACACCTATTTTAGTCACAGTCCTCAGAATGCAAATACAGGAGCCGACACGGTTATTTAATTGAATTTTACATGCCAGTTTGGAGTCACTTTCATTTAAATCCAACTTAGATGTGGCTGACAGCTTGAATATCACTACGCTGTAAGCCAAGAAGACAAACCAGTCAACCACAGCACTGCTAACTATATGGATTTCCCATTTTGCTAATGTAATTCCCTCCAGTTTACATGTCTTGTAAGCAGTATCTTTGGAAGTAAACAATTGCAGGAAGAAAACACCAGATTCAAAGACGGCTTGACTCTTTCCCATTGAGGGAGATGGCCACCTGAGATTTGGGGCCATGCTCTGGGGAGAGCAGAGCTTGCAGGCACAAGACCTTTCTTATATCTGGATCCACTGCTTATTTCCCTGTGAGCTGTTAAAGCATACTTAGCTCCAAAGCAAATAAATACAAGCTAGTGCACCCTGCTGCCCTGAAACTGCACAAGCTGATGACAATGTGTATGGTGGATGACATATACACTGCAGTCCCCCAAAACAAGGGAAGTCTTTGCTTCTCCTTGTCAGAGTGGTTTAATTTGAGTATGGACCGTACGCAGCCTGTTGAAAAGAACAGGCAATTCTTCCCACCACGCACCAGGGAATTAACTGCCCCTCCAGAGCTACATGTACTGGAACAACCTCCACTGTCAGTCCCTCTTTTTGCCCTCTATCCCCCCACTCTGTATTCAAAAACTTAATTTTTACTATTTACTTCAGCATATGAAACAGCTGCTTCATAGTAAGACAAACTTGGCAAGTTTGAGGCATCAAAGCCTGACCAAGTTTTGCAAGGTATGATTTATAGTTCCCTTTTTCTTGTACAGTACGTGGGGAAGCCAAGAATGAATAATCCTTTGGGGTATCAGGAATCTAAAAGCCTTGTATCCTAGCCATAGCCATCGTGAGGCAACTGGTCTAAACATATTTTTGTTAGATTTTGGCAATACTGTTTCTTACCAGGGTTCATCTAAACCTGTAGAGATTACAGTATATTCCTACTTCATGTAAGTAAGTGGCCTATATCATATCGTAGAATAGGTAGTTCACAAAAATTAGAGAATGCTACCAATGCAACAGACGCAAAACATTTTTTAAAGAGAAACCTACGTATTTTTAAAATTAAACCTAAAAATAGCTACTCCCATATACACTTGATTTTAGAAGCAGGGGGAAACATACTCATTTGGAGTAGTTTTGCATAGCCACACAGCTTAGATTTTATTAGCTGGTTAGATTTTATTAAGAAAAAAAAAAAAGGGGTTGGATTTTACAAAAGCACTACCTTTAGAAGTGTTCATTCATGTTGACACACAGGTCCCAACCCAGCTGCCAAACCTTTTGCTTTCTTTTTTGTTTACAACTATGTCCTTGTTTAGCTCTTCTTTGTGCTGGTCAGAAGCAACGCAATGCGATTCCAGCTGATTTTGGCCAAAGAGATCGAATACATATTGTATTCTATTTCCACATACCAGAAAACGCTTTATTTTAAACCAATCTAAGCAAAATAAATCAGCAACTCCAGTACAAAATTACATATCAAAGAACCAGAATCTGAAGTTTGAAGCAGTGCTAGTGATTGGTTTTGGCATCTGGTGACAAATTTATTTCAAAAAGGGCTGTAAATCACAGGTGTCAGTCTCAGCCTCCACCAGTGCCAAACTCAGCACTGATGCCAATGGCTCATCATTGCTAGTCTCGTTGCTGAAACGTGACCCGCCTTGTGGATAATATAGCCAAAGCACAGTTCATGGTGAAAACAAATACATTAAAAGATTTACTGARCTGAACCCCATTCTGCAAATACCTGAGTATGTAAGGCACAGAGAATTCTCCTGTGTCTGTGGTGTCAAGGGCATCCACCACTCTGTTGAACTTGCCGTGAAGTGTGGCACATTGATCAAGGGAATCTTCTTTAGTCTGTCTGAAAATCTGGGTGGACACATGAGCAAAGTTATTCTCTGCAGATTCCCAATCAGTTCAGCAGGAAATAATTTCTTAAAACTCAGGGTGTTGGGACTGATTTTAATACCCCATTTTGTTGACTTTTGAAAGGTACACCTTGTATGCAGTCCTCACCTTTTTACTTGCATACACGCAGAGCTCTTGAAAAAGCAACATGATTTTCAACGTGGAYGGGAGGAAGTTTTATGCCACTGGAACAAAAACCTTCATGTTGATCTTTTATAAGTAGCGATTCCAAAAGTAAGCCTGTATTGCCAACAACAAGGAAAGGGGTGACACCTGAAAGTCAGACATTCAAATGTGAATTAAGAGCAAGGAAAAGAGCAGCAAAGAGCTTTCTCAGTTGCCAGAGAGAGTGAGCAGAGATTCATGGGAAGAAAAATGTAAATTCTGTGTGTCCGTGTGGATATCTGTAAACATACTGTCCATTGGAAAAAAAAAAAAAATCAGCTTACAGAGGACAGGGCTCCTACTCTGTCTCTATAGCAATGAACCGAAGACCTGGAAGGACAGAGCTGCACCAACAAGGGTAGACTCATAAACCTGAGGTGACTGCGTGGAGACTAATGCTTGACTTGTTTTTCTGATTTCCAAGTTACCCATTCAGCGCTTGACAATATCAAATTAGAATAAACATCCTTATAAACCAAGCCCCTTATCAGGTAGGAAAACTTTAAAAAATACCATTTTCTCTACAATGAAATTCTACTTCTTCAGTAAAATGAATTTTGCTTGGGAAGTCAGACTTCATGATGAGAGAAAAGCAGTGGGATGGGGAAGGAATGTAAAATCTGGTCACTAGGGGAATTTGTTTTCAGGTCTTGATTTTCACTGTTCATGAATAGGGTTTTACACCTTTCTCTGCCAAACATTCAGCAGGGAAGCTGGCACAAGTACAATAGACACAGTCTCTCCATCTGAACCTGCAAGAAGCACCTGATGATAAAGTATATGAAAAAAAAGTGTGCAAGTCCACAAATAAGACACAAGGCACTTGATGATAGAAAATAAAACACTCTCTCACTTCCCCCTCCACACACACACACTTTGTATAATAATTATGAAAATAATCAGTTAGTCTTTATATCACAAAACTAAGACTATTTCTTGATCAAAAAAAGGATCATTCCTATGGGAAAGATGGGTAGAGTAAGAAAAAAATAAATGAAAGAGAATAAAAAGAAAAAGATTTAGTTAATTAAAAAAGAAAACTAGTAAAGACCAGGATCAGGAAACAGCAGTTTGTATCGATCTATTTAACTGATGGATAACAAGCTCCAGAGGGAGGAATTAAACTAGTTGTATGAGCCTTCAAGTCTCAGAAGAGAATTAAAAAGCATAATGTCTCATGTTGGGAAGATTGAATCTTCCATTTGGTTTAGACAAAATAAAATTTATAGCTTTGTTTGGCAGCAATAAGTATTTTTTTAAAGACTAAAATACACATTTAGATTTCATATTTGCAGTTTTCATAAAAGCAAACTTTGTGTTTCAGCTGATGGGAATACTTCAAGAAATAATATTGCCCTTCATCCTACAGGTACACAGACAAACATACAACTGCAAGTTCAGCAGCTGCCCATTTTTCTCAGACTTCTGAGACCACAGCCATTGAAGCTGCCCCACAAAGCCACATAATTGAGAAACTTAAAAAAAAACCATCGAAACCCAGACGACCAAGAAAAACAAAACTGCCCCAAAGAAAGATACAGGCATGGAGTATAACCCCCCCCCCCTTTTTATGGTGGCCTAAGTGTACAAAATGTCACAAATCCACCCTGTCCAAACACAATTAACAAATATATCGATGCTAGATCTCCTTAGGCCATGACAGGAGGCAGTAGTGGTAGTAAACAAATTTTGCTGTTAATTTAAGGCCCCTTTTAGCAGAACAGTGTGAAGCAGACTTGGTGCAAATGAGAAGGCCAGTGAAATCAGACACATTTTGCTCCTCCTGAGCCAAATCGCTGCTGAGAATTCATCAACAATCCATAATAGGCGAAGAATGATGGAAGTGATTCTATACTATCTATGATGTACAGGTGTCTTTAATTATCTTTTCCAAGCATGAGAAACAGCACTCACTGGCTAGATACCATTAAAAGTAAGTCAGAAAAGAAAAGGCTAGAACACAAGAACAACTGAAGTTTGGCAACAAAGAACTCCTGTGTTCCCAAAGAAAGAGGCACTTTTCTTCTTAGTCAGTACTGCCTGGAGAAGTATGTCCTCTTCCATTTAGGGTAGGGTGGGAGGGAGAGTGAACACACTGCTCTTTTGCTCAAGCTTTTCCAGATGCCCCTGATTATCCCCCCAGATGTGAGGAGTGCATCTATCTGATGTGGAGAAGGACGAAAATCAGGAGGTTCTGTAAAAACTCAGTGAACTCTGCCACTGGATGAACAGATTTGTGCCTAAGTTTATCATCTGTAAAAAAAAAGATCTTGATATTTACTTTTTATTAAGTATCTGGATAGCAAATAATGAACAAGATGCTATTAATAAACAAACACTGTTTACAACATTTTCCTGAAGTAAACCCAAAAATTAAAAATGCAGCTTACAGGTGGACCAAACATTTTTTGCTGATAGGGGAAAGCAGATTTTTCCTTCAGTGACTTGAATGTATTCCAGCTACAGAAATCAATAGCCTCAGAGGTCAACAATGCAGAGGTGCTGAGGCTGAATCCTGAAGTGAACAGGCAGCTAATACTGGAAAAACGCCAAAGCTACATTGAAATTATTGGTGGCACCCTGACCTGACACAGCAAACAGAGGAGGAGATGTTGGTTAAGCTTTCAGTAAAAATGCATGCAGTACTGGAAAAATGCAGAGCAGTAGCAGGAAAAGCAAGATATTATTAGCACTTTCAGTCAAAATGGGCTCTGTCAGGGCAACACAACTGATCCAGTTAGAAAGAGCAAGTATTGCTTTTCCTGGCTGATACAATCTGTGAAGATGAGAACCAAAAAGTAGTTAAGAATTTTTAGCTACAAAACTTACTAAAAACCAGCTGGGTCAAAGAGCACACAAGCAAACTCCATTTGAAAGGGTGCGTTTATTCAAGAAAATTAAAAACTGGGGGACCATGGCAAGATGGGCAGCTGAAAATGGGGAATGGAAGCAGTAGAAATTAACAGAATTAGAGGGGGAAAAAGTCCTTCCTTTGTGGTGGGACTCCTTGACTAAGTAGACAGCAAGGTGTGTCAGAGTGTGGCTGTGTGCCACTCCATTTTTACAATGCTGTGCAGAAGGGACACCGCTATCCTACTCATTTGGGACCAACTCTCCTGCTAGAAGATTCTCTCGCAACCTAATTCCTGAGGCCAGTTATCATGCCAAAACAACTATCCCTGTAGGATGCTAGCACCAAGCTGTTTAATTCTAGGCAGGTCCCTTACTTCCACTGAGAACATGGAGAAGGACAGTGCCACAGCCCTTTTCCCATGCCGTAACGAAACCTTTGCACTTGTGTGCTGTGGCTTTTCTGAACATCCACCAGGTCACCAGCCTTGGTTGGAAAGCTCAACCAAGTACATGCATGCGGAAACTGTAGGGCAGCCAGCTCCTTACCCAGAAGTTGCCCAATAACAAGGGGAAGGACTCAGCTGCTGTAAGCAAAAGAGCAGTTCATGCTCTTGTTTTTTTAGCCACCACCTTTGCAGTTGCTCTTGAGACCTACGGGGGGAACATGAATTGCCTCCTTTCAGCTGGGACTTTTCCTAAGTTCACTTCACCCCAGCATGACTGGCTGAATGTCCCTCAAGCAGTGAGGGAAGGAGTCCCCAGGAGGAGGATGGTGGTTAGGGAGAGGTAGTCACTTTCACTGAAACAATCCATTTAATCAGACTGTGGAAAGAAGGGGAGGAATAAATTACCCTAGTAGGCCAGAGTGATCACATAGGACATAAAGCGGGCACTCCTGCTGTAGAAGATGTCTTCAATTAAGAATGAAATTTAGGAAAAGATGCTTTTGCCATCTGAGTTAAACTGAGCAATACCTTTGTAGATCCATTGATTTCACCAGGATTTCCCCAGGGGCCAGATAATACTTYGCATCAGCAAGACAGAAAGGTGGACTAGGACATCACAGCCGTGTGGGTTGCAGCAATATTTATGGACGCCTCATAGATCAAAGCCACATTATACTCGGCACTGAGCAAACAAACCACAAAGCTCACCCAATGAGCTACTACTTGCATATTTGCAGAAACACTTGTAAATACAGATGCCTGGGGAGAGCATTGGTAGTAACAAATCTGCAGGATAAGCAGCAGCCACAACATGCAATTGTTAGATCATGATCAAATATTTTTGGATTTATCTTAATAGAGAAAAATTTAATCATCCCTAATTTCCTTTAAATACATATCGATACAACTCTTTTTCTTGCCTTCAATTTTCCATTTTTAGCCAGTGCTTAATGCATTCCTCTCCCCAACATATCCTCCCTATCCTGAACCCTCTCTTTTCCCGCTCCTCCTCACCTTCCCGCCAACAAAAATACACCTTTTGGGGGGAAAATAGTGTGCTAATGTTTGAAATTTTCTTTCTGGTTCCACCCACTAACGTGCACAAGGATCCTCAGACTGCAGCTCCATTTAAGAATCTGACATTATCCCCTACCAAATCACAGTCACAGTAACTTGGTATTTATTTCATTGCTAAAAATACAAAATTTGTCCTATATAGCATGACAAAAGGTTTGCTCCGTTAATAAGAGACACTGTTGCTACTGAATAAGCAAAGGCTTATTTTCTGACTTTAAAACTCAACATAATTAAACAGAGAGGTTAATATTGGATTCCCAAGTAACATAGCTCTGCTAATGTCAATTATTCTTTGCAAACAGAGTATGAGTTTTGATTAATGAAACAAATCAGTTCAACCTGCACCAGTGCATCAGCCCATTGTACTTTAAATGACCTTGAGGTGACTGACTGCATGTTCCTTTCCCCAAAGGGTATTTTCATTTTTTTACTTTCTTGTTCAACCTTTTCGTAACCATGGACTGCAGAGAGTCAGCTGGAACAGTAACACCCAAAAAGAATAAAAAATAGCACACAGATGGCTTTTAGCTCATGCATCAGGATTCAGACTTCACTAAAAAAAAAAAAAATCTTCCTGAAGCAAAAGTCCTGAATGTCAAAGAAGAAAATAATGTATCCTCCAGACTAAGATGCAAAGTGGGAGGCAACACGGCACAGACAACACCTGTTTGTCCTCCTGAAGCCTTCAGACTCTCTGATTATCTTCTCTGATCCTATTTCTGCTTTCCCTAGGGAAGTCAGTGCTTCATGTGTATTAAATTCATCACAGAGCTTTTACTGCACAAATGGGCCTTGCTGCTAAAGTGCCTCTAGCAATAGTTTGAGGTAGGTGGCTGCATCCTGGCAACATTTTCAGCATTACCCTACTGGGTAGGAAAGGGCAACATCCATTCTTTTTTTCAGAGGCTGTCAGGAGACTATAGCACTATGCTACAGAAATTATATATAACTATCTTACACATATGGCACATGAGATACAAAAGAGATGCTTTTACTGGGGACATTAGCATTTTCTACATCGAGCTCCCATCAAAGCAATGTCACAAAGAGGTAGAAGAGGTCCTTAATTTGATTTCTTTGACAAAGACCAAGAAAAGTCTAAAAGCCTTAAAAAACAGATTATTTTTTYCCACCAAATAGTCATACTTAATTTGGAGAAAAGAAGCTCACTTGTATGACAGAGTTTACTTAGCACAAAGTTTTCAAATAAGCTGAGTGCCATACCACCCATCTGCTAAACATGGCTACCTGAAGAGCAACCTGGGACTGACTTGTTATATWGGACACAGGGCTGATAGGATTACCTGGCTCTTTTCAAACGCATGTAACCTTACTGAACTTTTCCATGTTTCATAAAACTGAATTTATTTGAGTGGTCCAGCCAAAACCGTTCAGCAATCTTTGGAAAAGTGCTAAGGAAAACCACTCCAGCCTTGCTGCTTTCCCGTTTCTCTGGGAGTAGGGAGGGGAACACTCACACTGGTACTGCACAGCCAGTGCACTGCCTGACAAATTTAATTCARCAATATGAATTTAATTCAGTTCAGGAACGGGCCCAAGATCGTATTTCCATTTGATTAGCCAAAGCACATGGAGTTTATGCTTGCTGCAGGAAGACAGACAACAACTTGATCTGATAGTAGGGCAAGCAGTAGAAATACTAAGCCCTCAACATTTTGGAACAGATTTGAAGTGCTAGTGTGAGTTCATACCGTGTCAGCACTCTGCATGATGTGGCTGAGGCATTTTTGATCTAGAGACCGTGAAATCAGAGTTACTGCCAAAACACAGACCCATACTGCACCCCTACTGCTATTGCTCTTAACCATCTCTTATTGATTTCTGGCTTGGAAAGCTGGGAATGGAAGGCTTAGAGAGCCTTTGTTCAGACTTTGTTGTCCATCAGTATGTTCTCGTTCTGGGTGCCCACACACCCTAGCAATTGAGCCAGAGAACTGAGCTGTGCAGTTCCTCTCAACCTCAAGAGCTCCTTGTTCAACTGAAACTATGTTTGATAGTGTCCTAAGGACTTCATTCAGAGGGAAAAATGAATRTACACATTCACAATGCAAGTTGCGCACAAGAACCACCTCTGTTTCCTTCCACAAAATCCCAGGCGAAAACATTTTCTAGAGCACAGGGAGAAACAAATTCACCTACAGGTGAACTTGGTTGAAAGACTCCACACATGAACATGGCTCAGTCTGCTGTTCTCTCCTCCCCTCTCCAGGCTCCAATACAGTGCCAGCTGGGCTCAAAATGCTACAATGATATTTTCTTGGCAAGACTCTTTATAACATGTTTAAGAAAACTAATTATTAGAAACACAGCCCACCTGCTGCATATGCTCTTCCTCACTCCAAAATTAGTTGGGGTATCAGACAGAAGGGAAATAACAGTAGGATCAACTTTTGACTTGCAGGTAATAACAGCCTCATCAAAACCAAGGCAAATAATACTATCATGGATAATTATATGAATCTAGCATACCCCAGTAAAAATCACAAGAACACTTGAGCTGTAATCTTCCTAAAATTTGTTTCCCGTTGAAATAAAAGCATTAGACTTCTAAATAGTAGTTTAAAATAAAGGCAATAATTTGTTTCCAGCTGGTACAATCATTTAATAAAATGCCTGCTGTGTCTCCAGGAATAATATTCTTCTTTCCTTGGCAACAAACATAATTACCCTGGTTTTGGACCACCAGTTAAGTCCATCCCCAAAGTGTTCTCACTCTAAGTACAAGACATTCAGAAAGAATAATTTGCCATATGGAAGATAAGGAATTGAAAAAAGCATCCCAAAATGTGCAAATGATTTGGGGAAAAAAAATTTAGCAGAAGGTTTAAATCACTTCGCTATTAYAATTATTCATTTAATGTTTTAATAATAAGAAAAAAAGCAGTCTCGCTCTCTTCTCAACCAAATCCAAACTGCATACTCTGTAGGTGTTAAAATTAGCACCTTCAAGCTGCAAGGAGGTACGGAGAAGAGACAGCTTTCAAACAGCAACAGACTGGATGCAAATACTACCTGGAGCTGTAGTTAATTATCTTGCTGATGTTAATTGGCCTTATTTGTCAACAGTCAAAGAAGAATGAGGTGCTAGGTGTTGCTGAAGGGTTAATGTAGCACTGTTTGTAAGGCTGCTTTCTTTAAAGGTATCATTTACATAATGTATAATAACAATTTCTCTTCTCCAGGCTCCAGAACAAATATTTGAGTAATAAAAATAAAAGTGATTATATTGTTGCTTTTTTTTTCCTAAAGCACAAGTAAGAGAAGAAAGAGGAGTAAAACTGTCTATGGCAGAACTGTCCCAGTGGTACAATACGTCTTCCAACATTTTGATGAAGCAGTTTGTTTGGACAAAATAGCTGTGTGTTTATGAAACAGTGTTATTTAGCACTTTAAGCCTGGAGCTGACATGCATTGTTCCCAAGCAGTGTGATCAAATTTGAATAGTAAAAAGAACACAYTTTGTTTTCCTTTTCCCTGTGTACTTTTAAAAATGAAACGTAAGATAAGGAGAGATCCATCTGATGGCATTTCTTGGAGAATCAGTCAACAGCAGCTTCATAAGAGCCAGCATGCAGCGAGGTGATCATAACTCAAGCACACATGCCTCACAAAGGGAACACAAGTACGAGGAGAATGGGAATAGCTGTAGGTACTGCAATTCAATGAGACAAGAACSTCATGAGGTTCAACAAGGCCAAGTGCAAGGTCCTGCACCYGGGTTGGGGCAACCCCCAGTATCAATACAGGCTGGGGGATGAAGGGATTGAGAGCAGCCCTGCCGARAAGGACTTGGGGGTACTGGTGGATGAAAAATTGGACATGAGCCGGCAATGTGCGCTCGCAGCCCAGAAGGCCAACCATATCCTGGGCTGCATCAAAAGAAGCGTGGCCAGCAGGTCAAGGGAGGTGATTCTGCCCCTCTACTCCGCTCTGGTGAGACCCCACCTGGAGTACTGCATCCAGCTCTGGAGCCCTCAGCGCAGGAAAGACATGGACTGGATGGAGCGGGTCCAGAGGAGGGCCACAAAAATGATCAGGGGGATGGAACATCTCTCCTATGAAGAAAGGCTGAGAGAGTTGGGGTTGTCCAGCCTGGAGAAGAGGCGGCTCCGGGGAGACCTTATTGCAGCCTATCAGTACTTAAAGGGGGCTTATAAGAAAGATGGCAGCAAACTTTTTAGCAGGGCCTGTTGCGACAGGACAAGGGGAAATGGCTTTAAACTAAAAGAGGGCAGATTTAGACTAGATATAAGGAAGAAATTTTTTAYGCTGAGGGTGGTGAAACACTGGAACAAGTTGCCCAGAGAGGTGGTAGATGCCCCATCCCTGGAAACATTCAAGGTCAGGTTGGATGGGGCTCTGAGCAACCTGATCTAGTTAAAGATGTCCCTGCCCATGGCAGGGGGATTGGACTAGATGACCTTTAAAGGTCCCTTCCAACCCAAACTATTCTATGATCCTATAAAGAAATTCATAGTCCTCAGCAAATGCCTTCATCACTCCTCTAGGAGGAATGTAGCAATGTAAAACTGGCAGTAAATAAATACTTCAGGAAATTTTGTTGAGCAACAAAGAACTGTACTGTAAAGTGGCATGTATATAACAACAGAAAAATATATTCAAACCCCACCTATTTATTACTGACTACAGCTTTACCAGAAAAAAATGAATGTTGTCCTGTGCACTGTCAACAGAAAAGCTTTTGATTAAATAACTGGTCTGACTTTTCATGCTCCTAGCAGTCTGAGAACAGCAACAACTTAAAAATTTGCATACATTTCCCAAATGAGTAACACCTAGGTTGTCTCACTAGCCCCATTAGAGATGTTTGCCTTTGCCAAAGCGGTGCTTATTCTCACAGCGTGTCGATGCTGCAGAAAGCAAAGGTCCCCAGGCTGTTCCAAGTCAAGACTCACTGGAGAAAGCTAATGGTRCTCCACCCCTTGCAGCACTCAACCCCTTGGGTGGTTGCACTGGGGCTGCCCTTGCCACCTTCTTAAAGGCTAATTACAGAAACACAGAAGAGACCTACCTGAGGTGGCCTGCGCTTCCTCTAGCTGGTCCACAGCAGTGCTTGTGAGCCTCAGCTAAGAACGGCGGTAGCCAAGCTAGCTGGGGGCTGTGGCACCTTGGAGCTCCAGGTACATCTGTCCAGCCAAGACACCGACCAGAGGCTACTCCCACTACTTCAGCTTCAGCACTGAAAGCAATTTGGAGTATAGAAATTCCCTCAAAACCCTGGACAAGCTCACTGCGACTTCAGCTGAAGAGATCTTTTCCATAGCATAACCTTCCCCCCACAATCTCTCCCACTCCTTTTCAAAATGAACTTCTCACAGGCCTATGCCACTTACTTTCTTGCCTTTTAACAAGGATCCATACACATGCCACCTTTTCCTATATTATTCAAATTCACTCCTCCTTAAAGTGAATAGTATGTAGAAACTCCAACAGACATAATATGGAATAACCTTTAATTTAAGATAGAAAGGTCAGTACAAAACATCAGACCCACAGTTCTGCTTATTCCCAGTGACTTTGTGTTCACCAAGGCTCTTTAGAGTAGAGCTGGCCAAATGGGAAATACTAATTTGGGCACGATTAAAATATTTCATGGGAATGTATCCATTTTGTCTAAATTCAGAGGAAATTATATAAAAATGAATATTCTTATAAAGGTCAAAATGTTTCCTTTTGACATTTAAGCTCTTTAGTATAAGTGACATATGATTGCGGGGGAATCACAACAAATTGTACTTTGTACATATGAAGAGGTCATTCTTTTCCAGGGAGATCCAAGTCTAAATGGACAAGAAAAATAAATGGGGATATAACATCCAATCATAGGACTAGATTGTAATACTTTCACTCACATTAAAGAATAATTTTGTATATAAATAATCCCACTGATGTCAGGACTACTGATGAAATAAAGGACCTTATTTGCCCAAAAAAGATGATGGTCTGGCTTAACCCAATCAAGCTTTGGAAAAGCAAATATCCCGTGCAACCTGTGATTTGAATATATTTGATGGCTTTACTTGTTTGCTACTTTTAGTTTCATCGTAACCCTTGAAGATTCCACTTTGTATTTACTTTGGCCAACTTCAGCCAAAAGCCTGAGGTTTCATCCCTTCCTAATCTTTCACAAAGTGATGAGGTACAGCTGTTCAGATCTGTTTTCCAGAGTTTTGCTAGTCCTCCCTCTACAAAGTCTCTTCTGAATGTGATTGAGGGGAAATAATTGGAATTAAATAACTTCAGGGAAACAAACTATTCTGGATAGCTACAATTCATGATCATCTTACAGAAGGCACAACAAAAAAACAACCACTTAGTGAGAGAGGGATGGTGAAATTTAGCATTTGCAAGTAACTTTTCAGAGACTCTGGCATCCACCAAATCTCTAATTCATCATAGGTTTAGAGCTGTTCCATAGTTTTTCACATCTACAGATTTATATGCTCTGCCTTTGATAGGGTTTTCCAGTCCAAGCCAGTGGCCCTTCTGGAGTATGACTGATGTCTTCCAGCAGCCTTTTTCTCTCACACTTGTATGGATTTGATGCTCGTGACAGCACCAGACTTACAGTTCTTGAGACCAAGCCTCCCTCTTTATGCACTAAACAGACATAGCTAGTTCCAGCCTGCTCGCCTGCCTGGCCTGGAGGCGAGTGAAATCCATAACAGCAATAATCTAGCTCTTTAAAGCATTCTTTACACTTGCACATAGTAGGAAGAAATACGAGCAAGTGGTGAGGCCACCATGTCACTGTGATAACTCAAATCCTTGGCTCTGCTGGTGAGTTACCAACCAATTTCTAAATGAGTGTTGTTTGGTAAGGACTTCTGTTCAGTGGGAAGCAGGTATATACATCATCCGTCTATTTCACAGGGGTCAACGGTTCTAATGTGGCCAACAAGCTACTGTAGCTGACATCCATCAAATTCAAACCTGGAACATATAGAGCCTTTCACATCTTTTCCTCTGTTGGCCATGACTTACTACAATCAGCACTCTTTCAGGGTAAGATTCCAGCTTCGCTGACATCAGGGGTGAATGGACCAGAGATTTCACTTTTGGTGCTCAAAATCATGGAATTACCAAACACTCAGGTTTGGGGGGGACCTCTCAAGGTCAGTGGGCCCAGCCCCCTGCTCAGAGAAGGGCCAGCTTTGAAGTCAGAGCTTGGTCAGCATAAAATCTTCACTGTACTAGAAGAAGAAGAAAAATGGATTGCTTTGCCTTCCTGGAAGAGGCTTCCAAATTAAGGCAATCTTTTATTTATTTATTTATTTCTATATCCTCTGCTATCTACTCTTAGGTATAAAGAACCTTTCACTCCAAAATCACTCGTCCTCTCATTGCAGTACAGCCACCTCCTGAAACAAAATTTCCACAGCCCGTTTTTTGCACACCCTCCTGCCCCCAACACTCCTTCAGAAGCTGCTTTTTGCCTCCAGCCCCCAGCAACCGAGATCCTGCCTCTCTGCCTGCCCACAGCTGATTTCCTTTTCTGCCCCTCAGGCCCAACGCCCAGCTTCTGCCCTTCCTCCCCCCGGGTGCAGCAACATCACCGCAGAGCCTGAACTAACAGCAGATTTATTAGGCTGGCCTCTGCTCTGCTCCAAATACCACTTTCAATATCAGTGTGTCTCCTTAGTGTGCACACGTGGCCAGCTGAGAAGCAAAGGAAACACAGAAATCACTCAGCGCTCCCATTAACAGACATTTTAAAATTTTGCTTTAGGTATAGACATGAGGGGGAGACTAAGGCATTTTATCTGTACCTAAAGAAATCAGTGCCAAAATTTGCCAACTCTAATCTATACAGCAGCATACAGGTCTGTTATCTACTGCAAAATGCAAGATAAAACAAACAGCCCCCAGCAGAAACGCTGTGAAGAAACCCTCCAGTCAAATGCGACATGAGAAATACAGCAAGAAAAGGTTTTCCCCAGATGAGGGGAAGGACAGAAGTGTAGAAAACAGAGGTTACGCTTCCTTTTTTGGGAATGGTTCACTGTGGTTTTAAAGAACAAAAAATGTGATGTGTCAGCCACTGGCAGAGGAAAATGGTAAGTTATACTATTTTCAGCTATAGATCTAAACCTTTGTTTAGTTTGGCTTCTTCCCCAGTCAGGTTACTCCTTAACCTCCTGTCCTCAGCAACGCTACTCCCTCCTTCTTTACTGCTAGACAGCAAGGCACTTAAAGCAGAAGACATCCTTGGGGGGGTCACGCATTATGGCTCAGAAACAACAGTTCATTTAAAAGATACCTGAAACCCAGGTTGAGTCCTACCTGCTGCGTGCGCTTGAGGAATCTCTTCCGATAGCGTTAGGCTGCCTGTACATATAACACAAAATACTGGGGTTTTCTCATAAGGGCTGCAGGGTGATGCCATATTTACGCTAACTGAATTTTGAATACTGATTCCACTTACACTATCACTACATGTCCCAGAAATTAGCACCTCTGAATTGTTGTATGCATAAGCCTGGCAAGTATATTTTTGGGAAAATATTACTGCTTGTACCACACACGCAAAATTTGCTGTCCATGGAAATTACAGCCAATTTCAGCCCCAAGGCTAAACAAACCAACCTCTTTGTAGGAAAATAAAAGGGAAAAACTCAACATAGGAAATATTACAGAAAATCACCATTCTCTTGTGCTTTTCCCTGTCACACACACTCTCCTCTGGCTTTAACCATGTGCTTAGATTTTGATGACACAAAAGGGAAGAATTCCTGCTGCTTCTTCTTGCATGTCAGTAGCATTAGTAACATCACTGTCTCATCACTGTCTATAACCTTGTCTCGCTGATGACACCAGATGCCAGTTTTATACAAGCATTCAATTAACATCTTATATACCATGAAGCCCTTAGGTTATTTTTTAATGTAATATACACACACATTCTCTATAAATTATTTTATCTGCTTTTATGGTTGTTTTGGAGCTATCTATAGCTCACAAGCAAAAAAAACAGTGCTACAAATTAGCCATGTGTAAACACAGTGAAATCCACAAAAGGACTTTAACATTAAAAATGCTTCTATTACCACATTTAACTCCTGGTGTTCAGCTTTCCTGCGGAGCCCTTCTCCTCTCCAAGTTACATGCCCCACTTCAGGCGTTGGCTTTGAAGACAAGCCTCCAACCTTCTGGGAGTAAATCTAAAAGTCTCAGAGTAATGGGTACCTGGGGGTGACTACACCTCCACTGTTCCTACAGGAACCTGCTTTGAGAGTTTTAGTGATATTGAAGAGACAGTTCAGTTCTGCACAGCAGGTTTAGCTCTTCCAGTAACAGACCACCACCTAAAGCAGGGGTGCCACTTCCCCAGCCTAATACTCCAACCTCCTGCTCCTGGTGCTGAGCAAACTTCTGAAGAGAGGTAGACCTTCAAACAGTGAGTCCTTTCCTGCTAGTGTAACTCCCTGCACTGGCTCACTGCAGAAGCAAAGGAAGGTAGCAAGGTAATAGGCTCTTTGAAGGCACTAAGCCTTTAGACTGGTTTAACATTATCCATAAAGTGTACCCTCGACCCTTTGCAGACTTACTCCTTTTCCTCCAGTCAAGGTCTCTGGCCCAGGAGCTTTCTACCCAGCCCAGCCCTGCACTGCGAAGTTAGCTAATCGGAGGTGGGCAGTGCTAGCACAGGATGGGTTTTATGCTTGTTTTTCCCTGCAGTGTAATTCTACGTTTTAAAACAGGGAATACATTTATTCTTCATATTGAGGCAGAAGAAAAGACAATTAATAAAAGGAAGGGTAGACCCTTCTTCCTTTTTTTTTGTTTGTTTTTTTTAATAACCAATGGACAACAGACTTGTTTAGACAGATGCTTACCACTCTCAGTACCTGTGACCCTTCTCCTCTTTGCTTATTCTCTTCATCCACTCAGTTCAGTATCTAGATCTCAGTCTGGAGACTTTGCACATTGACCATTTGCTCCAATCTCTTCTTCATCTGTTGCTTGCTCCTTTTCTTTAACCTAAGCTTCTCCTGTGTCATTCTTGCTAGGACTGGTTTCCTCAGCTGCTTCTGCAGAGTGCTCTGGCAGCATCTGGGTGACACAACGCCATCTGCCCACAGTGACAAAGACATGGAGGGGCCTCCACTGCTCCATCAACAGATAAAACCTCAGAAGCGTCCTGTCCCCTGTGGGACCTCCATGAAGGCTCCACATAACTGGCATTCCAGACAACTCGCATTTGAGACTGCCTCCCACAGAGCCTGCTGTGAGTCAGCTTTGTGTGGTGAACGCTGGAAACGGGGCAAGGCCTGCATTAACATAGCCATGAAGGGTGACAGGACTGCAGTTTCAGTTAGGCAACTTGCAATAGCCACATCTATGTATCCGTCTGAAAAATTCCCAACCGGTTCTAGTTTGGCGGTATTTTTCAGGCAGAAATAGGATCTCTTTGGGAGGGAAAAGCTGTCAAAAGAATGAATACATACAGGCTGGATTCCAATGATGGATAAAAAAAGATAGCTTTCASAAGACCAGGAATGGTAATTCTCCAAGCTGGACGTGATCTTGCCTTCAGAACAAGATGTCTCATGTTGTCTTTGGGAAGGAAGCCATGATGCTGATGGACGTGCATCAAGCTATCATTGAAAAGCTGGAGCGGGGGGAACCTCATCACCAGCTGGATGAGGAGAAGGATGTCTTGAACATCAGAAAGGATGGGGTGAAAACCACCATTAATACCACTACCACCACCATGGGTCACAACCTTCAGCCACCAAAGTTGAGCCCGGCACATCCTTTACCTCCTTTTACCCATCCTTTACCACAAACACAACCTGAATAAACTAAGGACATGGTTGAACTTTCTGAAGTCACTAGACTATGGCTGCATCCACAATGGGGGGAACAGGGAATACATCTGTTGATCAGACAGATTGCTACACCTGTGGTGTAGCAGGGGCTATTGCATGGGAAAAAGGATGCCAGCCAGAAAGGTAGATGCTGGAGGGCTGATGATAGAGCTGGTGCAATCAGCACTAGGGTGTATAAATAATCCATGATAACCAGCAAGACTTTAGTCTGACAGAAAAAAATCATAATGGTTATTAACAATTGAGGCCATTCTCAAAGTGCCCTGGAGCACTATGTGTATTCCCTCAAGGACCGTGACAAAGTGTGGCAGTGATCCTGTCCTGCACATCTAAGGCAGCGACTAGCCGATAATCTGCAAGAGACCGGTGCTGGCGCCGGGGTTATCAAGTCAAGTCCCAAAGATAAGGCGGCCAACTGGCCCTGCAGCAACCGCTGAGAGGCTGCCGCTCGCTGTGGTGTGTTTGCCTTTCTGCCTGTCTCCTGCTTCCCCTCTTCGCCCAGAGTTGCCTCAGCGCGCTGGCACAGCTGGGGGGTGACAGGTGGGATGTGGCGGGTGCAGCACACACGTGGTGCGGGCAAGGTACCAGGGAGCGCCAGCATCGCTGCCTAGTGTCAGGGGGACCCCACGCAGCGTACAGCGTGGGTGGCCCCAGGTGCTGCCAGGGTGCCTCGGTAGCTCCTCGAATGGACATATGTGGGGCAACAAGCAGGGGGTAGCTGGCATGGTGTGACCTGAAGGGGCAGCGTGGCCATGTACACCCAATTCCCATAGCCATGCGTTTTCACTCAGCTCAGTTCAGGAAGAGACCCCTGGCTCTTCATTCGCTCAGTCAGTCTCCCCACTCAGCCCAGCTCTCTAAATACACTTATTCCATAAACACTCACTGACATATTGCAGTGGGAAGGGCACATCCCAGCCTGTCACAACAGGTACCATATTACACAAAATAAGGTCTGAAGTCCAGGCTCAGTTGAAATCTGCAGGGCAACTCACATCTTTATATTACAAACTAAGTTCTCCTCTTTTCTGCCACCCTTTATTAATTTTTCTCTGGTTTTGCTGCTTTATGTTGTGTTTTAAAGTACGTTTTTTCAGGGCAGAGACAGTGTTTTTTCACCATGAAGGACCATTGTTATTTCAACAATCAGTTTTTCCCCATGTGCCCTAACACCCTCTCACAGCACTGTCATTATCACAACTGCAACAGCACCTCAGGACCCAGGCACAGACAACGTATACTAACAGATTTAATGGTCTTAACTACCAAAAAGACAAAGGTTTCCCCACCTACCCACCTTTTTTTACTGTTTGTTCCATTTTCTATCCAAATGTCAGTGTTCATTGTCTGCAAAATGACTGTTGAACCAATGATTATGGCGTGGCGTATTTCCTTTGAGTGACAGTGCCTGCACAATGACTTTTCTCCAACACGCTCGGCAGCCAGCATTAAATATTCTTGGCATGTAGCCTGAATAACAACACACATACTGAGACCTGCCAGCATTGGAAAGTCCCTAAGTCCCAGGAGCTAAGATTAATTGCCAGCTATTCTTAAAATTTTCTCACCACTCCACCCAGTTTCTTGGGTCTTCCCACCCACTACAATCTTACAACTGCCTTTGTGGAGTTTCATAAAACTTCCCGAGACAGTTTCGGATGAGTGGAGAGCACTTAAACTCCCCCTTGAATTGACTGACTTCACATGCCAACAGTGCTTTCCTTGACTTTACAGAGGGAGGCTCGACTGGGTACAGTTTTGCCTCTCTTTATTACCACTCAGGACTCTTCCCAAATTAGTTTGGCTCTGAGGCAGGGGGATGGAAAATATGACGTTTAAGAAAAAGACAGCAGAAAGCACTCCTGTAACCTACTTAACCCCTCTTTTAAATCAGGGTATGAAGGCAAGTCCTGTGAGATGCTGAGCATCATTAACTTCCATTAAGTATAGATGAGATGAGGGCACTTGTACTAAAGACTACAGCCTCAGTACTTCTCACTGCTAAGCCCAATTTTTTGCTCATGGTGGAAAAACACAGAAGGAATAATAATAATATCACCTATTTCTTAGCACAGATCACCATTTTGCTCATGTAACATTGCTCTCTGAACAACAAAGAGGTTTCACAATCATGAACCACAATCCCCTTTTCACCAAGGACTCTAAGTATGATGAGAAACGGGGAAACAACCGCACGGGAAATGAGAAAGCCCCTCTTCTGGCATTTCCAACTAAAAGGAAAGCAGGAGGTATGAAAAACCTTCACATACTTTTCACTTTGGCTTTCCACCCATAGTGGTTAGGATCAGCTTTGAAGAACCACCAAAGTTTTTGATCAAAGTTTTCTGGATAAGACAACTTGGCCCATTAATGTAGAATGGCTTTTTTTTTTTTTTTTAAATGAAAGGTGTGGGTTTTCCTTAAACAGATGCCTGTAAAGGCATCTAACTCCTGAAGGCTTGAGCATCCTGGTTTAACCAGTTTTAGCCAGTGAGTCAGTTCGCTGATAGAGCCTACTAAGAAAAACGCAGCTCATTTGCCCTTTCTCTCACAAGTTTCTCTCCACTGTTTCCTAGCTCACCTGCTATTATATTTAGGACTGATCTGAGTTAGGAACTCTAACAGAGGCTTTATATTAATCACCAAAAAAGACTGTTATGTTGCCCACTTCTATTTTAGACCTTTGGCTCCAACCCCAGGCTTTCAGCTCTTAGAGTGAGCAATGCCAGCCTTTTGTTTTTCTGCTAGCTTTTTTTTCCATAGGTGCCTAAGAAGCACTTGCAAAACATTTCAAGTAGCTGCCCATGCAAAACATATTCCCTAGCTACTCTGTGTGTATAAGGTCAACTGCCTGACTACAATGCTTATAACTGCATTTGTATCTGTACATAACTTGAGCATCTACACCTGAAAAAAACTCTCTCAAAATCAAACAAGCAACCAGACATCATCAGGCTAACCTCCAAGCAACTTTCCAGCACAGTTTCCATAATGGCCTACGTACACAAGCAGATGTAGATCTTTATTGTTTTACTATCTGATTGAAATACAATGCTTTTTAAAAATGACTGCTCACGGGTGAAGAGACATAGTCACCTAAACTCTCATTCAGTCTTGGTTTATACTAGGTGGTGTTTTGAGTACACTGTCACAAGTATCAGATCTACTTTCATCCTCCAACACCTCTTAAGTTGATGGATTATTAATCACACTTATCTAAAAGGAGTTCCAGTCAAGATACCATTTCAGCATAAATATTGAAGCGACTGGGTTGATTAACATATTTCTTTTAAGATTCAGTCATTAAGGTTAAATTAAGGAAACAGATTTCTTTCTGCGATCTTCATGAATATGATGGAAAACTACCTATGGAGCTTCTCTGTAAAGCAGCAGTAAGAATTATTTACAAAACAGTCAGGGCTTGGAAGGCAATCCAGGTTGAAACACAGCAGTAAAAAAATTGTCAAAAGCCAACAGTGTAAGTTTTAGAAACAAAACACCTCAAATATTAGTGAACTGATGAAGAAGTCATGGTACCATACTGATTCAAACTGCTGGGCACATTTTGGACGTGGAACATATTTTTGTAGCAAACTGATCAAATTTGTGTTGTACTACCAGGACTAAAAACTAGCATTTTGTGGAGAGCACTCCCATTAGCTACCTGCTGGTCAGCATGACGTGTGTTTCAACAGCTTCTGATATTTTGGAAGTGCCATCTTTGCTCACTGCAGCGATGTCAGTTGTAAGAGGCCTATTCTCTCTTCTCTCCTCCCCACTTGAAGATTTCAAGGAAGAAGCAGCACCTTTTTCAGTCACAGGCACCCTCTGGCAGGGGTTAAAAACATGGGACACAGGAAGCTTCCAGTACATCCCTTCCCTATCCTCACACACACACACACTATATACCAACAGCCAGTAATAGGCACCATACATTTAAACTCATATTTCGCACTTCCCTAAGGCAGAAATTCCCTCATTGCTGCCTTGCTCCTCCTCAGCTGGTGGAGAGAGCAGCCGAGCCCAGCAGCTCGCCTGGGAGGGCAGTGGATGCGGGCGCTGAGTTGCAGGCCACTCGCAAGCAGTGCTCCAAGGGGCAGTGGGCATCTCGGGGACCGCTCCAAAGTACCTGCCCATTGCTTACGCTGCAGCACTGCACTTGCAGCATCTCCACAGCTCTCTGTCATCTTGCCAACTGAGGCAAGATTGTCCAAAGCTATTAGAGGAAAAAAAGAACACCTAAAAACTCTCCCAAATATATTTCCATATTAGTACAAGCAATCAATTTTTAAATGTAATATTCTTAAACTAAGCCAATTAACATATCGCTACTTCTACAGTGGCATTTTCCTGGGAGATGTCCCTCTCTCTGGGGAAGATCTGAGCAGGTTTGATCGAGTGGACTTGCTTTCTAGGAAGGACTCTTCCAAACATCTGGCCCTCCAAAAGCAGGGAAGGCTTGCTCGGAGCCAGGGCATTATGGACTCACACTGTCATGTGAAAAAAGGGACCTCATGGCAGTTCATGCCAGAGAGATGGCTATTATATGCATTGGTGCATTTCAATTCAGTCTTTGAAAAATAAAAGGGCAAAAATGTTCTTTTTTGCAGTTTTCAGTTTAGTGGCCATTACTGTCCTTTTAATAATCACATCACAGATGTTTTCAGACCCATAGATAGAGTACATAAACAGCGTCACGAAGTGTGCAACACTAACTTCTCTTSAAATTGCACTATTACTGTAATGAGAGAAGAGTTCAGCAAACTTGATGACCATTTCTGCAGTGGAAGATGGACACAATCTTCCTTACAGAAGGATCCAAATCTAAAGCAATTCACTACCCATAACTTTAAGAGTATGTGAATGTAAAGGACAAAAGACTTTTGCTCATATTAAATAAAAAATAAGGAATGTTACAATTACAAGCAAGGTCACCTTCTCCCTGTTCAAGTTCTTTGTAAGTAATACAATGTGAAAAGAAAGTATGAGACCTTAGAGTCACTTATCCTCTGGCTCTGTTTCTCTCTAATTAATTAAACGGGTGAAAATCAGGAGCTCAGGGCCCGTAGATCACCATCAGCAGAATGCCTTTCATAACTGCTCTGTGAGGACAACTCCAAAAGCCAATCACAGGATACTTATTAAAGAGGCCTTCTGATGTAGCCCCTTATAGCAAAAACCTGCTGGATGCCCCAAATTACTCAGTTACACCTCATTAAATTATATCAGTTGTTTGTTGCCAGTGTATTCTCCATGCAGCCCAATGGCTTTGTAACCAAAGCTGCTGGAAACCTGTTTAATTGCTCAATTGTTTTTTTTTAAACTTCTAAGGCAATGGGTGGAATACTGTAATTTGTTAGAAAAAGCACAGAGGATATATTAAAATAGAAGAAGAGGAAAAAAACCAACAGAAAAACACAAATCAGAAAATCAATGCTGTTGCATTAAGGTTTTTACTAGGTTTCTTTCAGCTACATTTCCTTTCATGTTCTTGACCAAAGAGCTCTTGGGTAAGGAAATGTTCATAAGTTGCTTCCTGAACAAGTCTCCTCAATTACTTTGCTGCCTCTGCAATTCAAACACTTACAGAATTCTTTCTAAGGGCAGCAGCAGCATTAGCAGAGCAACTGGGGTGGTCTTGTTACTTTAAACCTCTTTGAAAATTCACAGCCTGCAATCATCTCACATGCCAGTGTCCACTCTGGCTTGGAGGCAGAGGAAAAAAAAAAACTTTGGAGAGGCCTATTAAATAAACCCTGTTTTCACAACAGTAAAATCCCTAATAGTTTTGATTCACTGAAGCAGTGCTCCCAAACAACTCCCTTTGTTTTCAATCACTTTTATGACAGTCTCAAACCACAAAGCCAGACCAGAATACCTGTCTGTGTGCGTACCACATCTAAATTACCTCAAAAGACTGATTTTTAGGACTTCTTGTCAGCATGGAGTAATTTTTTATTTTTTATGTTTCAAGAAAAATTATTTGACTCAAAAATATATTTGAATCTATTTGCTCCTCCACACTTAACAGCACTCCTTTGTTAGCATTTCTACATTACTGTGAAGACATACATCACTTAATGAAAAACACAGATAATAAGGGCCTTGGAATTGTGTTGCTGCAGATCCATTATCAGCCAGACACTCCTTCTGTATTTATTCCAGTTGAGAGGGGGAAAAATAATCTCTAGTTCCTCTTCACTGGAAACTCCAAAGATATTTTTTATATATAAAAAAAAGGAAGTTTAGGGCCAAAAGGAAAATCATTTAAAATGGATGGGCACTGAACACAATGCATTCCATTCAGCTTCTGTTCTCATGCTTACCAATCTCCAGCTGAAATATTAAACACTTAACCCACAAGATGCAAAGGGATTTTGAAAGACCCCTCTTCAGGGATGGAAATAATTATCTCCCAAGCTTTAGGTTCCAAGGGCTTAGAAGTGGGACTGTACAAAGAACTAATTAAATTAGAAATGGCACCAGAGCATGGTCTCCTGAAAAGGTGAATTTGTGGGCTGCAGTGCATTGCTAGGAAAGAACATGCACTGCTTGTGCAAAAATCTAAAAAAGCACACTGGAAAGTGATAGATTTGTGTTCTCAGCCCTCAAAACTACCAGTCTCGGAAACATGCTTGCTGGAGACATAGAAGAAAAATGTTAGTATGAGAAAGCCTAATTTTATGGGGTCAGGTAATCCTGAAGGAGTACAGAGGAAACCCCAGGAGACAGCCCTCCCCAAAAGGTTATACAAAGCAGCTGGATGACAGGGGATCTAGAAAACCTTGCTTTGCTGGGTTACAGCTAACTCTTCTGAATCTCTCTTTCCCACTCTCCAGGGTCCCATCTGGTAGATTAGCACTAATGAGACATTCAGATAGCTGGGAAAACATTGTTACAAAACTAAAAAGTACCTTTTAAATGTAGGGAAAGGGGGAAAAAAGGAAAAATATAGATGTTCAATGGAACGCTTTTTACACCCTCTTTCAACACCAGATAGTACTCAGTAAAAATTACGATGTAAAAGACCAGCAACGGCTTCTTTTATATCCTTACATGTAAATATGCATGCAACGTATGTGCTTTACTGCAGCACCTATGTAATGAAGCAATAAGTGAATAAATTTAACTCTATTTCACAAAACGGGTCAGATCCTTAGTTGAGACAGCACAGGTTCATTTCCACAGAGTTCAGTATCAATTCTCTCTCTCTGCCATGTTCTTCAGATTCACTGCTTTTGTTAAGCTTGACAGGCAGGAGGAAAGAAGCTTCCACTTCTCTTATCAGCACAATTAATCACCCCCCTGCTTAAGTCAATGAAAGCTAACTAAAATCGGGTCAGAAACTGTTGGCCATAAACTCACTAAAGATCAGTCAGCTATCCTTAGTAAATACCTAACAGGAGGAAGCAGGGAAGGAAATGGAAATTGGAAAGGGACTCGAGACTCCTGTGGACTTCCGTGATAAATTACAGAGGCGCGTTGCTTAACCAACTTTTCATAGAAAGTGTTCTGACGTTTGCGTACAATTAGACTTTTAACTATAAGCCATGTCAAAATTTACAGCATTTAAGTAGAAAGGAATGTCAAACTTGCTTGAAAATTCTGGGGGAAAAAACATTGCAGATCGTTACACATCTATGCAGTGAACTATATGTTCATGTGATATTTATGCAAGATTTCTGGTTAAAAATAAAGAAAGAATAAGAGAAAGAACATGTTTGCACTGGAGACAAAAGCATTTCAAGTATGAATCTGCATGGAGCTAGAGGTTAGAAGAAAAGGAGCGTCAGCATCAATCAATTTACTTTCCAGTTAGGTGAAGTCCCAAAGTCAAATTTAACTAGAAGTCAATAAATTTCACTTCCATCGAAACAGTACGGGCCACAGCAGTTGTGTAAAATCACACACTGGGCACACAAGCATAACAGAGGCAAATAGCAATTTGCTATCAGCTGGAGAGT
The DNA here is from genome assembly GCA_035582835.1 of Phoebastria nigripes. Classification (NCBI taxonomy): domain Eukaryota; kingdom Metazoa; phylum Chordata; class Aves; order Procellariiformes; family Diomedeidae; genus Phoebastria; species Phoebastria nigripes. The sequence continues at coordinate 83,649 of JAYKAV010003274.1, read as the reverse complement.
AGCCACGACGTACAGCCCAAAACATGCACAACAATTTTATCTTCAAGGTTTCACAGAAAAGCATAGCGTAGCAGGAAAAGCAACTAATAAGAACAGGGAGCGAAAGTTATGCAGTCTTGTATATCCTTTTGCAGTGTGGCTCCATTTTTTTCTCTACAGCAAAGCTTTGCCACTGATCGAATGGGAACAACACTATTGAAATAAATGGTGCTCATCACAGGAACTCGATTTATTCCCTGTACTGTACCAAAAAAGCCAACATCTGAAGACTAACTGGTGTCTGTCGTTCGTCTGTATGCACCTGCTTTCTGACCAATTTACAGTGAATGACGTTTATACAGTTATTTACCTCATTATCAAAACAGACTTCCAGAATCTCAAGGGTCATCAAAAGTTTGCAGGAAGTGAGTAAGTAAAATTGTTTGGCTGAACCAGACTGCCAGCTCTCCACCCAGTCAAGGTCAAATAGCTGTGGGGTTGTGTGTGGCGTGGTGGTTGGGTCTTCTTTTCATCTGTGCTTTGGTGAAAAAGTTTTTCTTTGCTGGGAAAAAACCCACAAACAATGTATTCTGTCCCTATTACCTGATATGATGTTAAAAAAATTAAGTAACTACAGGTATGTACAAAGGATGGGAGCAAGATCCTGGACACGTAGCAAGGTTTTGACAAGGTACCACTAATAGTTCATGATGAGATGAAATTATAACTCTGACCTTTTAGCTGAAACAAAAGGCGAAAGAATCTTTAGGGCAGCACAACCACTGACTCCTCTGAAAATGAGAAGCACTGATTATTATCCTAGCCTAGGGGGAAAACTGCAATTCAAAAATTGCTTGTTCTTGTCACAGTAAATCTTGAATGCTTTTAATGAAAGTTTCTCTCCTTCATGAAGTATTTCTTGCTAAAAAACAGGACAGCACATTGATACAGGGCTTTAGATATCCTTAAAGTCAGGTTTAATTGGGGCAATTCCCTCCAGTGAATCGAAAGATGACATTCGTCTTCACTGCCTGGTTGGAATGCTAAACTGAAAGTGGGGCTGAAATGTCAAGGTAAAATAATGCTAATAATTATTCTGAATGTTACATTCCCCTTGACCTTGGAATTTAAGAGGCTGAGATGAAAGCCTTTTGTCGAAAGTCAGGAAGTCATCTGGAGACTTCATTGACATTTATGATTAATACAATCTGGCAACATTAGGGAGGAGATACAAAATATGCTATTAGTTTCTAGCACAAGGGTAATTTCATCTTATATTGTTGTGGGATCTACAGATAAAGAGTACAAAACAACACATCACCTGTGATATTACTGCTAATGTTTTTAGGTAAGAACATGAACAAGCTCAATGCAATAACTATAATCTCTGTAAAATAAAATTCATACCACTGCCACGAAAGAGAAGAAAATATTCTCCATTTCATACAGGTAATGATTTCTTGTAAGACACAAAAGATACGGCACAAAGCCCCCAGTCCAATTGCTTCACTATTGTATCTTGTTATCACAGAAGATTTTCCACTTCATTTGCAACTTAACACCAGAATGATAACTCTGTGGGGTGAAGAATTTATATATTAGTGTCCTGAAGTGACTCTTACAGCCTTTATTTGCACCTCACATGTGACAGAAAATGCCTCCCCCACTGATGGCAAAAGCAAGGCAGGGAAAGCCTTAAGTCTTTCACGGTCAATGTCAGAGGAGACTGAGTAGACTCAGCTTCCATAAAAAGCAGTGGAAGGGGACAGTGCTCCTTTGTACTCCTCTTTTGATCCAACCACACTGCAGGCAAATGAAATGCTGCAGTTGTGGACAAAAGGAAGAATGAAGGCAAGTATTTGTTAACATCTTTGCTGGCATCTGCAGAGTTAACACCTCGCCACAAGTTCAGTTTCCTAAGGTTTCAGGAAGGAGATAATTTACTGACACCTCAGGCTTGACAAGTTACTCTCTTTAAAATCTCTCGTGAAATTTGGCCATTTTAAGTTTATACACATAGGTACATGTGAAGATATAACCCTATTGAAGACGCTGGCAAAAAAAGGTCTCAGAAGAACATGCCTAAAAATGACATGCAATAGTGAAAGCATGTCTCATTCTCTGTCCTGATTCAATGGTAGACTTAACTGTTAGGCTTGGAAATAAAGTGAGAGAGGGAAAGTAAGGCAACACAGGTATTCACAGTGAAAAATGTAATTTTCTTAAGTTAGTTTAGTACTAAGATAATTTGAAGCAGTGGAGATACTTCACTTTGCAGCCTGCCTACTGGGCATGTAAAAACCAACACATTTTCTCCAGCTATGTTTTTAATTGTGTTCCATACAAATCTTAAATAGGTATTTGCATAATGAACTCCTACAGCTCATAAAGCCCATTATAGACTATTGAATAAATGGCAGAACTTTTAAAGATGGTCCAAATAATGATTCCAGTCCCTAGATGGAGTGTGTATAGACTTTAGCTTATTAAATGCTCCGTGTGAGTATCCTAAGCCACATCTGAAAAATCCCATTAATAAATTTTATTAAAAGGAGTTTGTAATTATTCCAGCATATTGAGGACTTCTCCATCTGATGTATCCTCTCCGTGTTAGACATCTTTATGAATTTCTTTTGCAAAATGCTTTTCTCTCTCAAAATTTATTATTCAACTCGTGAATTTTCTATTAAATGCAAACAAGATGAGACCACAAAAATGGTAAGTGTGCTTCAATTTGTGAAAACTGAATTCATATTTTGATTTATATGAATTCAGTAAATATTGTACAGACGTTCCAAAAAGAATAGTAATACATTGCCTAAATAAAGCAGGCCAGATTTTTTAAAATGAGGGAAAACATACAGAGTGCTACATGACTGTTCAATTTTAATATTCATTTAGTTACAAATACGTACATGAAGCAGCTATCTACATATGCCAATACAGCGGTAGACGCTAAACCGGCCATCTGTATATTCTATATCCGATTTACATAAGAAATATAGCAATTGCCCATTTATTCTCTAGGAATATTAGCATGGTTTTACACATTCTTTTCTAAAAAAATCCTGCATAAATTCAGCATGTAGCTGGATGAGTGTTTTAGTATACACAGGCCAGAGTTTATAATTTAAAATTTGCATTGAAATATCAATGCTATCAGGATTTCTCCAATGGTGGACTGATCTCTCCAAGGACAGGTACTTCTCTAGTCACGGAGCCACTCAGGAATTAGGCGTAAGATGTAGTGCTACCCTTTCCAGCACTGGCAGCCTGAGGGTTTGGAGTACAGAAGAGGCCAACTGCACCTTCACACTTCATTCTCCAGGAAACTGAGTGAGATCACAGGAGGATGAAAGGATGAGATTAACCGGAGCTGCCCAGAATATGCTGCAAAAGTCATTAAGCATAGAAAAGAAGTTGGCTGGCAAAACACACGAAATCCTGAGTGAAACGGTCCACCTGGCCCAGTCTGTTGGACATGAAAGACTCCTGGAAGCTGCTGCCAGACTGTTTTCCACCCTCTCTCAGTTGGAAAACAGCCAAAGCAAGGCTTTACAAGAGACGGCTCTGCCCGTAAGATACTAAAAGCCACAGACCTGCACATTTTTTCCCTGTGACAGTTCCTGCAGCAGCAGAGACCACCACTGGGAAGGGAGCATCGATCTCTTCTCCAGCCAGGTAGCATTTTGAACACACTTGTGTGTCACGACCAGCCAGCATACCACAGCTTGGAAACACTTGGAGTTTCAACCAAGACTGAAAGGGAGACATTTGAGTCAATAACTGGTGCACTAACTCAATCGTTGCCCAGATCAGAAATGCTCTCGGGAGCTGAGTGGGAAGCTGGGTGAGGAAGGAAGTGTAGGTTTAGTGAGAAGTGCTCAGCCAAGGCTCCCGAGTCTGCCTTCCTCAATTACTGCCGGAAGCCGTGGCTAACCATCCCCATCATCTCTAATTCAAATGTTTTGCAATACTCACACACGGGCATCTTATGTATAAATAGTTGCAATACAGAGAAAACAGTATCATGGCTACAGACTTTTATCAAGCATCTGCAAGTATATTTTTACACAAAGTGAACATGGGCTTAATCTGTGTTTTTGTACAAAAAAATGTTAGTGAAGGGATGTGACTGTGACAATTTGCAGGGATGGGAGAGGTAGATGGGAGTATGAGGTTAAGGTCCCCCTTATTTGTGTGGGGCAAATACACTGGCTGGGACCAATTTTGATGGGGTGAGGTTATGTGACAGAAGAGGGTGAGGGACACCTCCTCATGAACACGCAATAAAGGCAGGAGTCCCTGGGCCAGTCACTCCATGTGGTATCTGTGGCTGCTGCCACCTATGGATGCTATGGGTACATTTGGCCACTGCTGGTTGCAGTAATTGAAGAAATTAAGATTGAGGACTCCAGGCTTGAATTTACAAAGACAGAAGTTTCAACAACTGCCTAAGCAATTTCTTCACAGGGCTCAAAGCAGAGGCAGGAGGAGGGGGAACAAAAAGCATTGGTACACCACTTCAGAGCACAGCAAAAGCTGGGCATCACCTCCTCCACAGATGATGATGACTTCTCCACAGCAGTAATATTTTGCTGCATGTGAACAAACAGTTCATGGATTTATCCGAGTTCCTTTGGGTGGGGGACAATCTAGATAAAATGAGAACTATAACAACATTTGGCATAGTCACTCTATTGAGAAATTTTTAAGCACCAACTTTACTACTGAAGGTGTCATTCAGAAATTTCTTTCATTGATGAATCTTACTGAGTTTCCAAATAGCACACTGGGCCACACTGTTGTAAGAAACTAATGTACTTGTTTCATGGAGGCTAAAACCACCTCATATCCTCAGCAAAAGAACGCATAAGCAAGTCAGCGAGACACCCTGGAAGCGGAGCTTGAATTTTCTGCTCACAATCCTGTGCTGTAATAGATACAGGACATTTCTACAGCCAAGAACACAACCTTTGGGACCCATGGTTAAACATCTGCTAATTCAATACTGACACCAGTCTGAAGATTGGTTAGGAGACACTACTGTTGAAAAGTACCTGCAGCTAGTCAGCCACATCTTGCTTTAACACCTCTGGCTAAAACAGAAAATAGCATTTATACACAAAAAGTCAGGATTACAGAAACGGAAGTTTCTTCAGCTCAACCAGTGCCAGAGCATGCAGACAAGTAAAAACCCCAAAATACAATTTAATAAAAAAAATCAATGCCAACTAAGGTATTAAACTCTAAAGAAATGTAGGCTGGGGTTTCTGAAAGATGCTGCATGCTTCTACGAGTTCCCTAAACCATATCTATCCTGGAGGCAAAAACCTGAAACCATTAAAAATATATGAAAACGAAAACAATGCCTGGAGGGCTTCCCAAACACCCATGCCCTCCATAGTGTCCTCACTGCATCTCCTCAACTGGCAAAACCTGAATCTTCACCAGTTCTCCTGGGAACTTCCAAGTTCTTCTCTGCTTAGGCTCTGGCATGGGTTACAATGCCCTAGATGTCAACAGGGGTTACCCATGTGGGTCCGACAGGGTTCAGTACTTCTGTTTCTTCCCTCTGTTCTTCTAACAAAGAGCAAGTACCACAGTATKGTCTGTCTGAATTGTAAGAACAGGACAAAACTTCAAAGAAAAAGAGTTTTAGAGCTATAAATGGTCTCTCTACACAACTCTTCTACCTATTCCCTATGAAAAGAGTTCAGGAGGTTCGGGCTCCTCAGACCTTTCAGTAAGGTTTTTACATGAGGAAATAGCTTCTTAGCAACTCCTTTGCCCTGATCTGAAAGACATTTTAAATTCTTTATAGTCCTTCTGCTTTCCAGTAAAAACAAAACAAGCTGTTTAACTTCATTGCAGCCTGACAGTTAATAGCTCCTGCATTGTCTCTTAATCACACTGAGATGTCTGTTGAAGGATGTATCATTGTTTTAACTTCCTGCTAGCTTTTTTCTTACACAGCCTGCCATGAAACTAAATTAACTGTATTCATATTGTAACCATAATTTACAACTTTTTAAGGAGACATGACACAGATCTTTAAAATCATAAGTGGCCCACAAAGAAGGTGAATGAAAGAAGGGTTATTCTATGTCTTTCAAAAAAAGAACTAGGGGAGCATCAATGGAAAAGGCAGATCAGAGTTTCAAAGCCAAGAGCAGGGGATGCTTCTTCACACAGTGTGTCGAGAAGGTTGCTGCACACTCCTTGCTGCAGAATGTTAAAATTTACCTGGCTCAGAAAAATCAGGAAAATTAATGGAAAAGAATTTACACAAAGACCCGCTTTGGCTCAGAAAGTCCTTGAACCACAAGTCACTGGAGGCTGGGAAAATATTGTTGTGAAATATTGCTGCCTACATGCCTTGCTTATACACTTTTCTCTCAGCACGCACTGGTGCCCACCCCTCCTGTCACCCAGTCCTATTCCCTGGGGCACTGCATTGCTAGGTCGAGGCATAGAGCAAGCTCCAAGTCCACCTCCCACTTCCCATACTCATTTAACATCATGTCCTCATATTGAAGATATGTGTGGCATAAAATTGACAAGAATGGATACTACACTTGATTGTAGCTAAAAGGCCGAGAAGGGATGTGGAGACAAGACTGCAAGTTAGTGTAAGCCAGCATGGCAGTTCCTACGATCTCATTATGGTGTTATTCCGTGCCCTGTCTGTGTCTCCGTGGAGAAAAGCAAGGACTTCACAACACAAACAAGCCACCATTCTATACTAACATCATTACTAGTGTGAGATATGAATGAGTGGAAGAAATACGTGCCTTCATTTTTTTCCCCCACATTTAAAAGTGTGTAAGATTGTGTTTTATCTTTTGATAATGCCTTTCTTGATTTGCTAGATTTTGTTTCCGTGCAAATTACTAATCTATTTTGCTTCTTTTCCGTATTTTCCCTTAGTTCTACAACATTGCAACACACCCTCCCTTTCCCTCAATGAATCTCTCTTGATTGTTATAAACACAGCTCTTCCAGAGCTCCTTCAATCTTAGACTCTCCTCAGATCAAAATAGGAATATATTGGGCCCTTTGACATCTGCATGAGATTTGTATTGTATCAATCTGATTTTATAACTAAGAAGTTTTAATGAGAGAAAAATAAGTGCCTCATCCAAAGTCTGTGATATTTGTGGAGGAAAAGAAAAGCAGGCCTTAAACTGCTTGTCCTATGCTCTATCTATAACATATTGCTGCATCCTTCAAACTGGAACCCACAGAAAAATCCTTCTGTAATTTTTAGTCTGAAGGCAGTTTTCTTCATCCCCTTTCCTTACGGAAGGATGGTAAATTCAGCCATTCCAGGTTCCTGAACAAAGTGAAGAGGCTCAACCAACACATCACATCCTTTTTTTGAAAAATAATTTGAAAAACCCTATAATTTTGAGTAACTGCTTGGTGAAATATTATACATATCCTAACACCATGGGTCACAGCAATAAAATGCAGGAACTCTTTCATTCATATACTCACAAATGCTCCTATATTCTAGGCTGAAACGAATGGTCAGCAAAGACGGGATGCAAGAGAGATCTGAGGTGTCATTACTACACACCAATGATGTTGTGAGCCACAGTTAACTGAACCTGCAATCTCCATACACTGTAATCCGTCTTTTGGAAATTAGATCATTCAGCTCCATGCCTTGCAAAACCTGTGATGCAAAAAAGTCCCAATAATATTAATTTACTTTTTGTACCAGACAATACACACGGCACCAACTTTGTACCAGATTTGCCAGTAAATATCCTCTTGACATTCCTTTTTTGAGATTCTTCTCTACCAGACTGAGCAGGAACTATCTGCAGATGGTGGTTACCTTTAGATAAATCCTGATAGGTACCAGATATCTCCAGTCACTGTGCCATTTTCATTAAATGAGAAAAGACAAACATCCCATTTAAAAGAAAACTAATAACTTTTGAGAAAAAGGGAAGGGCTTGATGAGATGATACCATACCATAAGCTTTTGTTGTGGGCAAACAGAATCCTATAGTTCAAAGTAATGATCTCATCAAGTTCCACCTCATTAGGATTGAAACTAGACATCATAATAAACAGTGGACTAATAATTAACCAATGAGAACTTGGTTTTAGTCTAGCTTGCTATCTTTTTTGTAATATATTTGTTGGTTTCAGCTCATCACCCCCAACTTCACCGGACAAGATGACACACCTCTTCATTTTCTATTCATCATAAGCCTATGGGTGAATTAGTAAATTAGATTAAATTTCCTTTCCCAGTGCCAGAGGGGCACTGGGAAATTTGCATGAACTCCCTTCCCAGGACACAGCGCGTGGAGAAAAGGGAGAAGCAGGAATTGTCAGAGCAAGTTCAGTTTTGCCCCCTGGACCTTCTGCATTTTTGTGGAGGAGGGCAGAATGTATCAACACACCCTCTCTTCCAGTCCAAAAAGATAGCGCTATGATGATAAGTGGGAGATCACTTCATAAATTAAAGGTGGCTACAAAATATTTTGGGACATTAAGTACTATCTGCAGCAGGACAATTCTGTTGTAGATGGGAAGTGGCAGAGTAGAGATTATGGAGTCATTAGTCACGCTATCACTCACAGGATTAAATKTTAATACTTTCTTTTCCTTACTATCCTTCCCCCCACTGTGATTTTTTTTTTTACCCCTGCACCTGTCCTCTAGATATTAGATAACCTGAACATGAAAGAGAAGAACCTTTTTGACAGCAAAGCTGAAATCCTCCTGTTTTGTCATGCATTCAAATGGGAATCAGACTAACTGAATCCTGACCTACTTATCAGACTGAAAGTCCTGCTGGGAAGTATCAATAAAAAGGCCCACTGGGAGGTCATTCAGACTGGTCATGGTTATTATGGGAAATGTGAAAGAGAAGGTAGGTATCCTAACAAAAATTCATTTTTATATAGTCTTACTTCTTACGTATTTACCTATCCAAAGTGTGACAACTTTTCCTTGCAGTTTTCCTTTAAAATAAGCTTCCAGGTCAACTTCCAGTGACAATAAATAAGTCTGCTTCATTAATCAGACTAGAGCACTTAATGGACCACTTAACAGAAATGGTTTCTCTGGGAGTGGCCAAGGGTCTTCACTGGCAGGAAACACAAAATGGTTGAAGGTCTGCACAGTATCCTATCATGTTTACCTTACTCCTTAGAGTAAGTAAAGTGATGACAGGCTTTTTGAAAAATTTTTTTTAGCCCATGTAAGGTAAAGTAAAATAATCTCCATGGAGCTTTCACTAAAAACTTTTTGAAGCAAAAGGTAAAAACCTCGCAGCTTCAATCCAGCACAGATGCAAAGGGTAGCAAAGCAGGCGGCTCCACACTTGCTCCTCAGCATGCAAGTTTCTACCCAGCCTTTTCCCACAGTAGGCACTGGGAAGGAGTTTTCAACTTCCCTGCAAAGGGCTGAGCGCCTGGCCTGTTTCTGCCTTTTTAAAATGAGCCCCAACTGAGAAGTCTCTGTCCCACATTACATTTTTGGCAGTTTCTTCAGGGTGAGGCAAGTTGTTGCTCTCTGCAGGCCTCTAATCCCTCCCTGTGCTGACTTAATATGAAGTATAAACACTTCACCAGAGAGGCCCATGATGAGTTGCATGTGAAGGTCATGCTACCTTCTGCCATCCTTTCCCTCTCCCTATTTTCCTATGAGTCTATGTATCCTTTTAAATCTGAGGTCATCTCTATGGTGGTGCCAACTATTATTACAAATGCAAACCATTTTAAATGTGTGTCTGCACACACACCTATGTATTTTTTTATGTATATATATATGTGCACATTCTGAAAACAAAACGTAAATTAAAACTACAGTCTCTTCATTTTAACAAAGAGCCAGATTCAGGCAGTTGAACACACTGAGGGATCGAAAGAAAAAAAGAAAGGAATAAATCTCTCTCCACTTTTGAAATCTAGCCCAAGGGCAGCAATCACTGAGTTAAATTCTCTGGTCTGTGTTATGTAGAAGGTCAAACTACATGGCTGTAATGGTCCCTCTTGGCCTTAAATACCTATGAAAAAATACGGCACAGCTTTGCCATTGCAGCAGATAGTAGGACGTTTGCTTTACCCCTCGTGTTGGGAACTTGTGCCTGAAATCTGCCAGAGCAACAGATATTTTTATTAGTAATTTCAGATTAAAAATATTAAGCACAGCAGGCAAGAAATTCACAGAATCATTCAGTGTTGTTTTTAAAGCCCTTGTCTATGATCTCATCGTTGCTACTAAAGCTCATGCTGTTTCCATGGCATTTCTGATTAACCAGTGACCCAGCTTCTAAACCGTTTAATTTTTTATTAATATAAATTGAAATATATTTGTGATTTACACCTTTTTCACCCATTTATGCTAACTAGAGCTTATTTAGAAGAAGTATCCTTCAGTTTATTAGCTGAGGGCACTGTACATGCCTCTAAGGCACAATACGGCTTCCACAGCAGGAAGCCCGTTCTTCTTACAACACAGGTAATGTCCTACACATCCCAACTTCTCTGTGTCTCACGATACACATCCTGTGTCGGCAAAACAGGCTTAGCTGAAAATGTCCCGATAGCATCTAATGATATTTATTTTACCTTATAATTAAAATGGTTGTTTTATGTTCTGTTCACAGGGCTGGGGGATCTAGAAACAAGGAAGGTTTTGATAGAAAATCCAAATCCAGCGTATTTTCTTCCCACAGGGCTCTGGTGACATGAAACAGCACTGCTGGCTTGTGATTTGGCAACACGAATTCTTGATTTTGAGTGATTTTAGATACACATAACATAAAGATTTATCAGCATTTTATCAAAGATTTATGATTTTGCACCTAATTTTAAACATCCTCCTCCACTGCGCTCTGCCCCAGAGGCATGAGCATACCACATAAAGGTAGAACTAGTCAAATAGCAAGAGAAAATACCATGAGACCGTATATAAACCGCAGATATAAAAGATTTTTGTGCTTGGGGGAAAGGGGGAGAAGTGGAAGTGATAAGACCTGCACAGGGGCCAATATTTAGTTTAAAACATTTCTGCCTTTCCTTTGGATTTTTAGAAGTGGGAAACAATATCCAAAGCAGGTGGGCATGGGCTGTGTTATTTGAGCAACACTATTTAAATGCTGTCACTCTTTCAAGTAATATGTTGCAGCACAAGGTAATGGAAGACATTCCAGTAGTATAGTATCATCTTGAAAGAGATGCTCAAACATATTTTTTGCCTGGATCTGGGAAGGTAACGTATGAGTGGCTATTAACATATTCACTCTCAGGTCAAAATTCTTTCAGGGAGAGGATACACTGCTTTGAGCATCTAATAATGACACCTTTGCATGAGCTTTACTTTTCAGTTATATGTATATTGTCTCCTCACTGTTCTTTGTGAAATAAAGCTGATGATCAGGGCAGATCTTGAAGTGATTTAACACTTCATCTAGCAATGTTGCCAACTCCTGGCATTCAAATATCATGAGTCAGACTCTCTAAAATCATAAGATTTTATTAAATGTAAAAGGTAATTACGTTGTGGTTTTGTATTTTTTTTGTTAATTCACTTTAAAAGAAAGGAAAGAACTCTTATGTAGACACTTCGGCAGTGTTTCCAAGTATTTCTTGGCAACCACAAGGCAAAGAAATGTGCTTCAAGAAAATGCAAGCTAAGATCCTCATACATTTAGGTGATAGGTACTGGGACTTGGTGAAAAAGATTCAGAAGTCATCCAAGCTTGCAAGGAAATATGATGCAGTTACAGAAGGGAATAACTACAAAAGTCAGCTCCTCTAACACCCCTCATCTAGCAAACAATTCAATTTCTTCTCCTCTTATCCCAGCTAAGCAAACCCCCAAACTCATCCCACAGGTTATGGCACTTCTGTCCCCATACAAACACGCACAGTGCTGAGATTCAAGCAAATGGAGATGTCCCTGATTTGCTGTTCAGAAAGCTCACTCACCTTTTTAAAACAAATTTTGTAAAAATTTCTGGGAATTAGGGATAAAACCACAAGTGCCCAAAACCTAAACCCAACAGAACTGCAGTGGCAATGCCAGCCCAAGCTTCCCTGACCACCATGAAGTACTACAACCTTTTTATTGAGGAAAATGATTGGAGTTACAAACGCAGGTATGCTAAAACAGCCACTTAGACTGAAAAGAGCAAGTAAAGAGCCTGTCAGTCTTTCAGCTGATGGGCCTCGATGGCCAAAGGCGAGAATACAGTACACTAAAAATGACCACTCAGCACCAGGCTAATCAATGACACCTCTAAAGTGCTTATTGAGGATGCCATAGCAGCCTTCCCAAATGGAAAGTGCAGCACATCAGTGCACAGAGAGCATCTCTTTTTTTTTTTTTAAGTTTTTTAAAAAGACTTACAGAATTTTCTAAAGAGCCCTTGCTGAAATACTCAATTTTTTTCTACTTCTCTTTATTTTAACCAAGTTTCAGTAGTTGAAAAGACATGGTAAAAAGAAAAATTAACTCTTAACAGATAGGAGCAATAATATACTACAGTTTTGTTTGGGTTTTTTTTTATTGTGGTGGGTTGGTAGGTTACTGTAACTGTGAACCTTATTGACTTAGAGGTCAGCAAACAGGCTGTTCTCAGGCTGACACTGCTTTTTTTTGTTTGTTTTAGAACACTGCACAGTGCAGGCAGGACTCCTCCCCACCCCCCCCGCGCCAGATTTGTTCCACAGTCCACCAAGAGTAACTGGTTGTTGGTGCAGAATTTTTCAACATCTCTGGCAGACGCTGTGCCTGCGAGCAGGACTTACTCGCTAGTCCTCCTGGACACGAGGAGGCAGGGTGTGCAAATTAATTTTGAAGACTCTAATAGCATCAGCTTGTTAAGAATAATTTTTTATTTCTCTCTGAATTATTAGCGAAGGAAACAGGGGAGGAATTAAGGCTACCCTTTCTTCCTCAGGTAATGGAAGGATCTGGATAACACCACACTGAGACTCAGAGGAACAAATCATGGTCTACTCTGCTCTCTTGAGAAGAAGACTACAACATTGAGTCACCTTTCTTACAACATGAAATCATATCTTTCGGATGTCAGAAGAACAGGGAATCTCTGGAGGATCAAATATGCCTTAACTAAGTCTACTGTAGGTGGACTTCTCCTGGGGAAACATATGACCAGGAGTACAGCCATAACCACTTCCTCAGTGCCATACTATTGAAGTAAACAGGTGAAAAACAGTGCTCTGTAGGAAACCTTGGCGTTACCATTGTGAGGCCTCCATTTCACAAGCGAGCTGAATGAAATGCAGGGATGATGATCAGAAAGGCCATTATAGCATGGGGAAGTCATCTTCAGAATGGCATTGGAGAAGTTCTACTGACTACAGTATAAGAATTATTACGAAAAAAATATGAACGTAAATCTTAAGGAAAAAGAAGGAAGGCAGCTTTTTTTAACCATTATTTTCAGAATTCTGAAATTGAACCACAAACCACTGTTTCAGGCCAGCTAAGAGACTGGAGGGATAGATGGGGAAAGCAGAAAATACTTAACCCAGTTTCACAGTCAGAGAAAGCCTCAGCTTTCACTGACAAGAAGAGAAACATACATCAAATCTAGTGCCAGAGATGAGGAGAAAGAAATTGGAAGCACAAATCTTAAATACTCCGAACCCTAATAATGACAAATCAAAAGGAAAAACGTTTATTCTTAATGCTATTTTCTTGTGATTATCTTAAGAAAGATACCATCATATCCAAGCAAGTTATTTTTGAACATAGAGCACTGGCCACAATGTTGCTTTAAAAAATAAAGAGAAAGGAACAAAGGTAAATTTTTCATAAGATGGTGTGTTGTGTTTCTCGTATATTCAAGCCTGCATCTGTTTCCCAGATCAAAATGGGCATTTGGTCTCCACACTAGCTGAATCCCTGATTTGTAAAGTGCGAAAGAAACCTCGGTGAGGGCCAAATGGATTCCTGCTGGCATCTACCTGAACACCGCCCAAAAGCCTCCACTGCTGAATCCTCGTGTCCCCAGTGCAGTGATGCCCCACGTATGAGCACCACGTGTACATGTCACTTGCCAGGGACAGGCTCTACAGTCGCTTTAACATGGGAGTCCATGAAGTGTTTCTGTTAGACATGATTACTTAATGTTCTTCTATTGAGTTGATTTGGCCTTGCTTTCAGAGTGTAAATGAAAGGCTTTAGCTGTATAAAGCCCAGCTTTTTTGCCAGGCCTGCTCCTGTTCCCCACACCCCCTTCCTCCCTGTTTTTTGATATTTATAACTGCAACACTCATTTACAGTTGCATAAGTGTAAAGCAGGGTGTCCTTCTGGGTTTTCACGCATCTGCCCACATGAAATTACCACATTAGTAATTACCTCATTGTTTAAGTCAAAATGCAGCTAACAGAGATTGCTTTTGCAACCTTGTTACTTCAGAATGCCTTAAGACAGAATAAAAGGATGCATACCAGTAAAACGTGTTTTCCAGAAAAGGAAACTGTTTTCCTTGCATATTCCTTGCAAGAGTTTTATCTCCTCCCTCATTTAGCAAAACGTAATATAGGGTAAGCATTTTGTCAACTACTGTTTAACTTACATTGAAATATTGCATGACTCTCACCTTGAGAATAAAAACCGATTTTTGTCAGATTTAAAAAAAAAAAAGTTTATGCTTATCTGTTTTATTTCTCAGAGGCTTTTTAAGGTACTAAGAAGTCTAACCTTTTTCTATCACATTTCTGCCCAGTATGGGTGCAATGAACATACAGGCTCTGATTTCTAATTTGTTTATACCTATTTAACAGAGAAGAAAACGGAGGAGGCAGAAGTAAAAAAATGATTTTCCATGGTCACAAAAGCTGGTCATAGAAGCACAGCTGGGTGTCGGATCAGGATCTCTTGGCAGCCAGCCACAAAAGATGCACAACAGAGAAAAAACATTTCCTGTAAGGAAGCATTTGATTTTCAAAGTTGCGTGAAATGTTCACAAGAAAACCATGTAAATGCCCACTGGATTAGGGGGGGAGGATTTCATTAGAAACTGGAAGCCCTCTCTTGTTTCACCAAAAGATTTGCTCGTCACAAGCATTGCCAGCTAGCCTGAGGTGATTTTCATGTTTTGTATCAAAACCAAGCAAAAATTAAGTCTCTAGCAGTTTCGATGTGAATTTGCTTTGAAGTTCATTTCAATGCGACACTACTCAAACTCCATGGATAACGAAGGATTTTAGTTCACACAGAAAGAAGGCAATATTTTCCTGAGTCTCTGCAAAAGGAAAGGACTGCTTTTTCTGAAGCGCTAGCGAGTACAGTCGTGCTGTAGATACACGCTTATACTGCACACAGCTGCGAGGGCTGAAGACATTACAGCCGCTCCTCCTCTCCCACCCCACGGCTGTTTGCCACCACCCCATTGCCAGGATTTACTGCCCCAAAGGCACCCCAGTGGGTCCGCGCGTGCTCCCTAGTCTGCAACAGTGCACACCCAGCCCAGCCAGTTTAAGCCACCAGTAAAGTAGTTTGAGATAATCTGATGAATCTGCGCTGAAATAGATGAAGGAGTGCTCACACCATCCTTTCTATCAGCATAGTGGTGGGGCCAGCTGCTGAGTCCTTAACTGCACTAGCTACATTTGGAAGTGCCGTGTGCTCACAGATATCTCTCCTAACACACAGCCTAGCTAGAGATGTCCTTCAGGTTATGTTACTAAAACTCGCATCCTCAGGTTTTGGCATAAGCTATGTCAGGTAGGAGCAGAAAGAGATGTGATCTCTTTTGAGTGTGGATGAGCTGAGTGTGGGTGTAAAGATACCAGCCACTCTGCTTTTCTTCTGGATTGCCTATTTCACCAGGGGGAGGGTGACAATTTTACTCTGTTATTACCATGTAACTCTGCTTTTACAGGTGCACTTCTGCTGCATAAGTATTTATTACTGAAGGGTGTAGGAGCCCTTTTCACAGACCCCATTCCCCTTGTGCTCTGTGCTGTACCTGGGCAGAACAGCGTGACAGTCCCAATCCCAAAGCATTCATGACCTGAGCRTAAAATGTTGGGGCAGTATGGCCAGGGAAGGGAGTAAAATAAGACAATGTCAGCCAGCACATTAGCCACACACAAAGTCTTTTAAGAGGCAATGTGGAAAGGAGGTGTCTTATGAATGGATGTTAAGACCCAAAAGAAGCTGCTTTGCAGAGCTTCACAGGATGCTCCTTCCAAGCATGAAGAACGTTTAAAAATGGAATGAGTGCTCAGAGGAGGCCAGGACTGTCTGTTATTAGAGGTGGAAGCTAACTCTTCAATACTGAGGAGGTGATGATAGGTGGGGAGAAGACAGGCCATGATAAGCCTTGAAGTAAAAACAAGTAGCTTAAGTTTCTAGAGCAGGGCAATGGGAAAGCACAGAGAGGAGACAACATGGTAAAACTTAACTGTTGGGAAAGTTGTCTTTGCAGGAGCACTGGGGATGGGTAGGGTACATCTGTCAGATT
Source organism: Phoebastria nigripes (assembly GCA_035582835.1). Lineage (NCBI taxonomy): Eukaryota > Metazoa > Chordata > Aves > Procellariiformes > Diomedeidae > Phoebastria > Phoebastria nigripes. The sequence goes on along the minus strand of JAYKAV010003274.1, from coordinate 67,195 downwards.
TATGACAGGATGAGTACAGTGATTGATCCATAAGATAACAAGAGCTGAAGTTATAACAGCAAAGTTGTAGTTGTCTGGGTAGAGAGAAAAGGATGTATTACATAGATGGCATGCAGAATGAACTTATGCGACTGGGTTACAAATGGAAGGGAATGTCAAAAAGTGAGGCTAAAAGAGCAGGAGGCAATTCAGATTCACATCTTTCCTAATGAGGAAGGTGCATGGTACTCTTCATGTAAAAATGGTAACATGTCTTGGTCATGCAGGAGTTGCTCTGGCTGGCCACTGGAACACAAAAAAGCCAGTGCCAAAGATGTTCTGTGGCTCTCGGGCTGAAGAGCATCGTCTGGCTTCAGTGCCCGCAGGGATGAAAGAAGGATAAGGGCAGGGAATATCATGAAATACAAGAGTAGAGACAGTGGTTCATGGAGGGGCCATGAAGGAAAGCAGGTCAGTAACCCTGTTATGGACAATATGAGTACAGAGTTGTAGAGGAGAGGTGCGGAGGATAAGCAAAGGAAGGGAGAGAGATGGCACATCTGCTCACTTGCCCTTATGAGAAATTTGCAAAATCACGTGCAAAGGACCTGGTCAAAGGGGCCAGGGTCTAAAAGACTGTCAGTAGCAATAAAAATGCTTTGCCTATATAATGCAATTGTAGTCCTACACCTGTAAAGTGCTCCTAATGTAAGCTTACCTTAACCTCTCCGTTTAAGACTATATCTACCCCAGCACACCTTTCCTGATACAGAAATACCAATACACAGCACAGTGTACTGTGGGATGAATGGTGCAATAAAGGCAAAGCTGCATCTCTTATCAACTCAGTACTGCCCCTTCCCATGCCAGTCTTCCTTACATACAACCAACACACACCCTGGTAAAAACAGGGTGCTCCTCAAAGTTTTCTCCACTTTCTGGGTATTAGTGGTACAGCAGTGTCAGTCAGAAGTGGTAACATCACAGCCCTGTTCATGTCAGACTTCTAACAACATCGCTCTGTCACAGGTTTCGCCCCGGCTTACAATTGCGCTGATGCCCTTCCCACACCTCCTCTCCCACAGCGGTGTGGCCCGGCCATGCACTGAGGGGGGAAACACAGGCCCTGCCACATCTCCTTGCCTTCACAGACACCCTTGGTTCTGGACGTGTTATCGCCACTCCATCGTACATGTTCCAGCCAAGCGGCTCTATGCCTGGAGACCTGGCTTGTAGGCCCCTGTGGGCACTATATACCTCAGGAGTTCATTAGTGCTGTGATTAATCAGGACACTAGGCATATGGTAGTCAGTCACATCGATATTAAGCTGAATTCCATGGAATTGGTTCTCTGCTTTAAGAAACAGGGCTTTCAGCAATTTCTCCTTCTCTGCTCCTCTGCTGTTCCTGTTTTCCAAAGCTCCCCGCCCCATGCTTACTTCAGCATGATCCCAGCTAGAGAAAACAGAAAAGGGAAAACAACAGCTTCAATGACTAAATAGTTTGGATGCAAAATAAAGAGATTGCACAAGATTTTACTTACCTCTTGGTTAAAAAAAAAAAAAAAAAGAACCGGGGAAAAAAAAAAAGTCCGAAAACAGAAAGTTTTTACCTCTTAGAAGAGTTATCTCTTGATAAACCTGAATCCACACTACTCTTGGATAGAGCACAGGCATACCTGAGTTATCTGCACCTCGGCTCATGTTTCGCCAGCAGCCAGAACCCCATTCCCTCAAGTTCTCCTGCTACCTCCTGCAGCAAAATGGCACCAGATGACACCCGGCTATGCCCAAACTCCAACTTCTGCCGTGAGGATGAGGAATGGAGTACGCTGCCAAAGGCATTGTGCTTATGTAGGACAAGAGATCTTTCTTTTGATTGCCTTGTATTTTTGCTGGGGTGTGAAACAGAAATCTGCCCATGCCTGTTCTGCTTCTTGCTGTTAGGAGGCTGCTCAATAATTCAGTTATCTCTCCCCAAAGGAAGCTCCGCTGGCGTGCTGCTTGCTCAAGCCAGTTACTGCTGCTCAGCAATGAAGTCTGAAGTGCCACAGACTTCCAGGGGCCCCTTTGGCACCAGCTCTTTTGTATTCCAGTGGCCAGCAGCAGCTCCTTAACTCTTCGGCAGCCAAAGCTCATTATCATTTTTATATAATTAAACAGTGCTGCTCGTTCTCCTCATTAGATCGTCACAGCAATTGATGGTTATTTGAAGGAACTGCCACAATAGGAGACAAAACACTGGCAACAGATAAAACTAAAGGATGCACACAAAGCTCTTTAATTAAACTCCGTGAAGGGATATGAATTCTAGCAGAGATTTTAGTTACCCTGCTGAGCCTCTTTCTGATTAGCTACAATGCATCTGCTGACTTTCCTAGTATCCATCTGTACTGCTAAAGAGAAATTTATTCTAGCTACAGAAGATGACCTCAAAGACGTCAGTTGTGGATAGTCTGTGGATAGTTTATGTATGTTGACAAAGTGGTTTTGAGATCTTCTTGATGCGTTGACATGAAGAACCATCCTCTTTACATTAACAATGTGCTTAGTATGCGCGCACACACACATACGTATGTATGCACACACAAATAACAATGAGAGGCTAACATGAAAGCCAAAAGAGGTTGGAAAATTGCGAGGGAAAGGATTCTTTCTTCAAGTTGCTAGAACTCCTTATCACCACAATTACTACTTTTGGCATGCATCATCTGTTCCCCCCAGCCCTCTCCTTCCCTTCAGCATCCAGGTGCAGAAGCTAGAGTGAAGGCTAATGGATGGGACAGGAAAAAAGTCAGAGGATATATACTGTAAGACATATTAATCATAAGTTAGGCTGTTACTTTGAAGTTTCTTTAAAAAAAAAAAAAAATAAAAAAAGAAGAAAAGAAAAAAGACAGAAAGAATAAGAATTGAAAACAGATCTGTCATGGAGCATTTGTAAGAGGCAGTGCCACAAAACCCTTTGGGCCTTTCCATTCAGGTCATAAGGGATCTGGTTAAAATTGCATCGGTCCTTAATCCACAGGTAATTGACAGCACAGCTCTCAATGACTCAGTGTGGTATAGTGCCGCAGTGCTCATTACTACTGCAGACCTTTAATCAGTATATTTTTAGTCACGTGTACCCTGTTGGCTCTGCACAGCCTATTGAGACAATACACAATTTGCAGGTTTATCATAATTAATTACCTGCTGACATACTAAAAGCCGTTACCATCTAGCATCCAATTCAGAGGAATGTATTTGATGGAACAAGGCCAGACTATATGATGCACACATACAGCCTCAAAACACTCATGAGAAACAGTTGTTCCCTGTGCTAAACGTGGTGCAGTTTTTTTTTCCTCAGAGCCCCAGGAACTTGGGTGGATGAAAGACCTCTTCCTCATCCTTTACGGAGCTCTGAAAATATCCCAAGTTCTGCCTAATTTAGACAACCCAGTCCTCAGGGTCCTCCTCAGTTGCCAACGTCCTACTGTGAAGGTTCCATTAAATCTTTTATTTATTTGTCCATAGAGGCCACTGAAGAATGTCACAAGGTATTTCCTTTTCCAAAGTAGATTAAGCTAAACATGAATGAGGCCCTAACGTTATCCTGGATAGGGGTGTGCACTCATATTTTGCCAGACTACTGACAGTCTGCAGGGAGTAAATATTCCTGGGCCTGATTTCTGGCCACCTTATGTGCAAGTAGGTGCAGATTTGTTACACTCATGACTTGGCAGTATTTTACATTCATGCTTTGTAATGTCAGATGCAAATGAACACAAAATTCAAAACACTGGGGAAAAAAGTATCATACCGATTGTCCCTGCGTATACCTCAGCCTCTGCTGTCCACTGAGCAAGCTGACGTCTAAGGTCAGATTTTTTTTTTTTTTAAATTGTAATCAAATAGTAATTAAAAATGGAGAGTTCCAGCACAGTGCTGGCAGTGTGGTTTCATTTTAGCATTAAGCAGTAGGTTTACTGGTAATTCAGACAACTGTCCACCTACAAAAACTCTCTTCAGCTCAGTCATCCCCAAGGATGTCTGTCCTGAACTATGTCCAAAAAACAGCTGAACAAGAGATTCTGGCCAGTAACAAGTACCACCAGAAAGGACCAGTATTTTCCCATTATGAAAGTACAACTCAAGAGGATCTCTGTTTTTTAATAATCACATGCAATTCTTACTACAAAACCAAAATTGGTTTTGCATTTGACTCAGTCTGGGTAGAAAATGCAGTCCTCAGCTGTAAAGTTGGTAATGCTCTGCTGACCCAAAAACTAGCAATTCAGTTCAGGTATTCTGCACAGCCGACAACTCCGCCTCACCCCCAAATGCCCTAAGTGCATTCAAGGTATGCTTTTAAAGCTTGTCTCCCTTGCAGTTGCTGTTTCCAACTTCTTATCCTCTAAGTTACCTAATTCTTGGCACCTCCTGCCTCATTAGGTATAAAAGTCCAAYGTCTGAAGGAGGGATTTAGACACTACTACTGTAAATACCTGGAAGTCAGTGTGATGACTGGTTACTTGTATTTACTTAAAAGTGTTACTATGTAGCATCCAAAGTCTGTTGACATGGATCAGCATTGCATTCTGCAAAATGCTGTAAAAGCAAGCAGAAAGAAAGTTTCTGTTGCTGACAGCTAATTCTTTTAAACTTGGAAAGTGATAAGCTAAGTGGTACATCTCCAGGTCACAGCAACCTTCTGTAACAGCATGAACTATAAGCATAATTTTCTCACATCAAGCAGTTCGAGGGAAATGAATCTGCTTCGTTATCTATTTTCAGCATTATGAAACCATCATATAGAAATAAGCCAAAAAATGTACGTAGCCCACAAACATGCTTGTAATCTGGAACAGCTGAAGTACTTGATAAAAGCATCTGATGACTTATGCATAATGTAAGTAATACACTTTCCATTATAAGCTTTAAAAATCAAGCCATATTGCTGAAACAGATAATGGTGTAGGTGACGTACACGACCAGCGGCCCGGGCATTCCTCTCAGACAAATCTCTTACTGCTGTCGAGTATTACAAAATCCCATGAGCTGTGAAGGACATGAATTGTCCCTGGGACCTGAGATTCTGTGGGATGCTGTTAACAAGCTAAATACATTAGGTTTTGCAAACTCTGAAAAGTGGGATTGCAATGTATTAGCCTGAGAGGATTTCCCAGATGGAGGTTTGAGTGTTGCACTGCAACGGGGTCTGAAGAAAGGGTTGATCCTGTTGTCCTGTTAGGTTACATATCTTTCCAAGAGTGAGACAAAGGGAAAAATGAGTTCAGAAATTATATGATACTTTCTTCCAGCTATAGCACGTCAGGTCTGAGTACTTCAGCTAGGTGAAAGACTGTCTGAAAAAGCACTTTTGGGAGGCTTGTTCAGTAAATTGTTTTTCCGTGTCTTTCTGAAGAAGAGTTCCTAGTACTTCTTAAAAGCTGGCATGGAAGTCCCCAGGTACATTGATACATTCAGTACATACAGCTACAAGAGCTATGGAAGGCTTTTTTCTATAGAAATTTGGGTACCTGAGGCAACAACTGCTCTCTAGTTTGGAAACTAAGCAGACACTTTTGTCTGTGTTTACTCCTAAGGGAAAGTAATGTGACCATCATAAGGCTGTGAGTTACATCAATTTTAAAAGATATTGCTTTGAATTAACAGAAAAGTGAGTAGGAAAATTCTTCCTTCTGGAAATCTAGTTCTCAGCTGATTATTTTTGTGTTGATATTCATTCTTTCCAAGTAAACAAAGCAATAAGCTCTTCTTATGAGCCAAGTGAATCAACATTAGTGGAATGAAAATCATTCTCTTACATAATTGTTTTTCCCCTACCTCCAAGCCCTTAAAAAAAGGCCAGAAAACCCACCTTAGAAAAAAATCTGGCTGCAGTGACCTTATAAATTAAAACAAATGGAGTGATAAAATAATAGGGAGAGAAGGACTTAATCTTTCATTTTAAAAAAAGTATCTACAAGGTTTTGAACATGCCTTAGAAAGAATCCTATACTCCAATGGATATTTGCAAAGAAAAATTATGAAAACATGCCCTAACTGTCTGGTGGGCAAAAGAAATATGAAATCAGCAGATGTATCAAAAAATATGGATAAATTAATATTTCCAAAAAATTAACTTTGCATGCCGTTCTGGTGCTGCCTCCGTACTCCAGGAATGTAGTCAGTGTAGGAATCCTTGAGTCAGATAAATCCAATTTCAAAATAAAAGGGAAGCAGGCCCTTAAATCACTTTGCTACATTGGAATTAAATGAGCCCACTCAGTCCTGCCTTCAAGACCGTCTCATTCTAACAACGATCTCCAGCCGCAACTGCTGTCTATAGAATCTCATGCTAAGTGCAGACATTGAAAAGTCATGAAAACTCCATCCAACTGTATTTTAAGTAGATGCCAAACAACCACCACAACAATGAAGTCTGTTTGTCAGTGATTTTTCATTGTCTGCGATCTAAAAGTCAATAATGGTCCCAGATATTGATAAAGTGCCATTTCTAGTAGACACAACTGAAGGGGGAATTCACACTGCACAAGATGCAGGACAACAAAGAGAAGTGTTCCTCCGCCTAAGACTAAGGGGGGGGGAATTGTCCTTCCAAAACCTTATGAGATTAGATGGCATCTTAACATGCCAAACTTTTTAGCATGGTTCTGCTCCAATTCTATGACAGCTAATTATGAAGGACACTACACAGTGGAAGCCCTCTGTGTAATTCAAGAACAGCACAAGGCTTTTTATTTCCTGTACGTGGTCAGAGCAACAGGCAGTGGTATAACACACATCAGGAAGAATGTTTCTTTTTCTTTTTTATTAGGAACATGAGCAACTTAGGRCTTTGCCAAAACTCCATGATCACTGATCTTCTGTGAAGATCTGTTGCAGCCTAATGCATTAACAATGCCAATGACAGCCAAAGCAAAGATCACCAGCTCACCGGCACTGTTGCGCTCTTCTGTAATACCTGATCAGCCTGCTGGCTACTACATTAGCCCTTACGCCTAAGGCAACTCCTGTTTTTAAAATGGAAATAAAAATCGTCAACTTTATAGCACTAAAAATTAAAAATCTATACGCCATTCTACAGCTTATCTTCAGCCCCACCCTAGGCCCAAACTCCTGAAGAGTTGTGAAGTCCCCTGGAAGGCCCTCACAGCCCAACTTCACCCAGTCCCACCCCAGCCTCAGACGTCTGCAGTCTCCCAGCTCGCTATTTCCACACCCACGCGATACCAGGTCACCTGCAACACACGTGCATCGTGTCAGGCACAGGTACATAACTGTGTTTCTGTAGAATTTGCTCAAGTAAACGATAGAAAGCTTATGGCAGCATTAGGTTTTTAGTCTGGCTGTGGAGGGAATCTGGCATAAAGCCGACTGGTAGAAAGTTAACTCCTCGACGTATTTTGAACTAGCAGAGTGAGTAAGTTTACACAAGCTCCGTGCTTTGTGTTTTTACTGTACCACCAAAACATGGTCAGAGAGTACACAAGCCTTATCGTTACTGACTCCTTATCTTCAAAATCTTCTACGTGTATTTGATCCAAGTTCTTTAAGCACCCACTCAGTGCGTGCAATCCTGACCTCCCAGGACCGGTGATATTTGCACACCACAGAAACAATGGAGCCATTTGTCTTGCAAGCAGGCCTGGGCAGGGGAGACAGCTCTCTSCCTCGCTGGCCCCAACTGGGGCATTTGTTTCAAGAAATCGACTGAATTTCAGAGCCTTAGAACAAGACACGGTATCACTTCTTTAACCTTATTTTCCTCTTCCTAAACTCAGGCAAGCCTTCTCAAGCCACTGACTACAGAATAAACAGGAGAAAGACAAAAATATGCCAGAATACATATACAAACAGTGTATATACTGTTAAATGATTGCAAGCTAATCCATGGGAAAGACTTACAAAAAAAAGTAGTGTTAGAAATAGCAGGATGCCCATAATACTCCATTAAGGATATTGACGATAAACTGCATTTTTTCCTGGTGTTTCACAATTTAAATGTCTAGTCACTTGCTTTCTACATACTTTGCGAGCAGTGGACAGAAGGCCAAGCAAAGACCACTTCTGTTCTCACACAATTCCATTAAGCTCTCACTAAATATTATTGTTTTCCTAAATTGCTCCCAGAAAACAAATTTGCATTTAATATCAATCCGGTGCAAGTACAGCGTTTCCTCCTTTACACTAATTGGTTTTTTAAAGATGCTTTCATCAAATGCATGATAGAAACTTTTGGAATGTACCCCTTGAAATGTCCTGCTGAGTTTTTGCTAACATTTGGTAACAAATCTCATGAGAGCCTTTAATGGAAGTTAACATTTTTTGCATGTGTCATACTGCAAGTCTTCAAAGCAGAAGTTTATAACAAAGTCTTAATGTGACTTTAAAGCTCCAAGTMCTTTTCTAGATATCTGCTTTATGTTTGCTGACATTGCTGACTGCCCAGAATTTGGCTGGCTCTGACCAGATCTAAGCACAAAGGCAAACTGAAATGACGCAGAACTTACTTTTTCCTCCTTTATACTTCCTTAACAAATAGAAATTTAGCAGCATGTGCATACGGAAAGTAACGCAACAAAAGAAAAGAATCCCCCAAACCACAACCAACCAAAACCACCCACTCACATGCCAGTTGGTTTTTAAAGTGATTTCTACAGCTAACAAAAGGGACAGATTGGGAGTCCTGAAACATGAAGTCTGTTCTACCCACATAAACAGCACTTCCTGGGAGGCAACCAGCACGTTGTGCTTCCATTAAAAAAAAAAAAAAAAAAAGGAAAGAAAAGAAAAGTCATATTACGTATGTACCTCTAGAGATCAAAAGGAGACTTACTAGCCTAAGGGAAAGGACAGGTTGACAGTAACTTTATATGGCCTTTATGATCTACTAATCCTAAACTGATCAGAACAGGTCACTCAAGTACTGTGAAACCCTATAGTTCAGCAACATCCTGCCTGCCCTGTGGGCCGTGACCTTAGCTCTGCAGTTCCTGAGCGTACCTTACCTCTGAAACTGTGTCGAGGTCTTCAGACAACAACTTAATGGCTTTGCTCTACAGCGCTTGCACAATAGTACTCTGTTTTCAGTCACATATTTGCGTGGCCACAGCATGCTACTGCAACTCTGTAATTGAAATAAAGTGGTAGAATATGGACCTTTCCAAAGCTCTACCAGCATGAAGCAGTTCAGCCTGTAAGACTCACGCAATCCTTGTCTTTGGCCCAAAGTGTGGCTTTCTGGCAGCTCAAGCCAACGTAAATCAGCCCTTTCCTTGCAACGATGCTCATGCAACAGCACAGCGAGCCAGTTCAGCAACACGAGCCAGCTCAAAATGAACCCTGTCAAAAAACTGTTTCAGATAGATGAGCTACCTGAACTTCTCCTCAGGCAGTCTCACAGCATTACTGATGGTGCAAGCAAGAGCTGTCAATAGAAGGAGGTAGGACAGAAAGGCAGTAGCCTCAGTTTAAATCTGTTTGGGCTGCTGTAGCCACTCCCTGAGGCTGCCACATTGATTCTGGTTTCTGGGAAATTAGCTTCAGCCTATAGAAACTACTCTAACTCAAAATTTGTTTTTGTAAGAGGACCATTTGAGCTACAGCTATTGTATTTTGAAATGAAAATGTTTAATCTGCCAAGAACTGAGGGGAAACATAAGATTTAAAAAAAAAAAAAAAAGAAAAAGAGAGAAGTGAGCAAAATACTATAATTGGCCTTTTCATGGATGTAACTCTTAAAATGTACCTTGCTTCAAAATCATACTGCACAAGAGAATATGGTTGTTTATTTAAAATTCTTCCTTTGCTTAGGTCTTTGTATTGTTTAAAGCTTGTCCCATATTGACAATTACAAGGTATGGAAAGAACCATCTATACCATTCCTTCTCCATAAGGCCAAAACATTTGCTTTCCCACTAACTCTGAAGTGCTTAAGAAAAGAGGAAAGAAGTTTTATGCTTGTCTTTGGCCATCACACCAGCTTGCTTTTACTGCCTGAAACATGAATAGCATGTCTAGATAACTGAACTCTGACAATTGGAAAATCACACTAGTTGGTACACTGTCATTTTTTTTAAGCAAGGAGACCTTGTCGATTCTACCTGTCAAGTGAGTTTGGGCCAGATTGTTAAACATTTCAAGAAAACAGAATAAAACATGTTCCCTCCATGGAGCAGACTTTCATTTACTTTCCTTGCTCACAAACACATCATTAGAGACCACAGCGCAAGACTGTCCACAGGACTAGACTTTATTACTGAAACTATTCCGGGTCTTTTGCTCAAGCTACTGCTGTGAATGGGAATCACTAGAATTTCAGTTTCATGGATTTCCTGGCAGATAAGATAGTATTTATGAGTTGCCTCAGCTTTCCTACATTTGCACCAATATGAAGTACGATTGGCAGTGACCCAATTTCATTATTCTTAGTTAGATGAGTCAATAAGTGTGGAAAGAGAAATTAAATAGGCAGCTAATCAACACAAAAATCAGATATTCTGAGGCTAAGAAAGTATTTATATGCTGATGACTCAACTTTTGCAGCAGCGTATGCAGCAAGAACAGGAAATACACTATTGAACCCTCTTATGACCACAACTTTGATGTGAAAGGCTTGTTCTCCCTGCTGTGATTCAGAAAGCTGGAACTGTAATCCTGGATTTCTGCAGAACATACAAGTGCTTCCAAGCTCATTAAAGGACATCAGAGAATACAAGGCTTCTGCAGGATGCATGGTAAGTAAATGTCTTTCAAAGACTATGGAAAGAAACACAGGTGACAAAAGGCTGGCCCTGGAAGCTCTGCCAGGGTTTGACATACAATGTATCTAAGGCTCATCCACCTCTACAGCTGCGGACTGCTGCTGCTATGAGGTACGGAAAGAGAAGAGTTCCTCCATCCTTCTATAATGGCAAAACTTACTATGTTTGATAGTGATTTTACTTCTTGTTTTAAACCTGTTAACCCAAACACAGAGTTTACGTTGGTATACAGCTGATAGCTATGCTAGAACAAACTTTCTGAACTCAGAAACTACAATTTACTACAACCTTTCATGAATATTTGTACAGAGGCACAAGACAGCCGCTTCTTTACAAAGTTTAGGAACTTCCTCTTATCTGATGTTTATTGTTTTTCTTCTTGTGTAGCAGAGGGTCCATGGAGGAGGTGGTGAGAGCAATGTATAATACTACTGTCCTGCAGCAGTAATTCTTACAGCAGGTATATGCTGGGGCAAGGCTATGAAATTATTTGTGTGCCTGACTTTAATGTCACTATAAATTGGTAGAAACTGAAAATTTATCAGTGGATTTAGGTTAGTTAGCTTCAACAATTTTCAGTGTGCAATCCTGGTAAATCTGTAGATAGAGACAGTAAATACAGCAAATTAACTGCCAGCTAGGCTTGATTTTCTTGTAGTGCTCCACAGGCCAACTGAAAACTTCCAGTTTAGGTTCAAATCAATATAAAAATTAATCCCGTCCCCCTACAAGTAAGGTGCCAGTTGATACAGGCTCACAGGTGATGCAACAAAACAGGAACAAGCTTCATATTAAAAATAGAAGTATAAGTGAATGATTTTGTTCAGTATTACTTCAGTGTCAGATAAAATAGGTTTTGGGAACAAGAACATGTGTTTGCAGAAAAAAAATCCCAAAGAAAACAAAACCAAAACAAGGAGGTCTCTCTTCTTAGAACTGAATGGGGAAGAGATACAGAAGTGCAGGAGATTCAAATTTGTACCAAATAATTTCTTTCTCACAGAGCCAAAGCTGTTAACTGCTGTTAGGCTCTGTTTTATCCTTCTGCTGGAGACTGTCATTCAGATTGCCCTTTCTGCCTACTAAACAACCCAAGCAGGACAGAAGCAAATTAAGGCTGCTGCAGCATAACTAAGCTGCTATCTGTCTTTTTTTATTTCCTTAATATTACCGTAATACTTGGAGATCAAGCTGTCCCTTGAGTGGGAACATCCTTCTCTCTGTTATTGGTTATCTGTGTGGTTGACTCGGTAACTTGCTCGCTTGTTTCCTTCTGCTGCCTCATACTAATACTCTGCAGACCATGTCACACAGGGGCCTTTATAAGCTCTTGTACAGAGATCTTGTAGTTAATGATTGCTAGATATTGACTTTTACGGCTCATAAAGCCACTAGTGGATATCAAATTTAATACGTTCAACTGACATCAATGATGTATTTTATCTCTTGCTTCAAATTACTACATTTCTGGGGTTTGCAAGATTAAAAATAATATAGCACAACAGAAGAGGCCTTCTAATACTGCTTACTAGCAAATGGGAGTTTCTGATATAACCCAAAGGCTACAGCAATCAGACACTACGCAGTTAAAGGAAAGACACTGCAACACAGTAGCTTCCAAGCACTGATACCTCTGGCAAATCAGCTCCACAACATTCTTGTTTTCAGGGAAGCAGCCACCGTGCTCAGACTAATACTTACCCTTCTGAAGATGCATCAACTTCCATAAAACAAAATGAGGTGCTGAGAGCTTGGGAGAAGCAGCTGGAATAAAGGATAGGAGAGAACATAGGCTCACAGGGAAGGAATGGAATGGAGGTACTGAAAAAACAAATAGTCGAAGCTTGCAATCATTCAATAGCATGTATTATTTACTGAATGCCATTGGACTGAGCAAGTTTCTTTGCTGGTCACAGTTTACCCGTTTTCCCTACCCTGCAATAAGAAATGTAATGCTTTGACAAAACAGGGTGATAGGTGACAACTAGTTGGCGTGCCTTCCTCCATTAAACTGTACATGCCCAGCTTGCAGTCAGAGGCCAGGTGAGCTGGACTGCTTTTCTCCGACTGTGATACCAGCGTGCAGCAGCTAGTGTGGTAAAACAGACTGCTCTAACACACCACAGTAACCCCAAGAGTTAGGAGCAGTTGGGAAGGGTGTCTGTGCAGCAAAGCCTTCCAAGCACCGTAAAACAGTTTTACTCTTCAGATTATACTATGAGATCCTAACTATGCAAAGCCAAATTTCCCATCATGTCATGATTTCATCACATTAATTTCTCTCAGACCCCCAACTCACACTATGTGCCAAACAATCGTGGCCCTTTTTTGGTGCGTTTTATCATCTCCAAGCTTCTCCTGTAATCTGTAACCCATTGCCAACTAACCATTTGTACACCAGTCCCCACAAACACCACCCAGGAAGGGAGTAGACACAGTATTTTATGCTCAGTTGAGCACAACTAGCCTGTTCTCACACTCAATGACAGATGGGACATTTAAAGCATGCAAGTTGTAGGCACAAATCTGCATCACACTCTGGTCACCAGCATGGAATTTCATTCCATTACCTACAACCAGCATTCAGCAAACCATCCAAGGCAGATTGTGCTCTATAAAACATCATGTTAACACCACTTTTCAAGAAGAACAGCTATCATTGCTAAATAGTTTCCAGTAAAATAAAGATTGTCGAAAAGATACTCAAATATTATTCTTTCTCCATTCATGGGACATGATTCACACACCCTGCCTCTCCTCCTCAGTGAAAAAAGTGCTAAATCACCACAATCAAAAAGCAGACTTTCCCCCTCTTGATCTGGTTAGGTTTTGCCAGGCGAATCTTCACCCCTCTGGAATGTAGATTAAGAATTTAGGAAAAACAAGCAAAAGGAGCAAAGAGATTTGGGATGTCACTGTGTAGTATTTAGCTTCCTTCTGAACTGCTAATGCATTTCTCTGGTGATGCAGCTACTAAATAACACCCTCTTGTACTTAAACATAACTAGTCAAGGTTGGTTTTTTTTCCTTTTCTTTCCCCTCTCCCTTTCCCCTCCTCTCCTCTTCTCTTCAATGGTAGCTCTCTGCACATGGGGGGATTCTGATACCTGGAATTTACATGCGTCCTGGTTTCAGCTGGGATAATTTTCCTCCTAGTAGCTGGTATAGCGCTGTGGTTTGGATTTAGCATGAGAATAATGCGATAACACACCGATGTTTTAGTTGTTGTTAAGCAGTGCTTATACTAAGTCAAGGACTTTTCAGCTTCCCATGCTCTGCCAGCGAGGAGGTGCACAAGAAGCTGGGAGGGAGCATAGCCAGGACAGCTGACCCAAACTGGCCTAAGGGATATTCCATACCATATGACATCATGCTCAGTATATAAACTGTGGGGAGCTGGCCAGGCAGCAGTGATTGCTGCTCGGGGACTGGCTGGGTGTCAGTCAGCGGGTGGTGAGCGGTTGCATCACTTATTTTTCCTGGGTTTTGTTCCTCTCTCTCTGTTGTTTTCCTTTTCATTACAATTTATTATTATTTGATTTTATTTCAATTATTAAACTGTTCTTATCTCAACCCACGAGTTTTCTTACTTTTGCTCTTCCGATTCTCTCCCCCATCCCATCGGGGGGGAGGGTGAGCGAGCGTCTGTGTGGTGCTTGGTGGCCGGCTGGGGTTAACCCACGACAGCATGTTAGTAACTAGGACTCCATGAAAAAGTTCAGCTGTGAATACCAGAGGTGTATGATGTTGCACTGGCTGCTGTTTTTTCAGGACTGCATATACCTGCACATCTTAGTCTCCATTACTGCTGTACTTCAATCTGCCCATATACATGTAATTTAGTCACTCTGGATTTTTCCAGCAGTACATACGAAATGCAGTTTACTCTGAGTGATAATCCAAGAGGGAGCAACTAATGATTACAGGTAGAGAAAGACAAGGATGCACAAGACAGATCTTATGATATATTTTAGGTGATGATGTAGCTTTCATATTGTTACACAAGAGTTTCTCATGCTCTTTGATCGTCACACCACCTTCATCAATGGACCACATATTCTTACCTTCCTCTTTCTTACCTTCCTTTCCTAAGAGGATCACATGGAAACTTAAACACGTTATCTAACTGTTCTTTAAACTCCTGACATTGATAAAGGAGATTTGAATGAGAAGAGGGTTAGAGAATGGAGAGAAGTCTATGCACAGATGGTAAAAAGGCGTAAGAGAGGTGTGGAACAGAGAAACAAAGAGATCTGAAGATCTTTTCTGCCATCAGCTTGACTAGCTTTTTGACTGGAACACAGGCACTTCCACAACTTTTCAAACACCCAACTTGTCACAATATAGCACAAGGAGATCTACAGCATAAATGATCCAAATCCATAACCACAGCTTCCCAAGTGGGAGTTAACAGATTTTGGGATACCAGCAGGTGCAGGGACATGATTATTTGTTACAATTTTTTTTTGTATTGGGCTTCATTAAAATTAAAATAGGACTATTCATAATTCGTCTCTCCTCCACCAGCTACTGAAGCATCTTCATTTAAAGAAAAAAGCATTCACTTCAATGTTAAGTGGATGCATGAATGACATATGCAACTAAAAGACATTTAATGATATTGGCACAAATACTTTCCAGCAATCATTCTAATTTTAATTATCTAGTGGATGAACCCTGCCTCTGAACAAGTCAAATGGTGTTTTGCAGCCAGTCCCTAACTCTGTGGGCTGTGTCTCCTAGTTCAAACCTGCTTTGCAGCTTTGGCACTAGTATTTTTCATTTTGCACCCTAGCTTTAGAGCCTCTCAATTTTTTCCTCTGTTTTTGATCTCTAAATGCTCTTTGATTCTATCTCTACAATCAAACACAGTGCACTCAACATAAAATGTGGGAAACAGATACGTGAAAATAAAATTTGGGAAAGTTGCAAGCAATTTTTCAGCAAAAAATACTACGTGTTCAAAAATACGTAAGTAAAGATTTTAATAAGCTTTACACAAACAGGCACACGCCTACTCGTTCCTCCAAATTCTCAGAGCTCTTGCATAAGACTTCTTTTATATTTGTCTTAGTCCCTGAAGTTACACACATCTTAAAGTTAAAAAAGATAGACTTGTTAATAACACACAAATGTTCATAGACATAACATCTTTACAGATATCCTCTGTGAGCAGATCAAGCCACTCTCCATATGTATTTAAACGTAGTGGAAGGCTGGAGTTTTTAAGTTGTCAGATCTGTGCCTGGGTAAGAAGGGCTCTATTTTCACTCTTCGAGCAGTGAAAGATTAGCAGCTTGAAATCACTTTGACAGTTTCAGTTACTCTATTGCATACCGCAGGGAATTTTAATTCCAACCTGTGAAATTGTAATTGCTTCTCAAGAAGAGTGGAAGGATTCTGGGTAATGGCCACAGCCAAGCTCAATGTCAGAGTTGCCAGTTGCTGCCACTTCAGATATTACTTGCTGTTATTCAAAAATCACTCCAGCTTTCCATATGAGAAGTTGAACTGGGGAGTGAAACTAAATTAAGAGAAGCTGTCAGATGTTCAGAGATGTGCAGGCAATGACGTGACAGAGGTGGATGAACTCTCCTCAAAAGGTACCTTCTCCTTCTTTCTCTCTCCTGCTTTACAGAACAAGCTTTACATAGACCACATCTTCTATTTCATATTCTTTTTCTAAACAAGTATACCATTAATAGAAAGCTACAATGAAAATATTAAATGACAAAGTCCTCCAGCATCCAAAACCATGCACAAGTAGGACATAAGAAGTGTGCACTTAATGTTGTTCAGAAGAGATTTAAGATGTCTTTGCTATTCAAGTCTTGTGGTTTGCAAGATTCCACACTGAAAACAGCCAAAGCGAACTCAGAGCTACCGCAGACATTTAAGAAAAATAGTTGAGGCCTCCTTGGTACCAAAAGGAAATTAGATTCTTTTTTGCTTTAAAAAAAAAGGCATTGAATGTAGATTGCTTATTAGCAGACACATTCTCTAGCGATGAGTGTGTTCACCCACGTGTAAGAGTGAGATCAACTGACTGTGGGGGAACCTCTCCTGCAATGACCTCATTAACTTGGCGCGTAGTAGATTTCTCACCCACCCTGATGGCTTGTAAAGAGAGAATACTTGGTGGAAGTAGGCCTCAAACATAATGCCGATGTAAAAATTAAAAATGCCACCTGGCATGGCAGTTAGAAGCATTCAGGGAGCCAAACGGGAGCAAAAATCACAGATCAAATGTGTTCAGGTCAACCCGTTCCATGAAGTAGATATACACTTCTACAGTTCACTCTACACTCAGTGAGGTTTCCCAGCGGCCTTCAACAGCAGCCTCAAGCAGCATGCAGTTTGAGTTTTGCCTGAAGGTCAACTTCCCGGACGTCTGCTGGAAATACAACATGGCAGAGAGGAAACAGTCTAGGAGGTTCCTGGAGTGTGTGGAAGACAACTTCCTGACRCAGCTGGTGAGGGAGCCTACCAGGGGAGGTGCCTCGCTTGACCTGCTGCTCACAAACAGAGAAGGACCGGTGGGAGATGTGGTGGTCGGAGGCCGTCTTGGGCTTAGCGACCATGAAATGATAGAATTTTCAATTCTTGGTGAAGTAAGGAGGGGGGCCAGCAAAACCGCTACCATGGACTTCCGGAGGGCGGACTTCGGCCTGTTCAGGACACTGGTCGAGAGAGTCCCTTGGGGGACGGTCCTGAAGGGCAAAGGGGTCCAGGAAAGCTGGACATTCTTCAAGAAGGAAGTCTTAAAGGCGCAGGAGCRGGCTGTCCCCATGTGCTGTAAGAAGAATGGGCGGGGAAGACGACCGGCCTGGCTGAACCGGGAGCTCTTCCTGGGACTCAGGAAAAAAAGGAGCGTTTWCCACTTGTGGAAGAAGGGGCAGGCAACTCAAGAAGAGTACAGGGATCTCGTTAGGTCATGCAGAGAGAAGATCAGAAAGGCAAAAGCCCAGCTAGAATGCAATCTGGCCGCTGTCGTTACAGACAACAAAAAATGTTTTTACAAATACATTAACGWCAAAAAGAGAGCMAAGGAGAAYCTCCRTCCTCTATTGGATGCCAGGGGGAACGTTGCCACCAAGGATGAGGAAAAGGCTGAGGTACTCAATGCCGCCTTTGCCTCAGTCTTTAATAGACAGACCAGTCACCCTCAGGGTATTCAGCCCCCTGAGCTGGAAGACGGGCTCGGAGAGCACAATAAACCCCCCATAATCCAGGAGGAAGCGGTGAACGACCTGCTACACCACCTGGACGCTCACACGTCTAATGGGGCCGGATGGGATCCACCCCAGAGTACTGAGGGAGCTGGCGGAGGAGCTTGCCAAGCCACTCTCCATCGTTTATCAGCGGTCCTGGTTAACGGGGGAGGTCCCGGATGACTGGAGGCTTGCCAATGTGACGCCCACCTACAAGAAGGGCCAGAAGGAGGACCCGGGGAACTACAGGCCTGTCAGCCTGACCTCAGTGCCGGGGAAGATTATGGAGCGGGTCATCTTGGGGGCGCTTACAAGGCATGTGCAGGACAACCAGGGGATCAGGCCCAGCCAGCACGGGTTCATGAAAGGCAGCTCCTGCTTGACCAACCTGATCTCCTTCTATGACCAGGGGACCCGCAAGGTGGATGAGGGAAAGGCTGTGCATGTGGTCTACCTGGACTTTAGTAAAGCCTTCGACACTGTCTCCCGCAGCATTCTCCTAGAGAAGCTGGCAGCTCATGGCCTAGACAGGTGTACTCTTTGCTGGGTTAAAAACTGGCTGGACGGCCGAGCCCAGAGAGTTGTGGTGAATGGAKTTAAATCCAGTTGGCGGCCGGTCACAAGCGGTGTCCCCCAGGGCTCCGTTTTGGGGCCGGTCTTGTTTGTTTAATATCTTTATCAATGATCTGGATGAGGGGATTGAGTGCTCCCTCAGTAAGTTTGCAGATGACACCAAATTGGGCGGGAGTGTCGATCTGCTCGAGGGTAGGAAGGCTTTGCAGGGGGACCTGGACAGGCTGGATCGATGGGCTGAGGCCGATTGTATGAGGTTCAACAAGGCCAAGTGCCGGGTCCTGCACTTBGGCCACAACAACCCCATGCAACGGTACAGGCTGGGGGAAGAGTGGCTGGAAAGCTGCCTGTCGGAAAAGGACCTGGGGGTGCTGGCTGACAGCCGGCTGAACAGGAGCTGGCAGTGTGCCCAGGTGGCCAAGAAGGCCAACAGCATCCTGGCCTGTATCAGAAATAGTGTGGCCAGCAGGACHAGGGMAGBGAYYRTSCCYCTRBACWYGGCACTGGTGAGGCCGCACCTTGAATACTGTGTTCAGTTTTGGGCCCCTCACTACAAGAAGGACATTGAGGTGCTGGAGCGTGTCCAGAGAAGGGCAATGAAGCTGGGGAAGGGTCTGGAGAACAAGTCTCATGAGGAGCGGCTGAGGGAACTGGGAGTCTTTAGTGTGGAGAAGAGGAGGCCGAGGGGAGACCTTATCGCTCTCGACAACTACCTGAAAGGAGGTTGGAGTGAGGTGGGTGTCGGTCTCTTCTCCCAAGCAACTAGCGATAGGACGAGAGGATATGGCCTCAAGTTGCACCAGGGGAGGTTTAGATTGGACATTAGGAAAAATTTCTTTACTGAAAGAGTGGTTAAGCATTGGAACAGGCTGCCCAGGGAAGTGATTGAGTCACCATCCCTGGAAGTATTTTAAAAGACGTGTAGATGAGGCGCTTAGAGACATGGTTTAGTGGGCATGGTGGTGTTGGGTTGACGGTTGGACTCGATGATCTTAGAGGTCTTTTCCAACCTTAATGATTCTATGATTCTATGAACTGTTTGACCAGAATTGACTTGTTCAGCTCAGTGGCTTTGAAAGCTTTAGTTGTAAATAAACAGAAACAAATGACAAACACTCTACTGCTCTACAATACAAAGTGTCAAAAACCCCTCTCAAAATCTAAAGGAAGATAATAAAATACTTGATAAACAACAATTCCTACTTATCAGATTAAAGTTCAGTTTAAGAATATACTGCATCTGTGGGCAATGTCATTTACAAAGTCTTCTTCGGCCTCTTTCTGTATATTGCATTATTTCTAAGAAAATAAGCTGGTCCCATTAAAGCCAATGATGCACAGAATCTAAATCACAAGCTTTGTAAATCTCTGTAACAGCTGATGCAATGAGTCTGTAATTGCTACGATTAGATAAGCTAGAGTGGCTGACAGAGAGAGTGCTAGAGGCATAGAACGTATCTGCATAGTTTATTCCCATCAAATGCAAAAATTTGGCTCAGATATAATGATTTTGTCAACCCATAGTTTTCCTGAGAATCTTGTGATATGTGGTACTTTCCTGAAAATTTCAGCTCCCAGACTAAGAGGGTTTTTTGTGAGAATTTCAGATTTGTTAAAAATGTAAATTACTGATTGTTACATATTCCTGGTTGTAAAGAAAAGCCTGAAAAAAATCCAAACAGAAGCAAATCAAGAGCACAGTTTTTTTTTTTTTTTTTTTTTTTTTTTTTTTTTTTTAAATCTCATGAATTTTGAGTCTTGGCTCGTGACCTTCAGTGGTTGCAATAAGAAATATAATATTCAAGTCATTACACACCTAATTTCCTGAAGACAGTTACATTTGTTGTTATAATTTACARGCTGTACTGAAGGCGTCATGATGGAACCTCTTGATTAATTGTCTGTAACTATTACAACTCCTCAGTTTATAAAGTACAAAGCATTCTTCCTAGGGGATTATTCATGTGCACTGTAGAGCCACTGTACTGGTTTTGGCTGGGATAGAGTTAATTTTCTTCATCGTAGCTGGTATGGGGCTATGTTTTGGATTTGTTACCAAACCAGTGTTGATAACACCAGGATGTTTCAGCTGTTGCTGAGCAGTGCTTGCACAGCACCAAGGCCTTTTCTGTTTCTCACGCTGCCCCTCCACCAAGTAGGCTGGGGGTGCACAAGAAGTTGGGAGGGGACACAGGTGGGACAGCTGACCCCAACTGACCAAAGGGATATTCCATGTCGTGCTCACCAATAAAAGCTGGGGGGAAAGAGGAAGAAGGGGGGGACGTTCAGAGTGATAGTGTTTGTCTTCTCAAGTCACCGTTACACGTGATGAAGCCCTGCTTTCCTGGAGATGGCTGAACACCTGCCTGCCAATGGGAAGTAGTGAATGAATTCCTTGTTTTGCTTYGCTTGCGCGTGCGGCTTTTGCTTTACCCATTAAACTGTCTTCATCTCAACCCACGAGTTTTCTCACTTTTACTCTTCCAATTGTCGCCCCCATCCCACTGCAGGGGGTGTGAGCAAGTGCCTCTGTGTTAGCTGCCTGCCGGGGTTAAACCACAACAGCCATGTAGGCAGCTCAGCTCCGTCTGTGCTGGGTATGACATAAACACACTAAAAAGAAAAAAATACAGTTCCTGCTCTTAAGATTTTAAACAGACTTTACAAGTGGAAGTTTGGATGAAGATCCAGAAAGGTGACAAGGCATGAACAAACGAACAATATCATGCAGTCAGCTGCTGGCAGAACTGGGCACAGAGTCCAGTCCCTGACTGACCAGCACAATCTCAAGATGTGYGGAGATCCTGTCATGACAAAAATGGCTTGAAGAAAGTAATTAGAAATTTGCAGTGTGCAAAATGTAACCTCCCCACTAACAGAGCAATATTATCTTATACGCAGCATGATCCAATGCACAGCTAATATRAGATTCACATTTAGTTCTCTGAGCATTATACTAAATCTATAGAGACTGCATTAAATCCATCTTTTAACAGAACTCTACCACCAGAACTCCATCTTTTGATTCAATGATAAAAACCCAATACCTTTAAAACTATTTCTATGTAAAAAATAATTCTTGTTGCATTAACAAAGCCTAGTAACTCATTGTAAAGTTGAGAGAGGCAAGATGGCAGGCCAAAAATTCTTTCAGACATGACAGCAAAATCAATAGCAACAAATAACAAGCTTTAATGGCCCAGCAGTGTTTGATTCTAATGTAAAAAGACACATATCAAACTATCACACTGCATTAAGTGAAATCTTTAAGAAAGCTTTAAAAGTTCTGCCCATAAAAGATTACCAACATCACTCAATGGAAAGATTTCTTATAAACTTCATGAGTTTCCTGCATGCAATTTTACCTGCTACAGCAGTTATGAAAAGAGTAAGCAATGCAAACATTGCATCATTTTAGAAAAAAGAAGAGGAAAGACGCAACAAACTGTTCTGCCAACCAAGGATCTCAAATTTTGGCAAGATAGGTCTCTCTAGAGCTTATTAACATTCTCTCCTATGAATGACAGGAAAGGCATAAGGTGAGTGCAAATTATTGCCCAATTTATATTAGCTTTTTAAAAAAAAAAAAAAAAAAAAGAATTGTTGGTAGAAGTGTTTCCTTTGAAGATTTTAAAGAGCAGTTTTATTGTTTTCATAAAAGCCTCATTCAGTTCACAGTTCTGTTTTCATTCCTCCGTAGTAAAACATAACAAGAACTGCCAGTAGAGCCAGGCTGACAGATAGTATCTTCAGTCCACCTCCTTCTTGTTGCCATGGGAGCTGCAAAGCCATCCACGAGCTGAGCGGTGTTTTCACTGGGGTCTCAGCAGAAGGGTGTGCTTTCCAGTTTGTGCCATTCTGTGGTGCATGTCTGAACTCCTGTGAAGAAATGCACATATTAAGATTGAAACTGTGTTACCTATTTCTGATTGTACATACCAAATACAAATAAAATCTCCTCTTTATATTGAGGTTCAAACTAATACCCCTCTTCAAGACAAACAACAATTCAACCTGCACTGCATCATCATCATACAGAAATCTTTCATACAGAAATCTTACCAATGCCATACAAAGTCAACCTTTCTAATGAAATTAACTGCCAAATCAATGAAGCTGTTAGCAACAGAAACAAAACTCCAGACCTCAATGTCATCAAAGAGAGTTGTTTGATGATTATTTTTTTATTTGTTGGTTTTGCTGCTATCTCACTGCTCTCTCATTTTTGGCTTCTTCAAAAGAAATGTCTAACCAGTGATAAAGGGGACCACAACACAACAATCCTTTGCACAGCAGGGCACTTCTAAAGTCAATCATCCTCTCCTGGTGTGCCAGCTCAGTGGTGCTTGAAAATCCTCCCACAGGGCTTTTCCTTTCCCCTGACCCTCAGGAGGCAGCTGTGCTAAAACACTCACCTTCTCATTCAGCATATTGAATCCGAGTTCCCTGCTGCGCCTGCCATTACCATTCTCAACCTGACTGCAAGCACCAAGATCCCCCAGAATATGAGGACTTTTAACTGCAGCACAAGTTACAGATGTTGAGTCACTATTTCAGCTGAAAATCCAAATGGAAAGAATAAGAAACTCTTCTCTCTTGCAACCTTGTTCAGTTCAGCACGCTAGCATTGTAGATACTCAAAAGTAAAAGCATCTATTAAAACTGTAATCTGATGACATTTGCAAGAGGCGTAAGTGGTAAAGGTGTAATTAAAAAAACGTGTAATGATCTTGCATCATAAGATTCAATATTTCTGTTTATCATTTCTTTTTTCTTCCCTCTATTTCAATAACGTCTTAGGAATTCAACTGAGCTGGATTTTTAATTGGTTTGAAATTTTCCAGTTAAAAAAGGTTTTTGATTAATCCATTTTATTTTTTTTTCCTTTCACATTTCATATAAAACAAATCAGGGACCCAGAAAGTACCTATCTGGATAATCTTGTATTACCAAGCAGCTGAAACAGGGTCACGTGAAAATACAGACCAGATGCCCGACTCCCTCTTTTAGCAAACGTATTTCTGGGCAAACTTGAAGAAATATCAAAGCTCCAAGAAAGGTGCCTGCCCATGAAAGTGTGACAGCACAATTCAAACTGTCTGTAACTGCCTCCTGTTTTCCATTTCAGGAATCAGCTCCATTATAGTAATTGTAGAAGGAAAATAATGATTACTACTAGTTAGGTAGTAAGCATCAAAGGGGCAAATGATAGCCTGGCGTAAGTGCTATTCTAACACCTGAGGTATGATTTTGATCACAGTTCACACAGGCAAAGGGTTACTGAACAAGTGACCTATGAAATGAGGATGACTTCTTCTATATACTGCACCCAGAAGACCATCAACCGGGTAAACAGAGGAAAAGGAAACAGGTAATCAAATTGGGGTGTAGTTCTCTGCAGTGTAAGGCACAATAACAACACTACTCCAGGACTTCAGTCCATATTGCGCAGAATATGTTAGCTTCATCAAAAACTATGAAACTGCTTCATATTGTTAAGTTATTAATTACAATCAATTCCTAAGGCATCTGAAATTTTAGTAACTGGCCACAGCTATTTTATCCCCCAAATCAAAGCTGATCAACCTTTGCCTGCAGAATAAACTGGAAACCATACAGTATTAAGGATTTTTTATATATGAATCGAAACTCATTTGCAATTTATTCTTTCTAGACATTTATAAAGCCTTTCTTTTCTTTGCAGGTCTCACAAMTCTCTACCAATCTAAGGTGCCTAATTTACGGTCATGACCCGTTTTTACATGTATCATTGGTACATTAACACTAAGGCTAAGGTGATTTAAAAGAATGGATAAGGCTGTAAAAATATCAATACAACCGGAGACTGATTTCTTCTGATACTTAATTTTCACCGATTCATGACTTTTCAAATTTGGCTGACTACAATCAGACTCCCAACTCCTTATTAAATATTTCTACACAGCTTGATAATCAGTAAAGTCCTGAATATTTAGTTGTACAAGACTAGATGCTATCCCTTAGAAAACAGATAAAGTGGCCAGTACCTCATAAATGACTTTGTAACTTTCTCCTCAACGCTCCTTCTTCATGCTCAGTCTCAGTTCCTATATACCTGTCCCTGCAAGACTGGGGATAGCCAGCAGAACACCCCAAACACAAGTTACAACCTGTGAAAAGTTTTGAGGGACTTGTTTTTTCCCCCCTTTACTAACAGTTAAACTTATCAGCGTTTCATGCATTCATTCATGTTCCTGTGCAGTAGTATTCAGTAGTGATTTCACTGGCAGTTCATTTCTGTTTTACGTTTTTTCTGTTTTCCAACATAAAACCAAATAGTCTCATCTTGTTGGTATAATTTAGATCATGAATAGCCTATAATGTGGTTTTTTTTGTTACCATATTGTTTTCTTAAACCTCTCTTGCAATATGCAATGCATATGCATTAGGTAGTGCTGCATACTGCTTGTAGGACAGAATGGCAAAAGAGATTTTAGCAAGGTTTACAAAGTTCCGCTGGTGGGGAACACCACTGGCCCCATGGCCAGTTGTCCCAGTGGTATTTCATCTGAGTAAGTCAGCCTGTAAAGTTGTGAGCCCCATTTTCTTCCTTACTTTATCATTAGTAAGGAAGACTTCTTACATATAATTATTTCCCCTAAATTAAATGATCATACTGATACACTAAACCCATTTTTATTTTCTTTCTGTAGATGAGATGTTCTCTTACAGTATTTTACTAATATTGAAACTTAACTGGGTTGGAAGTACAATTCTCACAATTTCACTACGCTTCTGTTTTCCTTCTATCTTATATTTTGAACTCTGACACATTTGTTTCTACTGGTAGTCACATTTTCTAAACTGCTCAAAACTTTCAGATTTTCACAGTATCTCAGATCATATAAGAGACTGTCAAACAATTTAAACCAGAAGTTTTTCTTTCAATAGATGCATACATGACCTACTACTCCTATTACCTTGCTAACCTGAATTCTTTACAAATTTTCTCATGGATTAAACTATTCTTATATGCACAAAAAGATTACAATTTGAAAACTAAAGTGAGCCTTTTTTTTAAGATGTACTTCAGAGCTTATCACTTAAAACACTACTGCATTTCTGTTTGATAATGTATACCTCTTCAGATGACCCTGCCAAATATTTTCTTTCATGAAAAGTAATGAATTGTTCATCTGATCCGTGTTTTCTAAGAACTATTCTCTAGTTTGCCCCCAAATTCTGCCTTGCAACACTGATGCATGGGTAATACCAAAATTTCCATCATTATTGTCACAGAAGAAGCATTTGTGAAAAAGGTTACATCTGGTTCCCTGCAACTGAAAGGCTCCTTTAGAAAATGGCAGCCTTTTGTCCCCGCTGCAATTCGTACAACAGCTTTTAAAAACAGGCTAATCTCTCAGAGACACCTGCAGGTAGATGCCTCTTCCTAAGAGTCTGTCGTGCAGCTCTGTAAGACATGGCACAAAACTCAGTGGGAAGAGAAAGAGCTCTGCTAAGCTGACCACGTTCTTGCACTCTCTCAAGCCTGAGCTAAAGGCTGAGTGGCCCTCACTGCAGTCTGGACAACCGTGAAGTGCCTGTCTAGAATACAATCAGTTCTTACTAACATACAAGTATCATATTACCAGCTGTGCTAGTGAAAAACACTGTATATATATTTTTATTTGGACAGAAAGTCCTTCTGTAGGCTCTGTTTGAGGAACTAGTTTTCAGGTAAAGTATACAGTATATATTGTAGTGTATATTCCATGCACAGAGAAGGAGGGGTGAGGATGAAATTACAGAAAGTAAAACTAAAATTAAGCCTTCTAGGGTAGACGAGGCAAATTACAAGAGCTTCTCTGGGCTGTCATATGAGCTTCAGACTTTCCAATACTGTAGTGCTATATTCTGAGATGCTCCCATATGCTTTGCCTTGAAGAGCTATCCAAGACACCTGCAGAAAAGATCTTTCATGTTTTGTGGGGAGGGGAGTTCTCCACAGAAAACCAAGTTTATTGGAGCTCTTTTATGCACCTTTGGTGTAAAAAAATCTGGGTGGAGGCAAAGATCTCATTTGTTGAACTAGCAGTTACACTGGTCCACTCCCTCTGCTCTCACTTTATAGAAGTATTAATTCTGAAAGGCCCTTATTTGTATCTCTAGATAAAGTATTTGCAGTGCATTGGCTTTTCAAGGAAATCTTCAAGGCATTTCTGTAATATTCTGAACTGATACAACTGGTGATATTTACTATATACAATCACTAGTCAGAGTGCAAGTTTCTTAAGCCGAGCTCCGAAATCACACTTTTGTAGCTGCAAGACTCAGGAAGATTAGCATAATGATTCAGTTCAGTGGAATTTAGAACTAAATCCAAAGCCTCTTTTACCCAAAAAATACTTGGAGGAAATCCTAAGGTAAAGAAGTTTCCAGAAATATGTGTTTATACTAATTTAAGTCTTGATAGGCCATAAACTCTTTGGTAGACTTGTTGTTAATAAGGAGCATTGCTCTCACTAAAAAGGACCGCAATGAAGAAAAAGTTACTCTAAGATTTAAACCTATATACTATTAATCAAAATGCGGGGAGGGAGGGAAATTATCAAACTGAAATGCAAAGACAGACACTTTGAGCTAAGCATCTTGTATTTCCATGGAGGCAGCCTTTCATCTTGTTTTGGCAGCCACAAAGTAAACACAAGACTTTGCTAATAAGGTATAATATAAATTATTAAACCATCTAGTGTATGATCAAATGCATTTCAGATTATTTTTTGAATAATTCAGCCTTGGCGACTGCCAGTAGTAATATATTTTGTGTACTCTTGCACAGACCCATTGATTGCTGTCTTTCTGAAGCTCCAGTCCCAGACTTAAACTGCCATGCATGAAAGAAATATATAATCACATCAAAACCTAAGCTTTGGCATCTGTCGATCACAGCCTAGCTTTTCGTAAGATCTCATTTCATGTTAGTCAACAAAGACATGAGAGCAACTCTTTAGCTCTGAGCTGAGGTTTTAATAGACTCAAAACATTTCTTACATGCAAATTTCTTTTATGGCTCAGGGGCACTGTTAGAGCTTGAAGTGTTAAGCTAACTGCTGTGAAAAACTACTTGACTGAGCATATCTCATGATAAATTAGACTTCTGAATTTTTTAGCCCAACCAAGTACATCTTACACACTTGCACTACTGGCTTTAAAAATACGGACTTTTATATAATCATGCACAACAAGTCTGTGTGACAAATTAAAAGAAAACATGTTGAATTATGCATTACATATCCTACTGCGCCATTTGAAACTCTGGGCTATTACTCTTTGGAGGCATTTTTCAGATTTGAAAAACAAACAGTTACTGAAGGTCACATAGATTACACATCCAAAAAATATGTAAATTAAATTTTATTGAATAGTTCCGGAAGACACATTTAGTTCTGTAGGTATTAAGAGAGCTCCTTTGATTTATTACTTACGAAATTCTACCAGCCATCTGCAAATGTGGAATGCTGATCTTAAAGTAGAAAATAAATGGTATACAAAATATTTTTTTCTAATGGAATTAACACGGTAATTCCCATAAGAAGCATCCCTGCTACCATGTATTCCAATGAATGCACAGTGCTATGTTGTTAAGAGAAAATGCTGTCTACAAGCATGCTTGTGTCAGATGTTATCTGTTGTACACCATTCCTAGGAATTCACTGATTCCAAATACACACAGAGTTTACTTAGCCATTTTAAGAAATGGGAAGCATTGAAAAAATAAATAAAGCAGCCAGGCACTTTTGAAAGGAATTTTATATTGTTTCTTCTTTTTGTGTGCATATATACATATGTGTTTGTGTATGTGTGTGATGTATGACTGTATGCTTTAACATGTAAATGAGGGGAAAGAACTGAGCTGAAGGATAAATACAGATTTATTATTAATTTCTCAGTAAATGGTCAGAGTCTTAGCAATAATTAGGATTCTTAATCTGTTAACCCCGAGTCATTACCACTGAAGTTATAGCATGAAAATAAATTAATCAAAGCATCTTGCAAATAGCTGTAGTCACTAGAACTGTTTTACTGTCTGTCATAGGATCCTAGGATAATTCAGACTGCATCTGGTCCATCCTCCTGCTCAAAGAAAGGTCAGCTATGGCCTAGTTTGCTCAGGGATTTAATTAGTTGGGCTTTGAAAACCTCCAAGGATGGAGACTGCACAGCCTCTCTGGGCCTTTGTTCCACCGCTTGACTGTCTTCATGGAGAAAGTGTTTCTCTTCATATCCAGTCTGAACCTCTTGTTTCAACTTATGCCCACTGTCTCTCGTCCTCCCACATGCACCACTGTGAAGCACTTGGCTCGGTCCTCTCCATAACCTTCCCGTAGACATTGGGGAGCTTCTGTTAGGGTCTCCTGAAGCCACCCCTTCTCCAGGTTTGAACAAGCCTGGTCCCTCAGCCTCTCCTCACAGGCCAAGTGCTTCAGCCCCTGACCATCTCTGTGACCCTACGCTGAACTTGTTCCAGTTACCAATTCCTAATTTACATCAAGATCACTACACATGACACAATCAAGTCAGGTAAGCAATACTCCTAGCAGCTGGACCATGGTCAAATACAAACATAAAATACATTTAATAATGGGAGGATATAGAGATTGATTGACCTTAAGCTCAGCTGTATCAAATCTGACAGTTTCTTCCAGGTTTGTCATCCCTTATGGAGATCATCTTTAACTAGGGCCTACCCCAACCTGCATAGCAAGTCAGCAAAATCTTTTTTCTTTCCCAGTAACACTTGCACGATCTGTCTGATTCCTTTGGTCAGCATAGAAAAACACCTTTCCCATTACTCAACTACCTCTCACCTTGATTACTACTACAATCTCCTGTGTGTCCTGTTTTCCTTCTACTTCTCCCCATTTCACTCCTGCATCATCTGACCATATGGCCTCTCCTAATAAACAAAAGCAGAGATGCCAACAGGAACACAAATTTGGACTGACATGCCATATCATGACTTTCTGTCCATGTCACACAGACCCACCTCTGGAACTTCCTCCTCCTACATTAACATTAACTTCAAACTTTAATATTCCCATGTAAGAGTATAAAAGAAATCAATTCTCTCTCTGTAAGTTACTGTACCTGAACTTCCCACCATTACTGTAAGTCTCCACTGGTATTTTTCTTGGCAGACATCTCTCTGCTCTCTTCAATGTTCTTACCTAAGGGTAGGCCCTTGCCTACCTACTTCTTTTTCCTCCCCCAAATAGTCTTTAAGGATTATTCCCTCAATGAGCCCTCAAAATTCATAACACAAAATTAAAAGCTAGACAGAAGGGTGAGTAACTAGGGCTTATTAAATGACTTCCTTTTTGATGTACACTTTGAGGAGGAGGGAAGCAACCAAAAGATCAACTAACAAAAGAAGATCAACTAACAAAAGAAACAAAAAGAAGAGAAACAAACAACCAAGAAAACACAAGCCAAAACATTTAAATGTTTAAAAACACAGTCTTGTGCTGCTTTCCACTATACTCACTTGTTTTAGCTTGTTTCTTTATATTTACCTATAAATGCTTCCAGCCAGGAGTTGACTTTTTTTACATATTTGTATTTTGTGCTGCTATTAAACTTAGTGACTTAGTAGCCTCCCACTATACAAATAATGCATTGTCAAAATAACCTGTCATTCAAGGTCAGAAGCAACATTTTGAAAAATAGTCAGTGTGATGTCTGGATTCTGAGCTGCCTTTTTTTTTTTTTTTTTTTAAATAAGGTGTGGGGGGATGTCAATCACTATGCCAGAAACAAGTGACATGCAAGGCGGCATTCCAGTTAGCACTTGCAACCACAACAGAACTGAGAGATCTTTTAAGCGGAAAAAGTTTGTGATTCAAAAATCACAGTCATCCAAGTAATGATGTGAAATGAAGAATGAACCTAGCAGCACAATGTGGACAAATTCAGGATGGGGATCAGTCACTATTTATTTCCCTTTGCATAGCACAGTTTTATGAAGGAGATGGCAGGTGCTTGCTCTGGGCACTTATCTGGTAATTAGTTGGCTAACAGACAAATCTGTTTCCTAGAGATCACCAGCACAGACTTCATGGCTTTGAAAATACATTACAGTGAATTACAGGATGTACATTTACTTGTAATAACACTAGATACCATTTTTCAGTGTGCATACCATGGCCTGTCTTTGTAGATATCATTCCGCAGGATTCCAGCTTGCTCCTTCTTTAAAGGATCTTAGAGATTTTTTGCTGTTTTCTCGTTGTTTGTTTTTTTTTTTTTTTTTTTTTTTNTTTTTTTTTTTTTTTTTTTTTTTTTTTTTTTTTTTTTTTTTTTTAAATAAGTATTTTAAGGTTGTATTTACAACACAACAATTTTCCCAGTTTATTTTGTGGATGATGAAAGAATGATAAAGAGCTAGCAGTACGTGAATGTTCAAAGACTGTTCTACAAATGAGATTATTAAATGAAATACGTTATACTTTTTTTATAGCACAAGCCTTCAGAGACCATCATCTTTTTGCTTTCCTTTTAAATCTTGAAATAACAATGACAATTATATGGAGGTCAACGGTAGCTACAGGCAAAGACACAAAAGGTTTCCATCAGAAAGCGTACCCCAGTAAAATTAATAGCTAGATCTGAAAATATATATTCATGCCACAAGAACCACCAATATAACTGAATGATATTCACATATCAACAGTGAAATGAGTAACGCTTTTTTTTGGAAGTGAACTCTCTAAGTATATATTAAAACACTATCTTTAAGAGGAATTCTATACTCCCAAATGGTAGAAAGCATAAAATACTAAAAGCCTTTCTAACCATTGCTATTTGCAAAGAACACTGTGATAAATATCCAAGAAACATCTCAAGGGACATTCTCTCTCAAAATCAGGAAAAGCTTTTAAAGATCTTTCACATGGAGCAAAGCAGAATAAACTGATATATGTACATATTCTTGGGTAAAGCTTTCCCCTTAATCCTAGAATATGTCATAGTCCTGAATTTATGGTGTTTTCATTTATTCCTACAGAACCAAGCATTACGAATGGAATGTTCCAAGGAGACTTCAACATTGTATTATAAGACAATCACAGACACAAAGGATATGGCCCTTCTTACACTCCAACCTCACGGATAATAAACATGGTATAAAATGAGCATTATTAATATTTAGGAATGATACTAGTTTCCAGAGTTTCAAATTCCATACCAGTAGGTAGCTGTGGGATCTATATGGCTCCCTCATTTTACAGGTAGAGAAACAAAGAAAATTAAAGCGTCTCCAGTGCCATAATACAAGCCAGCAATCAGGTTTCTACAATTCCTGTCTTAGATTCCAGTTGTCACCAGAAGCCAACATAGCCTCTAAAACCTTTTATCTCTGTCAAGTGTAAGTTTTAAATACATTTTCTTAAAGCTAGGCAATGCCCTAATATGTAGTGTCCTGACGATTTCTCTTACATTYATTTTCACAGACTTTTCTGCCCGGTATTAAACACTTCCAGTTCCTGGGACTGTAGATGTTCACCAAGCACAGCTGGAATCAGACCTTGGCAAAAAGGAGCATTTCATGCAAGCCTGACTTTTAACAGTTAATAAAATGTGACTGATCTTGACCAGCTTTGTGGGTTCAGTGATAATACAAAGGTTTTCTTTTCATATTGTCATGGCCTCTTTCCTTTAAGTATCCTTAGTTGTTTTAGGAGGTCTCCCACAGTGCCAGTTAGCATACTTCTGAGCACCTGAGGGATTGTCTTGAAATCTGAGTCTCCTTTTTAATTTCACACTCAGTCAAGTTCAACTGCAGTTAATGGAGGACCCTCTCATAGAAACATCAGACAATGGTTACTTTCTGTGATTAGCAAGCCTAACTGCTCTAACACAATCTCTGTATCCCCAGTCTCTACAAATGATTCGTCAGCCCTTCTCCACAATAAAGATTACATGAGAAAAACCTTTCTTGGCTTGCTGTGTATTTTATGCTAGATAATCATGATAGCACCTTGGCGCTCTGTCTAAGACATCAAAGAACAGTAAGCATCCAATCTACAGGCTGTAACGAATATCTACCCTCAGGAGAGCATTTGTATCGTTCAGAGGGTGGTCTGACTAGACAACCAACTTCTGTATCTGTAAAGGATTGAAGTGCGAAAGCACGAACTCACGCCCTATCATGCTCAAATACTGGCAATTTGTACCTCAGCTGAGAGCCTCCAATGAATCCACTGGACCTCAGCCTTCTCCCGCACAGGTTTTACATGGTGTGCTCTATCAGGTTATATCTGATAATTCCTAGGATTAGCTCACGAGGAGAAAATCAGTTCCCCTGGAATTAACCATGAAGTAACAAGTACTGATTTCCTCTTTTTCTCTGAGACTTCATACCCTGGAGTTAGTTTCTCTTAAATGCTGAACAGTCACCACCGCAATTTGCTTGAACACATGCTACAGAATTTTAATAATTTGTAAATATCTAGTTCCAAGCATTTAAAACTGACCACCAACAAATTTGCTCACTACACTAACCTTCTAGCAGACACTTTGAACATCTGCCTCGTCTTCATCTGTGAAATGGGAAGACAAAAACTGCATTTCAGGAGGACAATGTAAAAATAAACTTATTACTGTTTCTGAAGCACTCAGAAATTTAGCTATGGCGGTCATAGGAAAGGTTAGAAAGAAATTAGTAACTCCCTTGAGAGTGAGGTTTAAACAGCATGTAGCAAATAACACTGCTATTACACAATGAACAATGAAGAGGAAAAATATCTAACAATAGCTTATTAAATGAATAGTCTCAGCTCTGTGCACAGAAGGAAACAAATCTCTGTGTGTGTGTGTGTGTGTGTGTGTGTGAAAATAGTGCATAAGCACATAATTAAAGGCTGAAACATAATATGGTTGGCATTTACATGGAAAAGAGGAACTGAAACTCTAGAATTTCCTTAGTTTAGAGTACTTCACTTTACACTCCAAATAATTTGTGCACTTATGTACATGAGAAATATCATTCTTAGTTTCTTCTTATTATCACATATTATAGGTCTTCACTGTCATTGCAGTGTTACACTTTTCTCTATTTAGAAGAGGACACTGGTCTGTAGAACACAACCCATAACGTTTTAATACAGCTTGCTTTGTTGTTTTGTTGTTGCTTTTGTCTCTAGGTGAATACAAGTATTAACTGGAATTGACTCCTGAGCAAGCGGTGTCCTCGATTCCATTTCATTATCTCTGCCCATCCTAGTAACTTTTGAACCTACTCACTAACTTCAACAATGGAAGAGCAATGCAGTAAGTTTCATAAATGTCAAGGGCTGTTAGAAAAAAAAAAAAAGAGGTCTAAATCAGTGCTCCCATCAAGGGAAAGGCCAAAGCCCAGCCTCAACAAACTGTTTTTTGCCATCACCCTGCTGACCAATTTGTACTCCTAAAACTCCAAATCACACGCAATAGTTACACAAAACACCTATAACACATTTTTGTTCACAAGGCAGCCAGAGAAGATAGGGAAGATGTGGAGGGGAAGCTGTGGTTTTTGCTGTAGAAACATGGAAGGAACCAGAGGACCCAAAGCATGGGAAATCAGGCTTTGTTAGTTCAACTACTCACTTGTTCATTCTCTAACTCTGTGAATGCAGCTTTCTTGTACAAAGACTGTCTCTGCTTCATGGTGCTTCAAAACTAAATGCAAGACCAGATGAAAACTTGATAAAAAATAAATATGAAAGGGAGGGAGGTGGTACTGCTTAGCATGGAGAACGGTGTTTCAACAAACCAGCTTGCTCCTAAATACGGAGAGTCTGCAGTTCCCACTTCTCCCCACCTTTTCACAGCCGAGGGACCTATCTGATTGGATGTTACCATAGTATAGCAATGCAGGGTATGAAAATGATTTTTACATAGTAAACTGTTGCAAAGGTTTTTCTTCTACTTTTCAGACTTGCCATGTTAGGCCTAAATGAAAATGGTAATGAGTTTCTATCAAACACAGCATCAGCAGTTGTAGGCCATTTCCCTGTAAGTGAGGAAAAGGTGAGGTTCTTATGACAGATTCACAATCTTTGAAAGGAATTTCACTCACCTCTACTTTTCTGAAACCCATAAAATCTTTCCCAAAATTAGGTAATACTAAAATACACTGCTTTCAGGAAAAGAAATTAAGAAAATTGGAGATGAACACAAATAAAACAGAAGACAACCTGAAAATGGCAAACATATACAAGGTGCTTGCAGGGGTGAGATATGATATGCAAGCCCACAGGATGATAACTGTGGGACTTAACCTAGTCTTTAACAAATTGATGGGTTTGGATTTTAAAATGCTTCATGTCTCCACACTAAAGCTTAACAGCACTACAACAGTTCTTTTATCGCACAAGATACTCTCCCAAGCATAACTCTAATTCATTCCTTTCCAGTTATTAAGAGCTACGCATCTGGCTTTCCCCTGTGGACCTGTGACAAAATCTGATTATGCTACAGAATCTTAAGCACTCCTCATTGAAAAAATAATGAACTAATGTTTCTTTGGACAGACATACATGTTGAACAGTTGAAAGAGGAAAAGAATTCCTGTCATTCTAAGCACTAATTCCATTACTTTACCAAATTAAAGTTCTTGTATTTAGAAAAAACTATCTATGTCAGAAATGGATATTCACAGCCATCCTTTTTGTATGATAATTATGTTATCTGCACTTATCAGAGATTTTGTATGTGAGAATTGCAAAATAGATTCCATACAGATAAGATAAAGCACAGTCTGACTGACTGAAATGACTTGCAATCACATATGAAGTCATGTCAAAACAAGGATGAGATTTTAAAAAAAAACCTCTAGTCCTGATAACAAGACCCTTTCTTGAGGACCAGAAATCCATCTGGTCGATATTATGCATAGGTAGTTTTTGTAGCTATGTGATGTTTTGACAAAAAGAGCTTAAATGTACTGCCTACACATCTTTGTTCCATCGAAAGTATTTTCACAAAAATTTCCAAGCCACCACAAACCAAAATGGAGCATTTGTTAAAGTTCTGCCTCAGCATATATATAGCTATGAAGAGGAATCCATCAATTTGAAAGTTAAGACATTTAGTGAATAATTTTCTCATACAATATTGTTTCAAGGACCCCATGGTTATACTGAGACTAAAGAAAAAGAATACTAATTTCCATGGAGCTTTTGCTTTTTATTTTACATTTGACATCTGACTCTCCAGCCAGTCATGTTTCATTCCTTTCACTATTAATCAATCACACATCCATCTCATGTTGTAGTACATGGGTGGTCAATCCTTTTTGATAGGCCACATKAGTCTACTCAAGGCACTACCATGCCTTGCCAATCACACAACCAGACATAAATTCACCATGTGATTAATAGCTACTAGCTCTCCTTCTCCATACGTCACATATGCTCCGACACATATGACCCTGACCTGGTAGCCATTGGAAAACTAGGTTCCTCACTAGGTACCTAGTGAGGCAGGCGAACTCTTCTGGTGGCTGCAGGTTGTCCCATGCCAGAGGCTGGCCATTTCTGCACTAGTGTAATGACAACATGCTCATGCATCTGTGGAGAGGACTTCTTTACAGGCCAAGTCCCACAAAACAGTGTTTCTACTGGTAAGGTCAGGTAAAAAAGCAAAATGAAAAGTGTCATAAAGAAGACATTGATAGCACAGCAACATCAACATTCATTACAGCATTTGTTGACTTATGTTGAGCCAGAAGCTGGGATATAACTATTTTCTTATGGAATGATGAGCTACGTAGATCAAACATGGTCTGCCTTCAGGCCCTTAATTATTCTGTGAGATTGTCATCACCAAGAACAACTAAAAACGCACATTTCTTTTTAAGAAATGTTTATCACTGAAAATGTTTTAAATTCATGTTTTTATTTTACAAATGATTTGTCAGCCCTTCTCTACAATGAAGACTACATGAGAAAAATCCATATTATTTCTTGCGTACCTTGATGGCTTAGATTGCCATGTAGTTCAACTTTAGTTTCAACTTTACACCAGTGTATCTTAATTAAAAATTACTTCATGCCAGTGCTTGTGACCTTGACAATTAAAAGCTCAAGTACCACTGAAGTGCATACATCTTCCTCACCATAATTCCAAAGTCTCAGGTTTTTGTATTATCTAGGATAGAAGAAATATGTCCTAGTTTTCCCAAGATCATAATTTTATTATTACACCAAACCTGGGTTGTGGTCCTGACTCCAGTAAAAGAAATGAAAGTAAATATGCTGAAACTTTAACATCCTGTGGGCTTGAGTTTCAAACAGAGGAAAACTGTGCTTGAAGCCCTCTGACTCTTTTGGAACCTCAAAACATGAACTGTTTCTGATGCACACCTGTGAATCTGCTTAGAGCAAACTCCCAGTGAAAATGATGAACAAGCTTTGGAATCTGTTCTGATGAAAAAGAAAGGCATAATACTGAAAGGACCATGCAAACAGATGGAGTGCTAATTTTACTTTAGTGGGAACGTATACGAGATTTGGGCTATCTACACGAACCACATCACACCACTACCACAACCTCTCATGCTATACTGACTAGATCATTCAGTGCAATATTCCTCCTTCCCAATGCTGGATCAGACAATTACATCAAATCCAGTCATACTTTCTGGATTTTAGCTAGTATGAGTGACTTAGCCTGGCATTGGAATAAGTCAGTAGAAAATCTTTCTTCATCTTTAAGCAGGGTTCTAACATCTGAAATAAAAGTTAGAGGTGGGGGAATCCTTCAAGTCATTTAAATACACAGTGGGAAGTAGTCAGAGGAAGGTTATCAAGATTGGTGTACTGTACACTAACCACAGGTAAAGCTCTCTTTGAACAGCTTTAATGAAGTGCTTAAATAATTAGTTACTTTTCTAAATGTTTCTTTTACTTAATAGTCTTTGATAAACCCACAGGAACAGCTTGCTTTGGAACTTGTAACAAATAAGAACTGAACCTAAAGTTAAATAAATTTGAGAGTCAGGTCTCATGAAAACCTTCAGTGTAATAGGCAAAGAGCCAACTTTCTTAGAGGGAGAATGCAAACTTTTAAAGTGATTATTCCTCTTGTAGTTTGAGAGGACTCCTTAAAAAAAAAAAAAAAATCTTAGACTGGGGGAGAGATTGTAGTAGGAGGGCAAGGGTTTATTTCTGTTGTTGTTTGGTCCAGTAAATCTGCAACAACATGCTTTAATGGTAATGGCATGATTAAGACTTTGATCTGATTACATGACAAAGGATCTAGAGTGAATGTTAAACTTGATATGGAATACAGCCTGTATAAACACAAAGCTACTGTATGCAGCCTTTTAAGAAGCACTAGTTTACTAAGCTTGCTTAGATACTACAACTTTCTGTGGACTGTCTTTAAGGATACAGTCATTCTAATATACTCAACAGGGTCACAGTAAGTTCTCTGGATATTCTAGTGTAGTTAAGAGTATATCCTTGGTGGACTAAATTTAAGGCTCTGAATTTCACATCCACTTCACTGAAGTATGGCATTTGGATATTTTAAGATATGTTTTCTCCAATATAGCCACCAAATAGACCCTCATCCTTATTAGGCAACTGTAATTTAATTTCAGTTAAAGATATAGCCCTGTAAATTTGCCTTTGAACTTTTATATGCAGACATCCCCACACGCAAAATACAATTTAATACCGATAACAGCTTAAAAAATTCATTTCTTTCTCCTACTGAAAAGCCTTTTCCCCTTTTTCTTTATCTTATTACCTTTGACACCACAAAAAATCTCTAATCTAATGTTACTGACAAGTATATAAAAACCACAAATGTAAATCACTATATCCAAATATTATCAAAGTCTGAGTGGGAAACTATGATTATGGATGGATCTCGGTATTCTACTACGACTCACAATTAATCCTAATATTGCTGGATCAGTTCAACACTTTTAATAAATTTGTCAGAATAAAAAAATGTTATTTGCAAAATTTATATAGATCTTAGTAAATTCTCATTATCATAAAGAGAATCAACAAGAACACAAAGGATGATTTTTAGACTATTAGAAAACCATTAATCTACTGAGAATCTAATAAAAATTTTTAACATGTAATAATATTAAAGGATACAGAACACCCTAATTTGCCTTTAATGTGGTTTGCTAATTTCTTTGAAATGAGATACACTTTTTAAACAGTTTTAAGTTAAAAAATAGCTTAATCTCATGACTGTAATTTTTATTTGCCTTCAAAACAATTGCAAATCTAATGAACCCTCTTACTTCAATGGTTTTGGCAACAAATGTATTTCTAAGAGGCAGAAGTTCAACATTCCAATACCTTGTATACGTAAAATCAAATCTCCTACTGACCTTTCATTTGGTGATGGGGAAAGCTATATCACCCTTCTAAACCTCTATTTCCTCTCATGAGCTCCACATGCCTTTTTCATGCTGTCCCATTTAAATAGTCATGTAGAAAGACCACTATGATTACATGATTACAGCTTCGATAGATGAGGAACATGTAGAAAAATCATCCATCCAAGACATAAATATCTCATGCCTCTGTGTGTTTGCTTGCAGGGAAAGGAGAGAGAGGAAAGGAATGGACAGAGTAATACTGCCTACGTGAGCTTTTTGGTGATCTAAAGAGTAGTAATAGAAAGAAAAGAGATGACTAAATACTACAAGCAAAGATACAATGTATACATGGGCTGAATATCCTTCACCTGCCTTTGTATTAAACTCTACTGGAGAGGTGTAAAAGTCAAACCTATAATGAGTTTTGCTGGCACAATGAGTTGGAAATAAATGACCTCCAAAACAACAGAAAAGTTGAGAAAAGTTGTGGCTGCTGCATTTTTTTTTTCCTGAAAGCCAATTAAAACTTAGTGAATTTGTAACCTGGTACATTAAATAATAGAGCATTACTAAAAACAAATGCCTTTTGATTCTTTCCAAAGAGTCAGTTTGTTAAAGCTGTGATTGAAAAGAAAAAATATTTTAAAAGGAACTCCTAAATATTACAGGGAGTGTCAAGTAGTTAAAATTACCATGGCTACACACTTCCAATTTGCTCCTATGCCAAGGGAGGGCAGAACCCACCCACTCATCCTGCAGTGCAGCATCAGCAGGTCAAGTACTAGAAATAATACACAAAAATGGCAGAACTATTTTAGCACTTGGAGTTTTACTTCTGGAGGCAGGAGGGGTAGAACATTTCTGTTTAACTTTCTCTCATTCTCCAGAAAATGACTTACAGTTGAATCATCCCAGTTATTACTATTTCCATTTATTGCATGCAGTGCACAGGATTAACATAATTACGTAATTTAAAGTGATTAGACAGTGACATTCAGCCAGATAACACTGTCTGTTGAGGAAATGAAAAGTAAATAAACTGAAGTTCAGATCTTTTCACCTGAAATGGACTTAAGAGGGCATTTGTTTGAAAAGGGGCTATGTAATATGTGTTGTTTCAGCTGAGCTTTGATCACTGTAGTTGAAATTCAGCCCTGCCGAGGGATGGGCAGAAAGACAACATGCCCATTAAATTAAAGACCTCAGGATAAAACTACTTGGTGAAGGTCTTATGCTGGCTCTTGGGTTTGCTGCCTTAAACCATCTCTATGTATTTTAACCCTCTATGCAGTGCAGAGAAATGATTTGGATCAATGAACTACCTTCTATTCCAGTTTGCTAGTCATCAAATAATTGTTGGCTAAATTAAAATGTTCACAGAATTACAGCAGATAAGGTTGGAAACAAACTTAAGAGGTCTCCTAGCCCATACCCATGACCCAAGGCAGCTGGCCTACATCGCAAGCATTTCTCACAGATATTTGCTAAGCATGTTCCTAAAGACCAGCATTGAATAAAATTCCCCAAGCACTACAGGCAATCCAATCCAGCGCTTATCTAAACCCAGCAAGAAAAACCTATTCTGCCTGTAAGAAAGAATCCATTCTGAATTTCCGATTCTAAGCTGAGAAATGTTGGGCTTTCAAGTAGAAGAAAAATTCAAATTAACTCAAATCCCCAAACAAACAAAGCCAACATGGTGCGCAGATAATGTGTAGATCATGAAAATCAGCACCTAAGGAACAGCACATTACAGATGTTTGTCATTTTTTCAGGGAGAAATAAGACACTTGAAGGTCCTTTTTAAAAACATCCATAGATGGCATTGAGCTCCACTCTTAGAAAGGAGATTTCTCTTTTCTTACGTTAACTTTATAGTGACCTTAGTGAAATAACTGAAGAAAACATAAGAAAAAAAGATTAATTAAGAAATCCATCTTATATGACCTCTATTTACAACCAGCAGGGAACACGAGTAACACATTAAATAAAACAGATTAATACATGCAAAAGCACTATTTGTATGCCTCACACTACAATCAGTCGTTTCAGAGAAAGAGGTAGAGAGAGCAACCGAGACAACAAAAGGTATGTTCCTAAGAATGCAAGAGCACAGGATGCAAGACCACCAAATACTGCACCATATTTTCATGAAGTATTACCTGAAAACTATTTTACATAGAAAATGTTCCTTTTTTTGTCAGTATATTTATCTTAAATAGAAACTTCCCCACATATTTCTCAAACTGCCCCTTCTTGGACATTGTGATGCACAGATCCCTTTGCAAAGTAGCTTTCCAAGAGAGGTAAAAGATGTATTTTATCTTACTTTATCTTTCTTCTTTGGAAATTCTGATCTTTCATTAGCATTTCTCATACTTTCTATAGTTTCTGCTTCTGTAATTTTATGAAAGATTCCTCTCCTCGCACCTCTATGCCATTTTTTGATCCAAAATTTGCTTCCTCATTCTCTTTCTTCCCTAAATCTCTAATCTCTAGTTCCTGTTCAGGAACCAAGTTTTCCACCACTTTGAAACTCCAGTGTATGTAAAAACTGTGTTTAATAATTACTTCAGTTTTATGCACATCTTCCACATTTCTTTCCAAATCCTTGAAGGAAGTTTCCAATACAGAGATCTCAATTCTGCCATGATTTCTTTCATTTCTGTTCCAGCAGAAGATACTTTCTTCCCCCTTCTCCATTTTATTTTGCCTGCAAGTGAAGCACCCTTTCTACCTGAGATCAGAGAGTTCCCTTTAAGCTATGCTTTGTTGATTCTTCATTCTGGCACTCTATAAAGAAGTGTTTGATATATGCATCTTTCCTGTTTCCTAACATCAGAAAAAAGGCTGGGTGATGTTTAGAGGTCATCTTTTGCTAATGTAACTAGAAAATACTTGTGGCTAACAGGGAGACCAGGAACATAAAGCTTCTTCAGTAGTATCCAGAAGTACAATGCTACAATAAGCTACTGCAAAAAATGAAGGCAGGACGGAGAGAAAAAGGAACAAGCAGACTGACCAAGCAATTGCTTGCTAACTGAAAATCAGTGGCTCACTCCTCATTTCCTCCCAAGATCCCAGTGACTTGAATAACCATTAGCTTAATGGGCCAACTGTGGATATTACCATGGCCTGGGAGCCATAGAGATGTGCACCAAGATCCCAGACTCACAAAAGGAGATACTGCAAATGGGGACTGCCAGCAGGAGTCGTTTGCAGGGGCAGTGTTAGACACGGAGAATGTTATCACATAAACCAACAGAAAACAGGTAACTGAAGAGAAAGATGTGCCTATATTTGTTTGAAAAGGAAGTTAGTCATAGATGCATTATAGAAACAGGAATTATGAACATAAAATAATCATGACTACATAATTAAATTATTTTTTTCTTGCCTTAATTTTCCATCTGATTAAAAGTTCCCACCAAAGGCCCTCAGACTTACAGGGCTTTGATTTTGGCAATGCATTACAATTCTGGCAGGTAGCCAGCCTTTTATTTTTATCCCTCAGTCCTCTGGTCTCTTCTTCACGTATTTCTCATCTTGCAATATTTTTTTTCCTCTAGTCACAGAACAAATGTAAACAACTAGAATTAT
This sequence comes from Phoebastria nigripes, assembly GCA_035582835.1. Lineage (NCBI taxonomy): Eukaryota > Metazoa > Chordata > Aves > Procellariiformes > Diomedeidae > Phoebastria > Phoebastria nigripes. The sequence continues at coordinate 24,690 of JAYKAV010003274.1, read as the reverse complement.
TTTTGGAGTACAGAAGCATAACACGCTCTATTTCCATTTCTAACAAGAGATCATATTCTTGCAGATTGTTATTTTTTTTCAATGATTAGGTTTGGGCAAACATTTGTCTGTGAACAGTTTATATTTATTGGGTATTTTACTTTACGCTGCTGAGAAACTGTCAAGATCCCTAAACATGATCAAATAAAATTAATAAAAACAAAAATATTAAAATGTTATTTTAAAATTAAATGACATTCAGACTGTTGACACACACTGCTGACTTTTCAAATATATTTATTATCAAGTGGCAATGTACTCAGTACTATGTGCATTGCAAACCCACCTCCAAAATCTCAGACTAGTTTACCAGAGCACTTAAGAACATAGCAGACGTGCTAAATTGCTTCACTGAATCTCAAAATGCTGAAGTACATCCTTAATGCTTTGTCAACTCCAAACCTACCTCAATGAACGGCTATCACATCTGCAGCATTTACATCTTGGTTTTTTCCTGTGAAACTTAGTAGAACTAATTCTTGATCAAAGGTTTGAAATATTTATTCACTGTTATTTGTAATTGCAGTTAGTAACTCATAATATACTTGTTTTGTCTGAATGATCATTTTAAATGTTACCGTCGATACTTTTTAATGCCCACTCCACATATATCCTATGTTAGATTCATAGAATCATAGAATCATAGAATAGTTTGGGTTGGAAGGGACCTTTAAAGGTCATCTAGTCCAACCCCCCTGCAGTGAGCAGGGACATCTTCAACTAGATCAGGTTGCTCAGAGCCCCGTCCAACCTGACCTTGAACGTTTCCAGGGATGGGGCATCTACCACCTCTCYGGGCAACCKGTKCCAGTGTTTCACCACCCTCAGCATAAAAAATTTCTTCCTTATATCTAGTCTAAATCTACACTCTTTTAGTTTAAAGCCATTCCCCCTTGTTCGCTAGAACCAAATCCAAAAATGCCTTTACATATGTGTTCATGCTTTATTGATTTCAACTTTCACCTATATATCCTCTGCTATATATCTTCTAAACATTGTTCTATTACTGAATCAGCAACTGCACATTTTAAACCCAAATAAATCTACAGTAGATTTAAATTTCTGAGTTAACTGAAATTTCCTAATTTATTTGCCCCCCGAAATAGCCCTCTTGTAAAATTGTGCAACTTGGAGACATCATTCACTTTTGAGTGGCTTTTGTAAAAAATTCATGCTGAAGTAAAAAAAAAAAATCCTGGCAAACACCTGTGCATTTTAATGCTTAATATGTCCACTACAATCAGTAAGTCTGATCGCTTTGACAGCTTTTTTAACCTGAGCCGCTGACTCCAACACTCCTCTGGCCTTCCTGTCCCAACTTCTGTTACAGAGCCTAACAGTATTGAATGTCAAGACCTTATTCTAAGCCCATCTACTTAGTCACAGTTTTTTCCTTAGAGAATATAACTGCTAAGAAATTCTACATCATTAATACATTAATGGATATACATATTAGGTGTGTTTTTCATATATTGAAAAAGCATGATAAAAAGATATGCTAGAAATAKCCTGAATTAATTCTACCAATATTTGTCTGCTTCTTATTTGGCACAGATATACGATGTGTGAATACTTTATGGAGTCTGTAAATTGTCCTTTGTGTGACATTTTGCATTCCCTCTTTTCCAGTCAAATCTGTTGATTCCAGTTGGTGACCTATTTCTTGTATTTCTTTGGACCAATTTGTCACCCCAGTCATGCGGTCAAAAGGGTAAAAAAAAAGGCCTACAATTGTTCCTTCAAATACACCATGTTGCTTGTGGTGCTCCCTCTGAACTCATCAGAAAAAATTATTAAGGGACATGTAGCAGATGAGAAAGAGAGAACACAATTGCAGATAAGCTCTGATCCTTTGGAGGTATTCCTCATCACAGCATTTATAGAAGTTTCTTCTTTCTTAGGATGGGTTTGTGGCTTGCTTTGACATCCTCACATTATGGTGCTCTCAAATTTTATAACTTTATTTTTTCAGCCATATGATTAATTTCCTTAAAAACTGTACAGTTTTGAAAGCTTTCACTCTTTCTGTGAACATTCCTCATTAGGCAGTACAGCTGTGATATATTTTGAAACATCTTTTATTGTGTCCTATGCAAGCTAATGAAAACACTGTTAATAATAGCAAGTGATGCCTAGGATACACTACAAAAATAGCATCTTTTTAACTGCTGCAGACTGCATACAACCACATTACAGCCCTGACTCAGCAATCTATCCCTCTTCATCATAGTACTTGCGCAACATGCTGAACTCTAAGGTGTGCACTGCAGCCCCAGTAATTTACACGGTCATTAGGAAAGAGCTAAGTGCTTTGTTGTATGGGAATGGACTGAAGCATATAAATGTTTTACTGCAGTACAGCCCATTATCACATTCTTTTGATCTAGATTACCTCAACCTACCTTTAAATTGGCGAGCTTCTCTGAACTAGATCTCATCATGGACCAGCAAACATAAAGGAGTTGAGAGGAAGCCATACCACTGACAGGGTGAGACTAGAGGTCCACGAGAATCTTACTGAGCACTTCAGATAGCACACCAGCTACAGGATGCTGGTTGGTGCCTAGAAGAGCTTCTGCCCACAGGACAGCTGTGCTGAGCAACAGAAACGTGCCTGGTCTTAAAAAAGCCACCTGGCAGCTGGCTACCCATCCTTTCAAGCCTGGGAATGTAAAGCAGGCCCTAATTCTTGCTCATTTGTGTGCAAAGTGGGAAGGAGAAAGTGAAAGGGCCACAAGTGTTTTAATTTTTTGCTTTTATAACCTTTTTTAGGTAACTCTTCCTTCTCTCCATTATATAGTTGGATAGCTTGACTTAACATAAAAGTTATCCAAGGTTTTAGTTCTTCATGCTGCCCTTTTGAAAATCTGGCGGAGACCCTTGGGATCTTGTTGAAGATCCAAGATCTTTGGCTACTTTTGAGGGAGTATCTGAATACATACGTTCTGAGTTGTCTCCTTCTTCTTTCCTCAACCTGCCATCTGTGCACATAACAAGCTATATAAAGGGTCATATGACATATGTTGCCCCTTTTATCTTGCTCATAAACATCTTAAGTTAGAATTACATGTCTCGAGCACACCTAGCAGGAAACGTTTCCCAGCACTCCAACCATACAAAACAACATAAAGAGCATCTTTCACCCAGCCAAAAAACGATGGTGACTTTTGTGACAAACTGACTTTTTTTCCTGGCAACCTAAAGAAAGTTCCTGATTTGCCACTTACATATGATTTGTCAGGAGGAACTTCCCACTAACAATTTCAGTTCACGTTCTATATATTATACATTGGCCAAGCGTGATTAAAAGCTTTCAGCTGTAGCTTCCCTGTACAAAAGATGTCCCATTTACTGAAGTATTGAGATCCTATTTTTCTCCAGAAAGCAAAAGTTCCTAACATGTCCAGCGGACCAAACATAAATAAGATACTCCCTTGAAGGAGCACTGGCAGCCACAAAAGTAATGAAAAGCAATTTGCCTTATCATTCGCTTGCTGTAGCCATTTACTTGGGCATTCCAGGTACTTGTTCATATCTACTCAAAGGGCAGGAACAGATCTATACATCTCAATGAGTTCTTATGGAAATTATCACTACCCTCGATTTTAATAATTTTATCTCTCATTTTTAACACACAAAATTTCAGTCAACAGTCTGCTTGCTTGTTCCCATGCTACAAGCTTCTGGTAGCAGTACTCAGTTTAATGACAGGCTTGGTTCTGTGCCAGCAGATTATTAAAAAAAAGTTCTGATGAAAAAATCAGATGTGTTTAAATAGCTACATAGTCCAATCAGACAATTTGAGGGTTTTGGCTGTTTTTTCCTCTTACAGACCCTTATCAGGCCAATATACACATACACACAGACAGTATTCAAAGGAGAGTTTAGCAATGTGTTTGTGCTTAAGTTTCATGATCTGCCAAACACATTACAATAGGTGCATTATTGTTGCTCTGTTTCCATAGCCAGGTTTATTCAAGAGACCAAGTAGCTTAGCTTAACACTAGTCACATAAGGTATGCATTGATTATTTCTTTTAAATATGACTACTTAGAACCTTAACAAGCATGTATACTTTAATACTTGTCAACAATTTACTGTAAAAGCAGCAAGGTGGCTGATAAACTGCCACTTATCCTTCTTCCATGTGCTAACTTATTACTATGTATTTTTGGAGATCCTAACAACAGTGCTGGAGAAAGGACATCAAATGATGCTTAGAAATGTGATACACATTTTCATTTCACACTCCATCAGTTTTTACAACTAGAGCTCCATGAAATGTATGAGAATACTTGGCTAACAGCCATCTCTACTGAGGTGTAAAATAAGGATCAGATCTCTTTTAAAAAGAGTTTCATTTTCTTTACATGACTAAATCAGTTGTTGACCTTTTTCTGAAATATATTGTAAATATTCCGTACCTCTACCCATCAATTAATTTTGAATCTCTGAACCCAATTTTGACCTGTTTTAACAGACATGTAATCAATACACATTTTTTAAAACAGTTTTGTAAGGCAAAATAAACAGATTCATCCTTCCACTAAACTAGAACTGAAATACATTGAATGATATAATCACTGGTGTTAAATCTTTTCAATTCTAGTAAGTTCTTTTCTCATCTTGCACCCTGGAACAAGCGTATTATTGCCTTTACAGTCAGCAAAGTAAAGCTATGGGCATCAGCAAAAACATCTTTTAAATTCAGATTTCAATCTGTCAGGAAAGATTAAAGCTTCATGCATACATAAAAGGGGGACTATAAAATGATAACAGATACATAGCATGGAATCATTATGCTTCAACAGCTGCTGTTTCACCAGTGTAGTAAAGCAGAAAATGTGTTTTACTCACCTCTGTTAAACCAGAAACTTCTCCTTTTGCTAACGGTCTGGTGATGGATGCAGTGTAAACTCTGGCATCTGACACTGGTTGCCCCTTCATAAAATGTTTCCCAGCTTCATAAATACTCACTTCTACCATCTTGCCCATTAACAGAGGATCCTTTGGCACAAGAACCTTTCAAATAAAGACAAAGACATAGTTACTAAATACCACAAAGGACATCAGTGTCTCCAGCTTCCACTCAGAAAACAGATTTTTGATAAACATCAGAGCAAATCCTAAAACTTTAAAATTTTAGTCACCAGCATACACTATAGCCCTGACACACGTGACCCGTAACATATCCAGCTTGCATTCTTCAAGAGCTTTGCAGTGTTAGCTCAGCTCTTTTCAACTTCAACCGATTCCATGAGTCGCGTTTTTTGATTGATGAGAAAGTTGGGCCTGAGTTGCAACATTTGAATCCAGACCCAAACAGTTCCCAAGGGCACTTGTACTACACAATTCTAATAGACTGCTGTAAAGCTTCCTATTTTCATAGCTATCCCATGATACTTTTTTTTTAAAAAATGTTTTTGAGTCTGTAAATGCTTCAGGACAGAAATTATGCCCTTGTTTCTGTTTGCACAAGCCCTTATTTTGATTGCACAGGTCCTTTGCAGCTGAGATGCATGACTGACAGTGAATGCCTGTGAAAATGGATGAGTGTGTTTCTTGGGTCAGCAACTAACGCCACCCTTTCCTGAATTTGCACAACCATGGTATCAGACAGTCCCATAAGAACTTCACAAAAAAGACACCACGTAACAGATGTTCCTGTGTCATGCATGTTACAAAAGAAAGAGCCCAACATATAGGAGCAACATTTTTTGCTGGAAGAACAAATGGCATAAAAAGGCTCTAAAAATAGAGAAGCAGTTAAAAAAGGAAAAGCAGAGTCATTTCCTGATTAAACAATGAAAAATGGAATCACAGGGACTTATTTAATCACATTTACTTGAAGCTCATCCACACACAAATGCAAGCTTTTCAAAGGTTATGAGCACATACGTATATCTTGATTTTTGGATGCTGAAATTGAAATGCCTTAAAATGGCTTGATTTTTAGACAACATGTGCAAAGGATTTTCAGAGGAAAACTCTGTGCCAACCACATTTGGAGAGCATTTTGTTGCCAAACAGTGCCTCTCCGTTTTCACCTATCACAAGTGTTGGTTGTCCCACTTGGAGGAAATCATCACCAGTAGCTTCCCTTTTCCCCTGAAGGCTCAAGGTGTTCATGACTGTAGGAGTTTCCAGATCCTAGGATTCTGCTGAGCTTCCGAAGCATTTTCCAAGAAAAGCAGGGATCTTTGCATTTTAGAGATGGGCAAACTGAGACTAATTGGAACTAAGGGGCAAACACAAAGCCAAGATCCTAATGCCGAGACAGTATTACAATGCGACTAGATCACAGTTCTTCCCACATAATTCATCTCGGGCAAATTTAAATCAAAGGAAAATTAGGTAACTAAGTATCACCAGGCCTGTGATCTCTGTAAATCTTGGTATCTCCATAGTGAAATGGCAGTAACTAAATATAAATCCTCAGGGACAGACATGGGTAAGTGACTACCACTTCAGAAAAAGAAAGAGATTAAATGAAAATATCTGGGAGGTATTGTAAACAACCAAGCAGCCAGGCTTGGCATACACTCATACATTTTTTCTGATATAAGTATTTGTTGGGAAAAAATCCCCAACCATATTTCTAAGAAACAAAGTTATACCAACAGAAACCCTCATCTTGACTGTTCTGGCAAAGTACCCGTTGGTCAGTTTAGACTACTCTGTTCAATGAACTACCTTAAATGACATCACCAAAGCCTCCACAAATGTAAGCCGCAGTTCTACCAGGAAGTCTGTCAGTGTAGCTCTATTGATGTGGCTTTAATAGCAAACTCTTTTAATATAGATGAGCTTAGTGAACAGAGAATGGGTTTGGTAACTATTTGAGTTAACAGAACATTACACCAGGGCTCTGATCTTCAGCTTCCAAAGTATAATACGGTATTTAGTGACTCAAGAGTGGTTTTCAATTTACTATCATTAAATTTACTGCTATTAAAGTTAGTCACTAGCACCAAGTCTTGTGCTTACCTGGGCGAACAGTAGGATATTACCCTTGTCAAACATGCCACACATAAGATTTTAGGGAAAAGACATACATTTTAATAATGGAAAGTATTTCGTCCATAATAAAACTTAAAATTACTCCCTATGTTATTATTTGTTTTTCATGTATTCTTTACCAGTCCCAATCAGGGAGCTGTATTAGGTGCTGTACAAACACCCCATAAAACATCAACGCTTTTTTTTTTGCATATACTGCTTTTCCTTTAATTAATGAAACTTTCATAAAACAAGCACTGAACACTAAAAAGCCCCAAGCAATTTCTTTTTAATCTCTGTACAGAAAACCATGTTCCTCAAATCTGACTGATAAGCTACAAAAGCAAGGAACAGTGATATATAAGACTTAGACAGAGGTTAGAGATGTAACAAAAAAAAAAAAAAAAAAAANAAAAAAAAAAAAAAAAGAAACGGAGGAAAAAATAATTAGCGAACCTGATATCTAATAGAAACAGGTATTTCAAGAGCAGCAATGTTACTTACTACTAAGCAAAAATAAATAAATAAATGCTGTAACATAACCCGGAACCAGAAGAAAGCACTCTTGGTGCTTATATAAGCACAGCCATCACCAATAGCCTCTCCAGGTTCAGACACTGAATAACTAAAGGTAGCAAAAGCAAACTGTAGACAGCTCAGTGCAACAAAATGGAGAACAAGCCAAAGGCAAAACCAGAATGAAGTAATGATGATTCAGAAAAGCCAATTTTACTGGTTTTCAGCAAGTCATCTGCTCTTGAGCAAAAATAATAATTTTGTGAAATAGATGCTGTACTTCCTTCCTAGCTCAAAGATAATGTTTCTGTGTGGAAAGAATTCATTTATTGAAAGTACATAGAAGGAAATACAACATATCAGGCTGAAGTGTTAATCTAAAGAAGTTTCTGACCCTACCTATTGTTTGAATTTTTTTTTTTTGCAAATTGCATTGCCTGAAAGGATTTTGTGAAAGATGTATGGAAATTATCAAGATTCGACTATTCAGAAAACAATGCTTTGGAGACACAGAAATTAAAATTACTGCAATAATTAACAGCTTCTTAAACCATTCAAATAATGTTATTTGGATATACAGCATGTATCCTCCTCATGCTGTATACTCAAAGAGCCACTGTGTATTTCTTATCATAATTTCAGGTAAATTGTATTTACAACACAGAAACWAAATATCTCATAAACAAGACTTGATGGTCACACCTTTCCTGGAAAATGTTCTTATTTCTTTACTTGTTTTTTGCACTGTGGCACACTGTGTTGCTGAGATTATCAGAAAGCAAAGATAAAACAAAAAGATGTTATTTTGTTTATTTAACCATACCTGCTCATAGAAAGGATTGTGAGCAACATAATAATTGGAATCAAAGGATTCTTCTGTTACCAGAACCCTCTGCCTCTCACCAACCTGGAAAATAAAAGACAAGAGAGATGACTCAGAAAACAAAAATAATGAATTACACTCAGAAGAGAGCTGCAACTACAAACAAACACTCTTAGCAGAAATAATAAAATTCTCTGAGGAAATTCTGTGTCAGCAAGAAAGTGGGGCAGAGAAAGCCCTAGTTCAAACTGTCTAAAACTTACAGGGTTAAAAGTCAGAATTGAGGGCTAGAACTGTGGTACTGTAATGGCTTAACATGAAAATCCAGTTCAGAAATATAAACTGATTTTTACTTATTAAAACAATAACAAATAATAATGTCAGATGTGCACAAAGTCCGTTACGGCTTCATCCAACTAATGAAAAAACTCCCCTTCAGCATAAAATTCTGCAATCAATCACAAAAAGGGTAACACCTCCCCACCCAACAGCCCTATGACAAATAAAACAATTAGCAGCACCTGAGAGAAGAAGGGAACTGTAGCACACTGCACAACTTCTAGATGCCATCAAGCTCCTCTATCTGCCTTCTTTTTTTTAAAAGCCGCACTTGTTATTTACAATGATAGGGCATCTCTTTATCCCTTCTTGGTGATTTCACTAAGTTGTACTCACGAGATCACATTGATTTCCATGACAGAGGAGTCAACACTGCATATTACAAAGACTCAGTGAAGAAGAGTTTTTAACAACTCACAGACATAGTGATATTAAAGACCAAATAAACATCGGGCTAAAAAGCCCAGTGTTATCAATTATACCTCCCAACTTCCAAATGCACTAACACAGTTTAAAGGAAGCACCAGTTTTACAATTAGTTAAATGGAAGAACCCAAGACAAATCAGTTGCATTTAGTTGCCAAGTAGATATGAAAAAAAATCTGACTTCACAAAATTCAAAATCCCCTGCCCAACACCTTTTGATTTTGTCCATTACTGAGTTGTGTAATGAAGTTTATAGTGTAATTTCTGCAAACCCTGGAGGACATTTAGCTCACATTTTTAGTCTGAGCCCATCTCTATTTTTTTTCATCTAAATGTGCCCTGGATTCTTTCCAAACTATTTGACAAATGCATTCTGCAAATTACAACTGTCTATCAAGTTAAATTTACTCACTGCTTTTATTGCTGCCACTATTTTGAGAATCAAAAATGGTTTTACACTTTACTCCAAACTTTTAGTATCTGGGAGCAAAGCTGCATTCAAGACCGTCCCCCCTCCCTGAAAGACTTCCACCACATCCTAGTGGCAACTGTTATGTAGAAGTTTTAAGGCCGCCATCATAAGGTCCGTGTGAATTAGCAAGAAGATGCAGATCAGGTAACAATGTTTTGATTCTTTAAGGTACAAGAAGTAAAAGAGAAGATTAGGATTTTCTCTAACAGTCAATGGCAGAAAAAAGAACATGAAGAAGTAAGAATAGCAATAACACAGCTACATTACAGTATATATATACTGTATATATGCATATTTATATACACACACACACACGATACATACATAATGTTCCACTCGCCAAACAGAAAGACTTCATGGAATAACTCTTGCCTTCCCTTCCCTGTGCATGTACCTGGAGTTTTCCCAAAGGAAACCCTGGAGGAGCAGGGGAGACAGCGAGCACCCAGCTCATCTCCCCAAAGGCAGTTAGAGTTAATTCCCCAGGACCACAAGTGTGGGGTACACAGCAGAAGGGGCACAAGCCCCGAGTTACAGACCCAGTAACAGAATCCTAATAGTAGAAAAGATGTATATTTTTGTATACTTTTAAGAGGTGTTAAAGAGTTGTTTATAGCACATTCAAAATTTCTGTTCATGTTTCTCTGGGAAGTCTGCAATTACAAATAACAACAGATACAACATACTCAAATTTTATTAACCTAAATCCAGTGTAACCGTTTACCATTCCCCTAAACACTAAGGTGTTTTTTGATTCCAAGAAAACAGTTATTCAATTCAAATCCACAGAGGAGTTTTGCAAATACATGTCAAGAAGGCACTGGAGATAACTACGCCAGTGATAAGATTACAGGGAACATTTCCCCTGAATGGAGAGGTTTTGTTGCTTCTATAATATTTGAGACCATAGCTTTTAAAATCACAACCCAATATCTGCTGTAGCGCTACAGTACCAAAGTCTCAGATGTCACTCAATATTATGAAAAAGAGGAGGACGAAATGTTAGATAAGCAACACTCACCCTTGGGGAAACATGCGACCACTGAAAAGCACCAAGGCCAACCACCAAGTCGTGTCCTCACACTGTATTCATTATTTATCAATATCATAACTTAGCAAAACCGGCTCAAAGCAATAGTGGGTCTGTAACTCTTTTCACAATTGTCCTGTGGTTCCCTGGTTCTCTCTGGTCATAACGTTCTGCTTTCATCGTCTCTATGAATCCTGCCTGTGAGGTAGTCTAAGCTACATGTGTTATCTTCATACTCTCAGATGACAGAATGGCAAGCATGATATGCAAAAAATAATAATAATAAAAAAAAAATCAGAGGGAAGAAGAAAAGAACACCTGTGTTTGCTCATTTGACATAAGCAGTGATTTCTTCAGACAAACATTGCCAGTTTTTCTTATCTTTGCTTCCATGAACAAAAAGAGCTCAGGTCTCCATGTCTCAGTGGGCCAGACAGAGCTTCTGGGCTCAGAATTTCTCGGAAATGGGAGGAAATCAGGAAGACTAAATTCGCCACACGGCATCAAAACTGTGGCATTAAAATTGAGTACCAGAAGTGCAGAGGAGCCGAACAGCCTGTACCAATTTACAATACATACATACACACACACACTCTCTCACAAGGCTAAGCTGGTGTACTGTAAGGAGTACAGGTAAACCCAGTAGTTGTTCACTTGCTCAAGTTACTGGATTTGTAGCCTTGGCCAAGGCTGAGCTCACAGAGAAAGACGATATTCAGCTATTTGCAGACTCTTTTGCCATAACAACAGAAAAGGAAAATTCCATTTAACGAGTTAGGCCATTGGGTATTCAAGATCTACAAGACTAATTGGCTACACACATTTGTAAGACAGAAAATGACTATCTATCCTGCATCCAAGTATAATTAAGCTGAAATGTAAGTATGCAGAATGTAGCTTTGGTATTGAAATTTGTTCAAGAAGTGGAATATGTCATCATTTCTGCAATTACTCCCCTGGGATCTCTAAGTGCCTACGTTTCACCTCTCTCAGAAAGAATTTAAATATGCAGAAACCAGACACGATATCTAATAACAGTCATAATTATAATAACCTTTGATGATTTTTTTCAGGCATGTACCAGCAGAAGTAATTCAGTATCTTATTTTTATTCCTATTCTTTCATCTGCTTCCACAGGTATGCAGGAGTTCCAGCTCTCAGGGAACTACAATTCTGACAAAGCATCTGGAACTGAGGAAACTCAGCCCTGACATCTCAGTATGGAAAGACTCCTATAGAACCAGGATTTTTTTTCTTTATGGAGGATAGCATGAAAACAATAATGAATGATAGCAAAAAACTTGCCTGGCAACCTCCCCCATTCCAAGATGGACTGGTCACATCGTTTACACAAGGAGAATTTGTTTTCACCGAAAATAACCCAAAAAGCATTGCTGGTCCTATCACTTCCTACACTGCAGCAGTTGCCAGGTAGTTTGTAAACCTCAGAATTAGTAATCAAATCACTTATGAACTTTTATTTCCGTTTCATTTATCCTACAGGAAATTCTGACATGATAATTCTATAACTCAGTTTTCCTTTACCGAATACCATAAAAAGCAGTTTTTCTATTTTCTAAAATGAATGAACGGTAAGAAATGCCAAACATTCTTCTTGGCTGCAGTCAAATTAGGTTTGTTTTTTAAACCAAAACTGACTGAATCACATAAAACACAAGACTGATTTTTAAATTATACAATAGTATGGGTGCAAAAGACGGGCCCTCTTTACATGCTTTGATAGAATATTGCTACGTAACGTCAACAATGGCCTGCTGTAATTATACTCAGATAACGTATGCTCCTAATCTTTTTTTTTTAGTTAATGAAAACTATAATTGTTCCAGTTTGATTCACTACTTATTACAGCCAGATCATGTGGCACATGATCTTTCTCACCGTTTCCTTATTGTTCTTTTATCCAAATTTTGCTAGTTTTGTTTTTAAGAGTCTCTGGTTTGGCTAAAAAAAAAAAAGAATAACCACTGTATTTCTATACTTCTCCCATAGAAGAAGGCACACACTGCACATACAGCCATCTCCATTGATTTAGAGACAGTTGCCAAAGCCTCCTTTCAGATTGAGTTCAATTCATAGTGGAATCGATGAGCCTCTCTCCATTTGTGTTGAAGGAGGCTGGCTTGGATTCTGACCCCAAACATTGTGGAGCATACTTGGTACAAGGCTTGGAAGCCACACAAAAAGCTACTTTCCTTTATTTGTTATTTAAATACATCATAAAGCAGGCAATAAAAAATACACACTGTCACAATTTATGGGTGTATGTTTTAGCAGATTATTCTGATGTACAGAATATTTCTCGTAAACATGCATATTTTGACCTTTACTAAGTATAACGAAGTTTAAGCAAAAGTAATTCAGAAAATGTTCATTCTACATCCATTTTGGTATACTTCTCTCCCAATTTTTCAGTTGTGGTCTAATTATTTAAAATAAATTTTAATAATTATGCAGATGACGTGTCCTCCCCAGTAAAGCAGAGAACAACTGCTGGACCTACTTTTTATGAATCACATTAATCCTTCTGTAATTAGAAGCCAAATTTCTCAAAAATGATAATTAAGCATTCTCTAAGCCTTCTATTTATACATTATAGGTGTTTTCTCCACCTGAGAGACAAATCTAGGTGTGCCACAACCTCCCTGTAAAAAAGACAAAGTTTGTAGAAACTTATGACACGGTCCTATTTTGATGATACCAGAACACATCTCTTCCCAAACTCTTTGTACTGCTTTTTTCTGCTATTCAGCACTGCTCCTCCAACATTTAGGGTGTATATATATCTCCCTTTCTGAAGGTAGTACTGGAGACAAAAAATGGACTTGTCTCACAGTTTTTCTACAGAGTTGTTAGGGYTTTAAATGTGGAGATTGGAAAGCAGTAACATTAAAACAGTTCAGCTCCTGGGCATGGCAATTTTTATGCCAGGATAAAAATACTTTTCTAGCATACAGCATAGACAGCTGCCACTTTACTAGGGCTTATGCTACCACTGCTGTCCAATTCCAGATGGGTAGGTGCCTCCTTTTTATTATGTTATGTTTAGTGCATAACCCTGTACAGAAAATGCAGCAGAGTAACATTAATATTTAGAGTCCTGTATCTTTTACATCATACAAGCATCAATCAGATTAATCTTTACAACATGTGTCTGGCACATTTTACACCTGAGGAAAGAAACAGAGAACCTGACCACTCCAGTGGTGCAGAGTAAGTGGCAGAATTCACCACACGGATTTCATGTATTCCTACTTCCTCCTCCCAAACCTAGACGATGCTGCCTCAGTGCTACAATGCCACTAATTAGCAAGGAAAACAAAATTCTCAATCTCTTACATAGATCACAGAGCTATGTATGAACTACAAATAAATCTGTTATAAGATAGTGGATATTACTGGTCCCACAATCCGTATCACACTGTTTTGTACTTATGTCCAGTGCAGCTAAATGTTACCATTTCACACTTGCTATGAGTCAGTGTTTTTCCCTTACTTACACTGCTTAGCTTTTTTGCAGCCTTGGAAACAGCATTGGGTGGTCGTCTTCACACGTAGGAAAGTACTTAGCTCTTAACTAGAGAACTCCAGATTCCCAAGTGAAAAGCAGCCAATGTTCATCAAGGTGTCTCATTTCACTGTCAACCAATACAGCTGACTCTGTCAAACCACCATTATTAAATTGCCCATCTTCAAACAAAGCTGCAGGAATTTTATTTTAAAAGGATTACATGAAATGTATGATTTATAAAATAGTATCTAAGCAAACTGCCTTTTTTTTTGTTTTAGGCACACGTGCTTCAGACGTACTGCTCTTTCCACAGCATCATTCAAGAATTCAGAATGGACACAGGCAGCAGATGCCCACAGGACAAACTCTTTCAACCATTTTCCAGGCTGGCTTGAGGCTGTGCAAGCACGAAGGAAGGGTTAGGTATAAATTAAAGACAGCCAGCTCTAATAGTACACAATCAGCATAACAAGAAAGCATCTCAGACCTTCAGCAGCAGGCAATGCAGCTCGTTAAAAGCAAGTGAACACCTTCTCTTTGGTCCCCTTATGAATTTGTGGGCATAGCTATGGGGGAGGGAAAAGGTAGGGAGAGAAGGAGGGGAGAGATGGAAGTAGACTGCTTCTGCTTTCTTGGCCCACTGCTCACGCTTCAGGGTAAATAGATCCTTTCTGTTACTGTGCACCTGCATCTGACTGCTTCATTTTGATTTGGTCTCCTGCTGTGAAAATGTAGCTTCTTCCAGCACATACAAGCCCTGCCATGCAGCTCAGATGAAAATTATATTCAGAGATGTGAGCGGTGACCTAAAAATGACAACTGGTCCTCAAAATATCTGATTCCTTTTAAAATCTGTAAGTTCACATTTTGCTTATCTCTCCTTTTCAATGCCTAGAAAAGGGGTAATAAAAGTAGCATGTTAACAACTCTGTCATACTACCTTTCTAAATTTTGTTAACTGTGTACAATATTATAAAAGGAAAATAAGTTTTCTGAAATGGGAGATATATCTATTGCCTTTTAAAGCAGTCTCTGTCATTTGGATCTTTCTGTTGTAAACCTGGGCTTAAGGAGTAAAAGGATGAGGTGGCAGAATGGGGTTTTATTCCGGATCCAGCACAATGTTGCTAAGGGACTCTGGCTGTTTCCTTGTGCTCTCTGAAACTCTGTTTCCACATGTGCAAAATCCAATTCTGATTGTTACGCAGCTCACAGAGTAGTGACCACAAAGCTGGGGAAGCTGCTATAGCAATATAAAATACTCTATGCAGAACTGGTATTTGAGACTATCATGTAGCATGAGCACTCAAGCAACTGCCTTAATGTAATACTGGCAAAAGCCTCTCCCCTCTTTTTTCAGATGATCTAACAAACCCCATAAAACTGTGGCAAATATCTACAGAAAAAGGCTAAATGAAAAGATCAGTTCAAAATAGGAACAAGAAACATCTGAGTAGGTAAAGCATGTTTAAGGTCTTCCTTTCATACCCATAACAGTTCACAAACAAAACAAAAAACTAGACAAACAGTCTGCCCTTAAGGAAACTTGACATTTAAAATGTAAGTATAGAAACTATACCATTAATGCTGATCTTCTAGAATGGAAGATGGAGTTTAGAGGAATCTTTTAAAAACATTTGCAACTTCCAGCCAATTTGGCAATCATGTGGATTCCGGTGGCATGAGTAAACAAATATTTGGGTTCTTTAAATTCTATTTTGCCTTTTTTTAACAAGCTAAGCCTGTGGTGAAGGCTACCAATATGGCTTAAAAATATGACGGTCTTTGTTAGGAATGGCCATCCTTTCAGCTTCTTCAGTGAAATTATTTAAAATTATTTAAGATTGGCTGTTTTTGTTGGAAGCAATTCCTTAAGATACACTGCATATTTCCAAGTGATTTAAGCACAATATGAAGTGGCAGTTGCTAAGGCAACAATATGCAATTCCTGTTTCAGTGATCTCTTTTAACAGCTGCATAAGCCCAGACAAGTATCAGTTATATGAGAATTTATAAATCATCTTGGTAAATACCCTATCAAATAACTTCTCCAGAAATTACTTTAGGAACTTGCAATACCAATCTGTCTTCTCAGACTAAAGTCTTGTCTACACTACGGAAAGAAAACTGCTCACCAGTGGCTCTGTCAGAAGGGTGCTGATGTAGCACAGACCGCTGAAATACTGTGTGCAGTACAGATTCAGCATCACCAGCTGTTGGAGAGAATTGCCAGTAATAATAAAAGGCCCTAACATAAGCGTAACTTCAGTAAATCGCAGGCAGAACTGCATGTTGCTTCCTCATAGGAGAAAGCAGGAAAAAGTTGGGAGTAGGCGAAAATACTGGATGCAAGAACACAGATGACAAAGTGAAGATAGCATTGACACAAATCAACAGTCAATACTGTCTTCCCTGACGTGATACTGGAATCCCCACAGTAAGACTGGATGCTCTTAGAATACATCTATAGCCCGATATTTTTTAATCAAATACACCAAAAAAACTGCTCCAAAAAGTTGAGCTTCTCTCCAAAATATCGATATAATTCTTCTGCTCATCCTACAACTGAAACCAATGTTCTCTGTTCATCTCATCTGAGAACAAAGGAAGAGCAGATGGGATACAACAGAAAAAACAAAGGTCCAAAATGACCCCATACGCGAACCCAAACGCAGCTCTTCCCCAAAATCCACTAAAAGCTGTATTAATACATTTAACAACACACAAAATACGTAACATAACATTGCTGCAAGTTAATTAACTTAGAATACAAAATGGTAGCACTAACTGAAAGAGTTAAAAAAAAGGGTATAAATATGTATCAGCTTTCTTTTCAAAAGAATAATAAAACTCCTTTTGCATACATGAATCACAGGCTACTAACAAAAGCATCTGAACATCGTCAGATGCTGATAATGTTAATGAGGATAGGATAATGATATTATTTTCTTTTATTTTGAAGGTAGCCAATATATGATCAAAAATTACACACTTCAGGGGTTTTCTTCAATCTAAGGCAAGGTAAGACCCTAGAACTGCTGACACTTCTAGAGGCATAACGCTGAATGACAAATCACATCAAGGGCTTACAGAGGGACCAAAGTGAATGATTCATTAAAGAGTGATAAATGTAGTGTGGCTTCATGTTATTTAGAATTTAATAGTCACTACTGTCAAACTAGTTGTGATGCATTTTACTATTTTTAAGCACTACGCCAATTATTTGCAGATAAAAAGGTAACCAAAAGAAGCACCTCTTCATTAGCATGCTAGAATAATAACTCTGACCAATTCTTTATTATCCATTAAAGGAAGTTAACAGAGATCAGTTCGAGAAAATCGTAAGATAAATCACTTCTGTTCTAGAAGAAAAAGAAAAAAATTACTATGGACTAAGTTTTTCTTTCTAACATCTTTATAACCTACTCAATTCTCAAGGCTATACATAAAGTTATCACAGAAATCTCAATTGTGTGCTGTTGTATATTCCTCAGCACACTACCTTTTGCATGACATCAGAAACAAGTATGTCAAATTAAAGGCCTCACTACTTTGTAAGTTCTCTTCAACACCTATACCACTGTGTGCAACCTTCTCCTCTTTAAAAAAGTCCTTACTTAGCCCAGACAATAAGAAATACTTAAAAATTGGAAGACACTAGGGGTTTCTACAGTCTTTCAAACTAAGCAGCAACATCCTACGCTGTAGTTGAATTTTAACAAGATAAAAAGTGAAACAAGCTGTACAATTTAATTGCAAGTGAAATTAATTATTGAGATGGATCAACAAGAAACACACTATAATCTCTAATGCAGGTGTTAAGACCATATTATAAACCTTTCTAAAAAACCAGTTTTTAATAAAAAATTACAGCTGATGTCAATATTTTGGCTGCAGTTCCATGCATATCACATCACTAATCAGACTACTATGTTCTCACCTAGCAGGTTTCAAATTCCAAGCCAAGTGTATCGGTTACATTATCAATAAAACCAATACAATGGTTTAGATACATAGCCTAAACAATACAGTAGCTAGACAGGCCTGAAATTCTTCTGGTACAAAGTCTTTGCTAATAGAAGAGTTAAAAAAAAAAAAAAAGATCCTTCAGCAATTGCGTGACAGATCTTTTTAACCTTCTGTGTGGGTATGGCAAGAGGAACAATTAGACACTAGATTTAAGTGTCTTCAGTATACATGAAAATGGGGATTCAGGAGGAGTTCTACACATTGCTCAACAGTCTTGAATAGTCAAGAAAGGAGTGGCTCTGTCTGTCTTCACAGCCTTTGCCCACCATGCCCAAAGGAGGTTGATAGCTGTGAAACAGGGCCTCAAGAATAAAGGATCTTCTTACATCTCTGTGACAAAAGTCTGCACATACAAATAGAACGTGCCACGTAAATACAACAATTCTCCAAAGAAAAAGTATTATTTCAAATTTCTATTCATTTGAAAGTCAATCGCTTTTATAAGTAATCTGCAATTAATCACAGTCAAAATGCAACATAAAATCAGAGGCATAGGAAACAAATCACCATTCATTAAAAGAAATGTATTAATGAATGGCAGAATTAACTAGGCAGAAATCACTGTTGTATTCCCATACCTGCTGTCAATCCTGTATTTTAATGTTCTCAAAGCCAGACATATGAATGTACCATAATTCTGTGGAAACAATTGTGAGAAAAATCCATACATTTGTTTTTGCCGTTGCCTTCATTCAATCTTGGATCATATCAGAAGGTCAGTAGTATGCAGCATTTTATTCTCCCACTTCTGCATTTCCTCCTTTCAGAGTACTATTTTCCCCATACCTGACTGGAATGAAAAAGCTGAGTAAGACTAAACAATACTCCCACTCCTGAGAAAAACTCTTCAGCAAGTTTAGACTAAAAACTCAAGAACAGCAAGATTTCTCCTAGCTTCTTTCCTCCTTCTGCCTACATCTTACTGAATTGCCCAACACGTAATTTTATCTTACTTTTCTACCACACTCGGCTTGAGACAATTGTTCTTTTTATTTTCCCTGAAAATTGCACTGCTCCTGAAGGGTCTCTATGAACATGCCTCATACGTGCAAGAGGAAGCACAAACCATTGCTTTAGTTTCATCCCCATTCGAGATTCTCCAAGCACGGAGGAGAAAAAGTGATATCCCTACGAAAAAAATGAAGCTTAGTGTTTTCCACTTTCAAAATCTATGCCCCTTTCCCCTTTTACACATCTCTACTGTACACCAGTAAAGGCAACAACACAATAAGCAGCTGGTTTTCAAAGGCAAAATGCCAGTAATTAACCCTAAATTGCCTTTTAAACAATTGAGATGGGGCACAAAATGAGCCAGTCTTAGGCCATCTTAGTCACTCTTACACTTTAACAGCTAACTATGAATTCTCCGAAGAGAATTCTGGATCAGAATCAGCCTCTCATCATTTGTGTTTTCTCTCTTTACGTCAGAAGCAGCAAGAAGAGCACAAACTAGTTTCTGTGAGGTGATCACACAAAACAGATATGTAAGACAGGAGAAAAGAATGATATTTAGATTTTACACTGTTTCATGCAATCATGAAGACAAAGTTGCTTAGCATAGTAGCTATAGCTGGGTTCATCAGCTATGCTGGTGAACAGGTCTGGGCTGATGCATGCTTCATATTGCACAAGCAAAAAAGATTGCCAAGAAAGCCAGCATGGGGTCTAGAGTTTTATTGCAGCATACTAAAGACATGGGAATGAAGCTTACTGTCTGAAAATAAGAAGGCTCCTGGCTAAACAATTTTAGGACTGTTTCTTTCTCCTAAAGGATGTGGTAGAAATGGCACCACAATTTACCACGTTAAAAACGTCGTATCTTCACATAAACTAATTACTTTGATCAGTTCTAGCTAACATAAAATTTTAGCCAGTATCTCCTGCATCAAACTGACTCTCCACGTATTTGCACTGTAGTCCTTCTGTCTTTCCTAGCTATTATGGTAAAAACGATACAAACACCTCAGGGTCACTCAGGTTTCTCAAGCTCTAGAAACTTGACAGAGATTACAGTAAAGACAGGGATCAGCGATGGAAAACTGTGCACAGATTTAATTGAGAATTACTGGAAATTTTGTTTAAATACTTGTAATTGCAGAACTTTGAAACAAAAGGAACAGGCCAATGTAATTGCTTCTTACTACTTTTTTTTTTTTTTAAGATTCTCTATTCTTCATTAAACATTACAAAAAAATGAAAGACATAATTTCTTCTTATTTATGCTTGGACAAAGTTGATATTGTCAGAGCTGAATGTCAAGATTTTACGACATAGCTCAATTATAAACATCATACGATGGTGACTTCATTAGTGATTGGAACCAGAAGACGGCGATAACAGAACGCTGCAACACAAAGGCTTTGCACCAGTTTTGTGGAATTAAAGGACAAACCTCACCACCCTCATCATCACCATCAGTTAGTTCAGCAAATCACGTAGCACTGCCAGCTTCAGATGCAACAGCAACACATTTCCATGTTGTTAGGGATATGGTAAATCTACTGCTTTGGATACCAAAGATCAGATCTTAAATTTCAATATCGTCAGAAGCAATGTGATCAACCATGCACGTTTTCACACTGTTTCTACCAACTTGGGGCATGCTCAGGGACGTTCCCCATCTGATGAGAGAGGAAAGGAGGCTGTGCTGATTCCAGACTGTTTTCAGTAAGCCAGACTGGGAGCTGACAGCAAGAGGCTGTCATAGCAGGGGACAGAATTTCTGTGGCAAGGTGTTGAGAAGAAACCGTGCCATGCTTTAGGAGCCATTGTAACAACCCCTTGAACTCAGCAGATGTTGCCTACTACCACATGCTACAGGATAACTTTTTGCAACTTTGATCCATTTTATGCAATTAGGGCAGGGTCATCTTTTTCCCTAGCTCTCCTGTTTGTTGCATCATTATTTAAACTACATAGGCATAGTACATGAATATTTACTACTTGTGTATGTTATCATTAATAAGCATGCCTATCACAAGTGTTAGAAAAGGCAGAATCAATATGAAAATAGATTATGGCTTGGAAAGCCTACATTTCTAGCACAGCCTTAGAATTCTAGATGAGTATAAATAAAACAGATACCTCCCAACTCTTAATATACTTGGTTCAAAACTTATTATTAAATGAAAAGAAGTCATGGAATAACAATTTTTGTCCAAACAAACAGAAACCCCACCCAACCTTCAAACCAACACTTTAACTGTGATTATCAGCAGCTTCATCATTAAGTCAACATGAAGTTGGGCATCTCCTTATATTGCTTTTTTTTTTCTTTTTCAAGATCATAGATTAAAACAGCTTACAGACATGTTTGCCAAAAAACCCCTGTCATTTTATATAGTGGATTTTGCTATATTCCATTATGCTTGAATGCCAGTAGAGAGAGTAGAGCTTTTGCTATATTTTTAGAGGAATATTGTTAAACTTAATCTCTGAAGAGTGCTTCTGATAAAGGAAATATCTGCCCTTGCATTTGTTACATATAATCAAGGACAGAATTTCTTCAGGTAGTATGAGATAACTGGTCACATTTGTATTTGAAGCACTTACTTTGAAAATACATTTTTTAACTTTTGTCATAAAAATTCTGACCATTTAATAAATTTTTCAAACATTTTTCCAAATTCCTTTAAGCTACAATGCAGTGAGATAAGCCAGAATACGGGCCACAAGTGACCTGAAGGTCCTGATAAAGGCAGAGAAAATGCTCCCAAACCAAGAACTCAATCGAGGTTTGTCCCAGGTCTGTTTCCTTTTATCAAGGCCAGATGGCAAGGCAAGAGATATAAAGGCTCATGACTGCTAGTACATAGCAATCCTCACACAACAGGAGCCTGACACTGACTGCTGAAGCCCAGTATTTACAAATGGTACTAACAAATGGGACTGATTAAAAGAAAACAAGGACTTAATACAGAGGCAAGGAAGGTGAAGGGGCCTGGTAAGTCATGTAGTAATTTCTCTGTCGTATAAAGAGTCCATTGCTAAGAAGAGGCCTTTAGGACTCACAGGTTTACCTTTTTAGATGGTTGGTACTGGTAATAATTGCTCACAGTTGATACTGCCTCTGTTCCAGGGTTGAAGAAGAGGTAATGCCTCACTTTCTAGGAAATTATTCATGACCCAGCTTCAGTGAAGAAGAGGTTAGCCTCTCAGAGAAGTTGAGATGAGTTATGTGGTCCAAACTCAAGAGAGCATGAAATAAATGCAGAACCTGGGAGAGAGGATATGCCATTTCATTTACACAAAGAGAAAGGAGATTGAACAAGGAAAGAAGGCGGCAACACAAAATCTGTTTATGAAAGAAGCGTATCAAGTAGAAGAGAGTATCTGGAAGGGCTTTTTGCAACATACAAATCAAATAGCATTATTTGCTCATACTTCAGGCTTCTCATGCATCAAGTATAAATTATTGCATGGAAGAGAACATGCTTTCAGAATCTGTTTATTGAAGAGAGTCAGGCAAAGAGTTAGCTGCACAGCTCTCAGACAGAATCAGCTTTAGGCCTTGTCACATCAATGATTTATAGGGTGACACAAGGGAAATCAATTAAGTTCTCTACGTGCCCCAGTTTTCCCATCTGTAAAATAGGGGCAATCTGTTATTCAAGCAGAGTGCTTTTCCATTTTATAGCCTTTCTTCTTGTGTTTGGGTGTTCATTATTTTGCTAGTTTCTACACTAGCAAAGATATTAGTCAGTCTTACGCAGATATATTTTTTATTTTAGCATTAGAATATACCTGTTCTTGATTAATCTTAACTGTTTTGTTCTTATATAACTTCATAAGTACTACTATATTTTTAGCAGCAATATCGAAAACATGGCACACAATGTGAAGGGAACATATATTTTTCCTAAAACACAGATCCTTGACGAAGCTATTAAAGAAATCTCATGGTAGGCATAGATAGAAAATCCAAACATAATGAAGTCAGGGAACTGTGGAAAACTGCTATTTATTTTCACTTTAAATTGTTTTGCTGCATTTTAGCACTTCAACATTTAATCATTCTTTGAAAAAACTGCATAGAAAAAAAATAATTGCCAGAATACAGTCTAATCCTCTAAGGCGTCATGGAAAAAACACATAGTTGTCCTTAGGCTACTTGTTTCATAGATTTTCTTTGTTTGTTCTCTGGTGTCCACAGAGCAAGAAATTTACAAGTCAGCAGGAACATCTAAATAAACACCTCGCTAAGGTTTTAGCATGGAAAAGGAAAATCAGTCTGGGGCGATTCCTACAGATAGACTTAAAATACACAGGCCATTTGGATATATGCAGACCACAGTTGCCTTCATGTTTATACTATAATACACTGCTTAAAAAATGGAGTAAAAGATGAAAAAAAGCAAATTAGTTCAGAAGCACAAAGATCTAATTATTTATGAACGTCTGTCAGGAGGGCCTATATTTATACAATGCTTTTGCCTGTACTAGGAAATTTACCCTTTTGCCTGCAGAGGTAATAATACATTCAACTTGTAAAGTGGGAAGAAAACAGCTAAGGAAATGTTTTAAAATATAGTTTCTGTTTCAGTATCGAATGCTGCACTGTCCTCTTCTTAGGAGGAGGCCTGTGCGAATGAGATTGGCAGATACAGTAACAAGGGTTTTTTCTGTCCCTGCCACCTGAGCCCTCTCTTACACTGTGACTTGCATGAAGGATAACGATGTAACTGCAAGGCCATCAGAGTCCGACTCCAGCCCTTCCATGGTTTTGAAATTCTCCAGCAGGCAGCAAAATTTCAACAACCAGGTTCTTCAATTATGGGAGGACTGGGAGATTAATTTAATGTGTTTAGATACTCGTCTTGCCATTGCAAACGTAATCTTCTTACTCAGGACACACCAGCTGCCTTGGGCATTAGAAAGAAAATGATTACTCTGCTATGCATGGAATGGCGCACAGGACATCGGTTGAAAATAAAGAGAAACAATGGTAAAGCAAACATCAGTTTGTGGTTATGTTGAATCCTCGGCAAATGGCAGATGACTGAACTGGCAAATCCTTTTATCGTTGCAGTTTTTACAGTAATCTCAAATCTCTCCTTTATCTGCTTGTTTTTTGGCTTGTTTAACAGAGACTGATGAGCAGTGAAGCAAAAGATTTAGTTTAAAGGTGGCAGCTAATATCTACAACAGAGCTGCCATTGCTCTTCAAACTGGCTTTACAGATAAGAGTTGGATGCTCACCGTGTGGCCACAACAATATTATTCGAGAAAATATCTTTAAGTGTTCATATTGGCAACTGGGCTACAATACACCATGCATGTGCCCAGAAATGTTACCTAAAGTCAGTGAGAGGTTAACAGTAAATATGTACGCTTTGTATACAAGATACTATTCCAGGAGAACACTGTGGTTGGGTGGTCTGATTTAAGCAAACCGAATCCAGTCATGTATCATGGAGCTGCCTTTTTTTTTTTTTTTTTGTCTTTTTTTTTTATAATCCTTTTAGCTTTGCTGAATATAAGGTACTTT
>JAYKAV010003273.1:291832-366775 GCA_035582835.1 Phoebastria nigripes | reverse complement strand
TGATCCACTTTCTGCAGCTAACTGTTCTCAGTGGAGAACTCAACTGCTCTACAGGCTGATAGGGAAGGAGAGGGAGAACAAGAGAACACTTTTTTCTTCACAGATCGCTATTTCCCTTTCTCCTGCAAACAACACTTTCTCTGAACCAGCAGCCCCAGCATAGTTCCAGAAAGAGCTGAGGACCTGCTGCTTATTAGTGTTTGTTTCTTCATGTCAACACCAAAGATTGAGGTCACAGAGACTGAGAAAATTGCTTCAAAAGGGCTCTATTGCTTAGGTCTGCTATGTAAAGCAAGATTTGTCCTCTCACACATCTTTAATATCTAGTGTAGCTGCTCTGCTGAGGAGGCGTTTTTACCAGAGCTCAGGTTCCAAATCTGGAATTCACAACTGAAAAGTTAACTTAGTTGTTCTGATAACTTGTACAGTATCTCATGAAACATTTTGTAATTTCTTCTTGGTGAAAGCCAGCAAACTTGGGTCTAACCCCAAATTTTTTTATGAGGTGGTATAAAGATGTTTGGGTTTTTCTTTCCCCCACCAGGAATTCCCCAAATTGACCAGATAAGGTTTTGGAAGCAAAGAGAAAGCAAATGCACACGCTTATGTTCAATATTAAAACTTCCAGGAACCTACAGCAATACTGCAACCTAAATCATGTCCAGTACATACCTGTCCTGGAATTGTCATAAAAGGAGATGGGCGGGATTGGAGTTAAAACTAATCAGAGATTGACGAGGGCTATGTATTCTTTGGAAATAACGGCCGGTTTAAGTCTTAGTCTCAGTCCACGTGTATACACGCATTCTGCCCCCAGACCAGCTCTTCCCTCACCTGCAGTGCCACTTTTTCTCATAATGTAAGTTTCTTATCCTACATTTAATTTCATGTTATTATCTCTTGCAGGTTGTTTCCAGAACRTGCCCTGGATGTTCTGAAAAAGCTGACCGATGTCAAGTTTGATGCAGTTGTTGGGCAGAGAAGCACCCAGTGAAAAGCAAAAATTGATTCTCATTTCCCAGTGGCATGAGTGAAAACAGAACACGTGCTGAGCGTAGTTCAGCTGGTTTGATTCAGAGCAGAACCAAGACAGATTCCAGGCCACCATTTCCAAGCACACCTAAGGGTTTATCCCACCCCTGCAGCAGGGACAAACCTGCATAACATGGGAGTGTTAACAAAGCAGAGATGCAGCTCTAGAAGTCTAAAGGGCTGCTTTGGCTGTACATCACATCGCCTCTATCTCCTAGTGCTGAGGGAGACAGGAATTCCCACAAAGCCTGTCTTTGGGTCAGCACAGCTGGGTACTTGAGTGCAAAGGGATTGCCTGAGCAGAAGTATCTTGCAAGAAACAATTTATAGAGGAGGTGGGTGGCCCGTTTCACCTCAGTTTATCTTTTTAAATTCAAAAAACGCTCTAATGCACACTGAATTTCATGTGCTTTTGTAGCAAGTACCTGAAATAATACAGGCTTCTATGTAATGTAATACCTAATTACATTGATTATACATTAGCACCATCAACATGCCTTATGCCGAATAAATACAGTTCTTTAACACGAAGGTGTCTCTCAGCAGTGAAAGTCATAACCAGGTCCTAGAGGTGCATTTAAGCTATGGTATCAAGTAATACACCCTTTCCCCGTATTATTTCTCACACTGCTCATCTGCAATTCCCAGACACCTTTAAAACACCTTCCTGTGAAAACAGTGCAGTATTTCTCTACAAATTACTGGGTGCCCTCCTGCATTTCATGCATGCTAGAGAATGTGATTTATTACACGAGAACGCAGACCAAGTTAGACTATTTTTCTCCTTACAAGGGAAATAAGCCAACCTAATGAAAATTCTGCAGTCTGTCTGCTTCAGTATTCATAAGTCAGACTCGTGTATTAAAGAAAAGAGCAAGGTTATGCTGAGCCAGGAAAGCCTTTGTTCACGTGCCATGGGCAAGTTTAAGTTGAAGTCCACAGGGCTTCTGCACCTGTGTACAATGCAAGAGAAGGCCTGAACTCCTGGAAACTCCTGAATACGTCTTTGTTTTGACTAATTAACACATTCATCACAGCACAAAGTTGCACCCATACAGATACCGCATAACACATGTGCACCAGACTGAGGGTTATGTATTCCACTCCTCTGAAATGCTGCCTCACTGACTGGAGAAGGTGCTGCAACAACAACATGCCTGTGTGATCCTGGGCTTTACTTTCCCAACCCTGCTCTGCCCCTTCCGGGTGCAGGGGAGTAGCAGAGTGGAGATTCTTGGCAGGAGGACACAAGCCAGGTGCCACAGGTCGGGGCAAGGCAGGCATCGCACTGACAGGGCGCTGCCCCACTGCTCCTGAGCAAGGATGGTGGAGCAGGTGCYGCAACAGTGAAASGGTCAGCCAGAGCCTGCCAACTACCAGGCCAGGCTGCAGGAACGAGGCAGGTCTCCAGTCACACTGGGAAGCCACATCAGGATCAGCAAGGTACAGGGCCAGGCATGGCATGCCGACAGCACAGTCCACGCAAGGGCTGGGGCCAAGGCCAGGGCTTCAATGCAGGTGCCAGCCCAGGGGGCAGAGGGTGCATGGGGGAAGGCTCCGGATGAACCTCCTCACAGCTCCTCATCAGAAGTGAGCGGCCTGCTCTGACAGGACTCACCTTGACCAAGAGGTTAAACCCCCAAAGGTCTTTGGCCTGTGGTACAGGAGAACAGCACCTGATGAAACACGAGTCAAAGACCTCTTCAGAGCACAGATTATCTTTCCACCCACTTGTACAAGTCCCAACTGCGCCAGGCGCTTGCTGGCTCACAGCCATCCAAGGGAGGCCTGAACATGCTGCCACCTTCAGCACAGCTGGAAATGGGTGGCTTCCAGTAGAATCCATCCTGCTCACCTGAGCATTTCATGTTGTTCTGTAAACTGAGGTTCTTCAGAAAAGGGAGAGCCCTCATCATCCAGCTCCTGGTAGAAGACTGTGCTGCTGGCAGCCCAAATGACACAAAAATGGTTTCCRTTTTGCTCATGTAACATCACATTCAGGGTGTGTCAAAGCACAAGTTCCCAGCTTGGGACCTTCTGCTTCACAGTGCAAGACTCCTGTAGCCAAGAAAGGAAAAGAATGAAGGGGTTTTAAATTTCAGGGAATGAAAAAAAAGTTAATAGCCAATTAAAGAGTATTAGACATGGTTTCCATTTAAAACCAAGACCCTCCAAACCCCAAAACATGAGAAGCATGCTTTGAGTCCTGAATGATAAAGGATGCCAATTTGCATGCATGTTCAGTGAGTTATTTTGTAAGTCTGTTTTCCCTGCCTCAGAGCATCCCCCAAATCTGAGAACAGTGATTCAATGTCTTGTGTCTACTCTGAAAGAAGTTCTTTGTTTTGTGCTGCTTCTGCTTTTATTTGAGCTACATATTCAGCTCTTGCTAAGAGAACAGGCCTGTCACAACTGAGAGCCATTTGCTCTTCTCCACGTTGCCCGAGACTGCAAGTCTTCTGCTTGGCATAAAGAAACAGACACAAAAGCAAGGATTTAAGCCTTCATCTCCTGAACACCAGTGACAGAATTGAACCATCAAGCCTCCCAGGCTCCTCGGTTCTCTTTCTGGCCACAACAGACAACTGAAGCTTATCCCAAAGTCTGGTCATTATGGGTGCCCAGCAGGAGACTGTGAGAGCAAGCTTCATATAGCCACCTACAGCTAAGTCCCAAATTTGAAGAGTGGTACCTCACATCCTGGCTTAGGACTCTTCATGAGTCAGGTTAGTGACTCTGGCCTCGTGCTCTGCCTCCCTCTGAGGCATCTCTTGGAGCTGGCGCTTCTCTGCCCTCCCTGCCTCCTCTGTCTTGGCCACAGCACTGACTGGAGCCCTGTGCCAGGAAAATGACAGCATCACTGAGCCGTGCAATTAGGGCCCGGCCCAAACGCCAATGTGTTAATTACAAACAGAATGAYGTTCCAAGAGAAAAGTAGGAAGTGCCTAGCTCTGAATCTCTCTGCTGGAGCCAACCCAGTCTCCCACAGACAAGAGGAGTAACAGTGCGGCTAAAGCACCAGGACATTGGCTAGAGGTCTGCAGAGCTCCTTCCCCAGCTCTTGCAGCTGTTCCACGTTCAGAAAGCACAGGAGTGTGAGGACCCCACAGGGATTTTATGTAGCAGGTGCACTAGGTATTCCCTGAGCTGCTGCACCCAGCATGCAGATGCCACTGCTGTGACTGCCCTGCCAGCTGACAGAGGCTCTGTTCCCCAGTGTGGGAGACATGAAAGAGAACTATTGGTATCACAAAACCTATAACCATGCCTGTAAGCTAAAGGCCAGGCACCACGCTCATGCACTGTTTTGCAGTCATCTATACTGTCAAAGTGTTAGCATGCTTCCTGGCATAATTTTGGCCCATAACGGTGTCTGGAGGCACACGCTCTGGCATAGTGTGGGGGCAGTGCGCCCCTGGGTACAGAGCTGCTGGGCAGGCAGTGTAGGTGAGACCACCTGCTTTGTAAGAGGAGTGGAAGTTTATGGACACAGAAGCCTTCCAAGGACACCATCCAAATCAACACTGAATAAAACAAAGGAGCAGCTGTGATAGTTTCCCTTTGTCCGCTATATATGCAGACCTGACTGGTCTGAAATTTGACAGGGTCATTATTAGAGGAAAGAACAACATTTAACAACAATATTTAATGACAATATTTAACATTCATAATTACTGTCTTCATCATAAGTAAAATTTTCAAGAGTCTCTAAGTGGCTTCAGCTCATCTCAGTCACATCGAGTCTTACTGAATTTCTAATAGCATGGATTAAAGCTCCCCACAGCACTGCAGCCTGATCTCTTTAGCAAAGTCTGAGAGTACTTCTTCAGAGACTGGCTCTGCTGCATTCTTCCAAAGTTCTTGAATCCTACTCAGAACGTTAGGAGAATCATCCCAAATTGTGTTTCTTGTCACAAACCTAGGCCACTTACAAGTGGAAATCATGGCTGTACATCTTACTGCCACTGTCTGCTGGCACTGAGGGCCCCAATCTCATGATTGGGGCAATACTCATAGTATTTTAATGCTTGCAGGTAATGCCAGTATGCATTAAAAAAATATGCAATTTTAGGCAGCATTTCAGAACATGGATTTCTAAATGCACAGAACTTCCTGAACCCAGCAGTTCAATGAAAGGGGTTTTTGTTTCGTGCGGTTCCCCCCCCCCCACTACTCCACTGAAATTAAGCATCTGAGATCACTGGCTGTTCAGTGTTGCAAAATTGTCTGCAAAATTCTATTCTGAAACAAATTTTTGGTACCCTAAACCTTCCAGATTCTTTCACTCTGCATGTAGTATCTGGCCATGCATTTTGCTCTTTTCCAAGCAGGTCTCTTGCTTTCTGTACTTTTATGGTACAGTTTGAGCTCACCACTAAGAGAATCGCAGTTTTACTGCAAAACCTCTATTAGAGTATGAATAAGCTTACATTTATCCAACAAGCCAGGTGTTACTAGGAGTAAACGTGCTCTCATGCAAACTGTTTCCCCTCTGTGTTCTCAGCCTTTTAAAGTTCACAGGTGGTAGCTGATCATTTTCCAAAACATCACAATCAAAATGTTTTTCAAGAAACATTCTAGTTAAACAGATGCTGCAACAGGAAGATATGCTCATTGCTCAGAAATAATCCAGTAACAATAGTGACTGTGTTTTTATATAAAGGTATTCCAGACACTCATGTTCACTAGTACCTACCAGCTTGCTGATCATGAGGTAGTCTCTAATGGGAAAAAACCCCAAACACTGAGCAGGAACTTGCACTAATCTTTTGATGACCACATCGCTTTGATAATGAAATGCTGCTGCTTTCTTTTGAAGAGTTGACCTGGAATATAGTACACAAGAAGTTCTTCGAGCCTTACAGCCCTGACTCCTCTCCCTCTAAGAGAGGTGAAAAATTGAAGATCACGTAATAACTGTTTTTAATATTACGCAAAGGCAGTGGTCCGCATTTACTCTCATCTAGTGATTTCTGTATAATTACACTGAAATTATACTGGCAAAAGACAAGATTCAAGTCTCTCTGGTATGAAAAACAATGAGGGGAAAAAAAACCAGTATTTATCTGGAGCTCAGTTCTCAAAGCCCTTAAAGCATACACATGCAGTTAAGACCAGTTCTGACTGCACAGCCTAATCAGTGTTATCTTCCCAGCTAAACACTTTGTTCATGTGGCACATTTCCACTCGCATCCTCCTCTCTCTCTTTGACTTAAAATGGTATCAAGAGCCCTTTTAAACGCAAGCACAATTCCAAGGGGATTTTAATGAGCTTGTCTGGGAGGAGGCTACACCATGATTTACAGCAAGCAAAGTAATATGGGACAAAAAAAGATAAAACATTTTAGATGAATTGGTTATTTCCTTAGAAATACCCTTTTAGGTCACTCAGAGCTCCATGTCAGTTCCTGTGAATTTAATGAATACTTTCAGCCAAAAAAAAAAAAGTGTAAAAGATTTTGAGAAAGATAAATTGAGCCAAGTTTAATTTTACAGGGGAAGAACAAATGCAATTTTTTTTTTTTTTTAATTATGTCACCAAGACAAAAATACGTGATTTCCATGGCTCTGATATGAAAAAGAAAACCTTTACTCTGGGACACAATGATGCAGATTCTGCTGCCCAAAGGCTCTGCATTTTAACATACAGGCTAGTTGTTATATGACAGATCTGTTTGGCCAAGGAAGTTCTGCTTGGGCCACACAGCTAACATCAGCCAAAGGACACATCAGGATCCCACTGTGCCAGTTTAATGTGACACATTTGATAACTGTTTCTCATTTCAGGAAGTTTAAAAGAGTACAAGTGCAGTAAGAATTCTACTGAGCATGAGCTAAACTTTATTCCTCACAAGGACAAAGAATGTAAGAGCAAAACCAGTCTGACATTAGCATACTAATTGACAGAGGCACAGTTACAGCTTACACAGCTATGTGGCTTCCAAGATTCAAGTGAATACCTCTGCACAGGACTATGGAGATACTTTGTAAAGGCTACTCCTTTTATATCTCTTAGTTGTAGTGGATGCTACATCAGGAATGAGTGGCTGAGAATCATTGAAAAAGGCAACATTTTATGAACGTAGTTCATGAACAGTTTCACTGTTTATATGTTCATTTTCTAGGTAAAGAATTCCTGACTCAGAAGGATTATTTTGTTATTGGTTATTTGTTATTGTTATTTTGATTATTGGTTAATCAGCAACCAATTTAGGGGCAGGAGTTGTAGAACACTTCATGCTCTCTCTCCTCAGGAGCAAGGAACAGATAAAAAGGAAGGAATGGCAGCATGTGCCAAACAGAGGTGTATTCTCCTTTAGCAGGATGACATAAGTCCATGTATACCCCAGGCCTATATATAAGAAAGCAGCAGCACAGATTTTTCAGATAGTTATTTTTCAAGCCACGGATTGTTTCAATCTTGCCCTGTCATACACAACACACTTTACATCTGCAGCCTCAAAAGTCATGAAACTTAGGATGCTCCG
Source organism: Phoebastria nigripes (assembly GCA_035582835.1). Taxonomy (NCBI): domain Eukaryota; kingdom Metazoa; phylum Chordata; class Aves; order Procellariiformes; family Diomedeidae; genus Phoebastria; species Phoebastria nigripes. Next base: position 359,255 of record JAYKAV010003273.1, on the reverse strand, counting down.
TACACAGTTACATTAAGCACATATCCTCCTCTCAAGTTCTTAAACATGTAATATGGGTCGCAGACAACCAAATCCTAAAGCATGATCCTCAAAACTCTAAAGGCAGTTTTAGATAATGTCTGTGCTGTACAATGCTGGGCTACCTCAGGGCTAGCTCAAAGGCACTGAGAAAGAGATATTTTGCATATATAGATAGCCCCATGCTTATCTGCTACCTTGGAGCCTGGCAGTGGTACAGCTGTGTTAGTGCAGCTCTGTAGTAACAGCTTTGAGAAAGGGATTGTTCTTCATTCAGCAGCTAACTCGAGGATCTCTGGACAATGCCAAGTGACACAATGCAAACCTATACTCAGTGCATGACACCTTCTTGGCAAGATACAACTATCTGGCATTCAGTCTCTATCTGAAGCCTCCTCAAAGTAGGTGTTTATGCTCCTGCAGGATCTCACCCTGTAGGCATATCTGACACATACCGATTTAGCTGAGCTTAGCACACAAAGCCACAATCACTCAACACCCAAAGATCCTTTTCACCCAAGCTTATGTCCTGTCTCTGACCTGTCAGGCCATGATTTCTTGACCAAGTGAACTTCATTTTTCCCCCTGAAGTGTAACACTGGAGGGGAGGAAAAAAAAAAAAAAAAAAATCAGCTATTTAAGCTTTCACAGTTGGCTCTTTAGTCATATATCTGCCTTTTTTTTTTTTTGAGAATTGTTACTATCAGGGAATAGCAATAGTTTTTCAGAGGGCACTCCTGTTCTCAAAGCATCTCTACTTGATAAAAAGTCTCTATCCCCTGCCTGACTGGGCACAGTTGGAAACTATTTCTTAGTTTTTTTTAACATCAATCCTGGATACAAGTTGTATTAAAAACAGACAGCAGAAAGATACATGACAATAAAGGCCAGTTTTAAGAATCTATGTTTTAATTCGTTGCATATCTCAGTTTAATAAGTCAGCCTTTACAGCAAGGAGATAGAGTATCAGAGTCTTACAGATCCCTTAAAGCCAACCAACCAACAACGTAGCTTAGCAGCCATCCAGGCTTTATTCTTTTGTTGTAGATTATTTTAAAATTACCACTAATCCTGCTATGAAACTTCTAATTCTGTAGGCTCTACATTGCCTAACTTCAGATACAGTCCAAAGCTTGGGAGTCTGAGGTCCCTTTCACTACTAATATGCATCATGCAGCATAGCATACACAGGCTAGTCTTTTGTGTTCTTAAATTATTGTTGCAGAGCTAAGGAGATGGCTGAATAAACTTAATTAAATACATTAGGAGACTAATCAGATTTCCATTTCCTAAAATGTAATTCCTGACCAGTGCAATTTTATAAATATTAACTGCATTTTCTAGAAGACTTTTTCTGATTCTACAATTGCTGCCACAATGAGCCAGTATAGTTTTAAACTCAAGTCTTAAAGAGAACTCAATCACATAAGTTATTTTATATTTACTAACATAACAGAAGAAAAGCATTTACCAGAACAGTCACAATGGATCGCCAGGAATTCAGCCTTAAGTCTCTCCACATTCAGGAAAAGGTAACCTCTTTCTGTCATCAGAGATTATACATCACACATGTAAATCACTACTTGCAAGGATTTAGTAGATATATGTATCTGAGGGCAGGAGGGGAACGCTGTGCCAAAACCCCTAATGGCAGCAAAACTAAACAATGGTGTCTTTGTGGGTTGAAGGCCTGATCAAACTATTACTGAAGTCAATGGGAGCCTTTTCAGTGATTTCCAGGGGCATTGGATGAGAGCCACAATATATTACAAGCAGTATTGCTAACTCTCAAAACCAGAAATAAGTGCACAAAGGCATTAGTTTCTCATTTAGAATAGCAGTCTGCCCACTGATTCCTCCTACCTTTTTACAGGACAGAGCGACTAGCTTGCTCCAGTCCCCGGTGCTCATCTCAGGAAGCTGGGAGGTAAGATTTCCTACAACTTTTTAAGTGTCAAGCTTTCATCTTGAATAGAACCAATCTGGGGAAGTAAAGCAGTTGCCAGGCTGGACGTTGTAGACATACRATGTAGAAACTATGAGGCCAATAAAGAATAAAAGCATGCACTACAATAGAAGGCAAGGAGAAAACTGCAAAACACAAAGCTGTGACAAACTTGTTCCCATCAGAGCATTGGCTGTGTGCCTGTGGTTCCTGAGGCCTGCTGGGAAGCCCCATTCTTAACCCTCTGACCAAGAGGTCTGTCTGTACAAGTCAGTTTGGCCCATCACAGCCTTCTGGAAACTGCTCATGCCCAGCAGCATCTCTGCCACGTATATACAGGTTAGTACCTCTCAAATACATGGATAGATTTGGGGAGGATTGCTTGGGTTTTTTTGTATTCAGAAAAATAGCCACTAAGGCATTGCTGCATTGGAATTTTCTGAGATGTATTTATGCAAAACCTAAAGTGTTTTGGGTTGATCAAAACTCTGGGCAGTTCTGCACATCGTGTAATCATTTCAGCTGTTTGCTACTGAATTTTCACCACCTCTGACCTCTATGAAATATGTGGCAGGGGGTGGGGAATAACAACCCAAACCCATTAAATAGTTATATTTTAGATAATAACAATTATCTCCATTTTCCCATGGATAGTGTTCTGGTTCTTTCTCAAACAGGCCAGCTCAAATAGCAGTGTTATTTAGCTGGACGTATTTGCCTTTAAAAACTCCAAAATAAATATGCATCACCTCCTAAACATAGTATATGCGTATTCTGTGTGGAACTGTAAGCCTCCAGCCACTCATTCTCAGATAAGCATGGATTTATAAAACACCTTCCTGCTTTTCAGGAGAATTGTGTTGTATTCAGGAAAAAAGGAAATCCTAGAATTATTACGCACATCTATAGAGGTGAACTTGGCATGCAGCATGAGAGCCCAGGTTTCAACTCTGCAGCATGTAACTGGAAAAACTATTGAGCTATTTAGCTGTGGGGCTGGAGGCGGAGGGCATTTTCAGTTGGCTAGCTGTGCTTGCTTTTGTGCAAGGCAGTTATTTAAGAAGACTTTGTACTTCCCAGGGCATGTATTTCTTTAGTAAGGTCTTTCTTCGATTCTAACAGACTGTAAAACATTCCTAGCCAACTCTTTTCAAGTTCAAGTCAAGCTTTAAGCAAAATGGGACCAAGACCAACCCTTATTGCTCCACAGGCAGAGAGAGGCACTACAAAGAGACTGAAACAAACCTGGGGGAAAGCATGTAACGGGGAAACGTATTCCTGCACTGAAGGGGGTGTATGGCAGCACTGTGCAAGACATATATATATACACACACACACACACACACACACTGTATGGGTCAGAGCTGGTGGACAGGAAGGAGCTGGTACAGCCTTTTCCTCTCTCTCCTAGATCCTTCTCTCTCTGAACTCATGGAGAGCAGTTCCTCCAAAATCTGAAACAGGGTGACTCTGCTCTGTATTACCAAGGAGATTGCAGTAGTTCAGATTTTGGGGGGACAGGGCGGTGCTATTTCTCGGGAATTGTTCTGCCTGCCTCTGCTTCCCATTGAAGGGCAGCTTTTTTATGTGCCAAGAGGAAAGGAGATAAGCTTTGGTACATGGCATTGAACTAGAAAAGGGAAACACAGTTACAAGAGAATAGCAAGCTAACAGACTCATTGTCACTGTGAAACTGTCCTGGGATGGATGCCTAGCATGTGCTCCAGCAGCACTTGCATGCCTTTACTCACGTGCAATTTTTTTTTTTTTTTTTTAAATTGGCCTGGAAAATATATTTTTCACAGAAGCCACTCTCTAATGGAAAGAGAACAGTCAAAGAAAGAGACCAACTATAGCAAGAAGAGTAACTATTCTTATATGCTGCTTGATAAATGAGTGGAGCTGGCACATTAGGATTAGCCACGCTGCACAGCCATCAGCTCTTGCTGACCTCTGTGGTTCTCCTCTGTCTGAGAGGATGAAGCCAAGCACGGCCAGAGCAACTCACATCAGCAACAGTACATCAAAGCCTGCCCTTGGAGCAGCAGCAGCTACCGTGTACAGTCACCATAAACTGCCTGTGCTAAAATAAACTCTGCTGTTGGCCCACTGTTAAATAGCAATGGAGTGCACATTCCCATTTTTACTGCAAAACTTGCCTTCTCCCCTCCTTTCTTCCAGCACATCATTCATTTCACAGCAGCAAAACCCTCACGTGCAGCTGCCTCCCCTCAACGTGTCGTTTTGCCTRTGTTTCTTAAAAGGCAGCCCTGGAACTACAGGTGCTGTAGCATGCTCAAGCCCTCGCAGCACTAAACTCCTGGCCTGTCAGGTACAGCATGCTTCCGGTGAAATGCCAAGAGAATTAAGAAACGCAGTAGCAGCTCAGACATGGACCAAACCCTTCCTTCTCGCAGCAGGGTTCTTGGGGGAGGCAAGAGAAGTGCGGAAGAGAAGTGCTGGGTTTTTGTAACGTCACAGGCCCAAGGTGGAAGGGGCATTAAATCGAAGAGCCTTGCCGGAGCCCGGCGCACAACGGAGACCTCGTCACGAACGCCGATGGGGCGCGCCAGCCCCAACCCAGGCTGCCGCCCCCGCCACGAGGTACCAGGCCTCAGCCTCAACGGCCACCACGCGCCGCGCCGCCCTCCCCGGCGCGGCGCATGCGCCCCGGCCCACCGCCCTGCCCCGCGCGGGCGCGCGTCCCCCTCCTCCCGGCCGGCCGGCAGTCCGCCGGACCCCGGCTCTCCGCGGCGGCGGCAGCGCAGGTGAGCGGAGAGGGCACCGGGAGGGAACCGGGTCTCTCGTCCCAGCCGGCGGGGCCGCCCCTCCTTCCCCCGCAGCGGGAGGGCTGCGCCCCGCTCCTGGGCCCTTCCCCCGCGCCGCGCTCTTGCTGCCGCCCCTCGCCGTCGTACCGCGCTCGTCCTCGGTCAGGGCCCGCCGCCGCCATGGTGGGTTACCCTTGCCTTTATGTAACTCACCCCCCTCCACTCAGGTGTAACGGGGAACGGTCGTGCTCGCTTTGGCGCGGTCGGTCGGGATGGTTTTTCCTCCTCCTTGCAGCCCCCCCGCGTCAGTTCTTACCCCTGAAACACCCCTGTCTGCCTTACAACGCGCCGCCAGCCAGAGGGTAGGACGGCCCGGACCCCGCTCCCGTGAGGCGCTCCTTCGGCCACGGGGCCGGTAACGGGCCCGGCGTCCTTTCATTGCAAACGGTTATTGCCACGACCGGCTTCAGAGACCCAAACCGAGCATGGATTTCTTGTGAATTAACCTAGAATTGGTGCAGGTCACCCAGGGCTGGATTATGACCCTTGCAAGAGCACACAAGGGTGGCATGCTGCCTGGGCTAGCCTCTCCTCAGCATCAGAGGGCTTATTCTTTGGGAGGCACCCATGGAGTCCTGCGCTCACAGAGCTCTTAGTTACCATATGATTCAAGCACAGAGACAAAACCACACAAATAAGCTGAGCTAGGAGTCCACACATTTCAAGATGCTGCAYGTAATTCACTACCATGGAGACTATAGCCCAAGAAACTAGTGCCCTGGTCAGCTTACTGTTGACATCTTGTAATGAATAACAAGCAAGGTCACTTCAGTTACCCCAAATCAAATATTTCTTATGTTAAAAAACAGCAAGAAATTACCTGTTGCTGCTGGGGAGAGCCTCAGGAGTTCCTAGCTTCTCCATCCTTCTCAAATAGATAAGAATTTCAGATGCTGCAACTCCACCAGCTCTTTATATTGCCTACATTAGTTTCCTTCATGCTTTGATAGGTTCCACCTTCCCATCTCTTCTCAAGCCGATTGCTTACTGGCTGCTGGGAAGTATCAGTTAATCAAGCTCTTATCCATAAGGGGTGTGGAGGTAGTTCACAAACCAAATAGGGCCTCCTAGTTCATAGATCTGCATTTCCTCCTTTGCCTAGTCATTCCTATGTATTCTGCAGTAGTAAAAGTTATAAAACTCAGAGATACCTGGCCTTCTGTGCCTGTTGCAAAGGCTTCTGGAAGTATAATAAAGAAACAATTCACACATGTGTGACTATAGAAAAGTATCACAGCAGGTAAAATAGCTCATCAAATGTTAACAAGCTAAAACCACAACAGGTGTGTCACATATGGCTTTGATTGCTTGTAATGGAGGTTAAGCTGCAAAAGTATCAGCCACCTTCTTTAAGCAATTGGGGTCTGAGGTTTTTGAGTTAGTTTGGGCTGATTCCCCTATAATCTCTGTGTGAACTCTTGTGCTATGTGAGAAGTGTGTCCGCTTTGTAACATGCCAAGATTGTACCTGTAGTTTCTGTGCAGCATGTGATGAGCAGTGTACTCATGACCTGGTTTATTTTATAAACTGTTAGTGGGATGTCAGTAGCCTGGCATCCAGTTTTCTGTTTAATCAGTGTGGTCACAAGAGGACACAATCATTGTGCAATTACTGCCAGTAATTTGATGCAAGGCAGCATAGTACCATGTTAGCAAGTGTCTTAGTTCTTCCTCAGCAGGCTTCACCAAACAGATTTTGTAATGATGATTTCCTGCATCAATAGTTGCAGCTTCTTGGGTTGTAAAACCTTTTATCTGGTATTAACTCTGTCCCCTCCTGATTTCAAACAGATTTTGAAGGAGCCTTACAGGTCTGGGACAAAAGGAAGATGATATTGCTTTGTGGTTTGAGCCATTTGACTTGTGAGTGTAACGTGAGGCTACAGCCTCAGTGAATCTTGACTCTAGACGAGAGAATATGATGATGGTTGGCAGCTAAGGCAGAGAGCCCTGAGAGGATGGGGCTGCTGGGCGTATGGGAAACAGCGTTTGGCTACAGCTCTGGGATGCTCTGGTGGGTACCATGCCTTGATTTACACGTCCAGGATAAAGGGCAGCTGGCAAATGACTTAGAAATTATTTTGCTCTCCGTTAACACTTCCCAGGAAGGGCTGGACTAAACACTGCTGTGGAGACCATTAAACTATTGTTATTTTTAATCAGGTCCATCAGAGAAGACAATAGTGCCTCTCCTTGGTAAGGGCCTGTTCTGTGTTCTTATGAATGTAAAGTATTGGTTAAAATTTTTACTACATATCTATCAACACTTCACTATGCTCCCAAGAATTGCGCTGATTTGCAGTGTTTTTTCTTTTGTGTTCTACTTTTTGGATATTCCCAAGGTTACCTTGCATAAATAAATAACTTCTTAAGTACACCTGTATCTGCAAAGGTGTTGATAACAAAATTGTCATCCTGTCATCCCATAAAGCCCAGAAGACAGTTGGCCTTTCTGGTGTTCAATGGAACCTGGTATTAAACCTCAGTAGAACTTTGTTGAGCATATCCATATATTGGATCAAAGGAAGCAGGGAAGAAGCTGTCTCAAAAGAGGAGTAAGGGATTGCCAGGCAGAATTATTTCCAAAATGAGATTTTATCTGACTATGCTTTTCATGCTCTACAAAACACCTTTTCTGTCCTTTTTCTGTTGCATTTTTCCAAGAAAGAGCAGTCCTCATTCACTGTGTGTGTACAGCACTGACGGGGTTTTGGTTATAGAAGCAGATGAAAGATGGTGCCAACTGCACCCACTTCACTGTTTTCTGAACTACATGTGTGACAAGTAACACAAAACAATAATACATGTCAGTTTTTCCTACAAAGAACCTTTGAAATACTGAAAGGATCTAGAAATTTTATATTAGTGTTGTCTAAGAAAATTTTGTATGAATTTCTACAAAAGGAAGCCTGGTGGTCTTAAACAAGCTAAACCAGTTAGATGTGTGGTTTCTAATATTTTTTTTTCTGTTAAATTAACTTTCTGCTGAAAAGTACAGTAGGCTTATGCTTGTAATACAGTGTGTAACTTGAACTTTCCCATGTTTTCCAGCCTTGTCTGATTTGACCTAATTAGCATGGGTATCTGAGCAGTTTTGCATGAGGTTTCCATAACTCCTTTGATGGAATTGGTGAATGGAGAAGGGGAGAGCACTGAGGTTTTTCTACACTATTTTATCTATCATTTTTTTCCCTCCGTGTTCCTTTTTGGTGATGCAGCTGTAACCAGACTGAACAGCAAACTGCTGCTTGTGCAGTCCCTGCCAAAGCTGCTGCTTGGCTGCAGTTTGCACTGCAGCTGCCTCCTGCCCTTCCCACTTCTCTCCCTCTGTCTCTTCCTTACCTCTGCCAGCTGCCCTCTCTTCAAATGTTCAAGTTTCCTTAGTACAACACAGGACAACAGCTAGACTTGTTCTGTTAGCTAGATTAAACTGGAGACGATCTTGTCACTGCATATGCTCTAATCTTGTGGTCAGCAGCACCAGAATATAATTACCCGCAGAGACTCATCATGCTCTGTATTAGACAAGTTAGTTTTACACAGCCACACGTACAAACTTGTATGTATTTATACGCATGCAGTCTGTTTGTACTCGAGTCACTTCCAAAGCCTCCCTGCTCATAGGGCTACAAACTTTGCATTTACAGAAGGCAAATTTCTCGTCTCCTTCAGTTAAAAGGCCCTTTTGTTTTCTGAGTGAGGCTAACTGCCTTTCTCTGCACAGATCATGATGTGATTTTTGTTTGTCTTGTTGGGTGGGTAACCAAAATTATATACAAGATAATGTAGATAGTTGGTGCAACTTCACYGGTATCTTGATTTCTCCTGGACTTCTGCCTTCTTTTTTCCAACTTCAGTACCACTGCTCATAAAGAGCATTGGATTTACAGGTATCATAATACCTCTCATCTGAACACTGCCTAGTTGCGGTTATAGTGTCAGTCTTGGTTTTGTTTCTGTTCTGTATTGCTGAAATGTCTTCCTCCCTTGTGTCAGTGGAAGAACGAGAACGATCCCCTCTTTCTGGGGCGCTGTCTCCCAAGGTACCTGACAGGGGAGGAGACCATGTACTCCAACATCTAGGTTGGCTTGTCGGCCAGGATTCCTGGGGTTTAATTTCATGGCAGGGAAAAACAGAGTGATATTCATTCATGTCCTGCCACTGTCTAATGTCTTCCATTTCTTTTTGCTTCAAAATTATTTGAGGTATTTTACCTCTACTGAACATAAGTACTCTATGTGACTTGAGGAATTTTACACTTAATTCAGTTTCAGATTTAGCTAGAATGTCTGAATCAAAATCGCTTCACTTTAGGATGTTACTGTTATCTGAATTGCAGCAGATATAAGATAATGTGCTTGYGCTCTGACCTCCCATCCCTGCTTGCTTTTCTAAGTTTGATAGTGAGGAATAGCTAGGAGGCGATCCTTGGTCCCTTGCCTGAGGACCAGCACTGAGGACTGGAACACCAACTCTGGGGTCTGGAACAGCTGCACTCTGGGAACAGCAGACATCATCACTATTTCTAAATATTTAACTTGAACAAGAAAATTGCTGACCTGCTCTCAGCAAACAATGGTGAGCTATAAACAATGTGTGGTTTGTTTTTTTTATTCAGACAGTTACTCCTTCATGGAAAGTGTCAAGCAGCTGTCTACAAGGAATAACAGATGATGTTATGAATGAGGCACTTCCTTTACTTTCCTTAGAGTCAGTCACTTTCTGTGATGGTCACTTACACTCTTAGTGTAGTCAAAATACTAGACTGTACTGAGGCTGGAAGATGAAAAGGGAGCACATGTTATTGAGGTTTTGAATGGCCATGGCAGTGTTCTGTTCTAGAGAGGAAAGACTGTGTGCGTAAGTCTGCAGCATTCACCCAGTACTAAACTAACCTCAAGTAGTTGGATGTTATTGTTGCATTACTGTTGATTTGGGGAACAAATCTGTAAACGACTCTTCTCTCTCAGTTTGTGGACTCTTAGTACATAATTCACAGAGCATCATGCACGCTAACCTAAATGCTGATTAATCCTCCTAGCTAGTGGTTCTTAAACTAGTGAACTTCTATATAATTAAAGATGTGAAAATGCAACTTCAACTTCTTGCTCTTTTCATATGCTATCCCTTTAAGGCTGTGCAATGACAAAACTATTTACCATTCCACTTCAAGCTGGAAAAAGGAATAGGTTTGGAGTTGAAATATACTGACCTACGTGACTTCTGCGTGACCTTCAGATTTCCAGAGTTTAGTATCTTGAGTCAAGTGCTACTAAAACTCATTTCTGTTCTGTTTAAAATCTGAGAACAGTAAAGGCCTATAGCTAAGCATGCAGATCAGCCCAAACCAGTATTTTCTGCAAATGAAACATCTGTTCTCTCCTTCTGTCTGGGTCGTGATAGATTGTATCACACACTTCAATACATTATCTTAATATTGTGTTTTACATCTGTAATATTACTTCTCTTTGTGTGTAACTCTAGTAGTGCACCGTGTTGATAAGACTGGCTCTTTACAGAAGTTAAGTATGGTAGTGGGTCTTGACTTACCTTAAACCTCTGATTGTGAAAATCCCTTGATTTTTCAAATAGATGATATAATTCATAACAGTGCTATTTCTCAAGCCAGATACAATTAACAGCCAACTGGATATATACAGTGACCTGGCCCTCCTTCAAAGTTAGCTTTACAGCTGTCATATGGCTACAGCTGGTACTTTCCATAGTAGATGATGATTTGTTTGAAGACTCAAACTGTGAGATGCTCTAATTAAGACAAGTGGAGGATTTGTGGATAGATAGCTAACAAGATTTGGATGATTGAGATGTATCACAGAAACAAGATGCTCCTGAATTGGTGACTTGGGGGAAGAATAAAAATCTTATCTAAGATATTATTATCTGTCACAGTGTCTCATCAAAATGAAACTGAAGTGTGTCAGACTACTGCTATCTGAGTATTTCCTTGAGGTTATATTAAACTTGTTAATTTTTAACACRTCGCAGAAACTTCTTTTTACCTGAGGAGCAGTAACTAACTTGCTCTCATGTTCCCATACACTTATTTGATATTGCCATACTGGGAGCTCTCTCATACATGTGATTCTCCCGTCTGTGGCTGTGTGCCTGACTAATGGCCTTGGTCTCCTCTGGTGTGATTTCTAGTTTCTTCCCCTGCAATATCAAGTGTGTACTTAGTATGTACTAAATTTATAAATCCAAATATGCGCTCAACTTCTTTTCTTACAGGTGAGAGCTCAGAGCATCTCCAAGAGCTTCATTTGATATAAGCATCAGATAGGATGAAAAGCATTGCTTAAAATCAGTTATGTTTGGCTTTTGTGTTATTGCTCAGTTTATTTAAAACATAAAAAAAGTCACCCCAACAGCACTGATTTATCTTAAGACTCATGGGTTTTGTGTTGGTGTTTACAATGGCATACCCAGAATAGGTAAAATGTACACCATCAGCCTCTTTTACAGTGAGACACAGAATAGTTTTGAAAAGTATATGTGCAGTTGCAGTTAAAGCATGAGGATAAATATAGCATATATGCCAGATGGAAAAACCTTACGACTTGGGAGCTGCGAACTATCATTTAGTAGTCAGTGGCAGTTTTCTCTGAAAGCAGCGTTTCTACTCAGCTGTAAAAATACTGTTAGGTGTGAGTAGCTAGGGAGCGGTGAAGTGAGAGTGTCAGTTAAGGACCAAAATAAGCAAGAGTTCCTTAGAAGTGTAGGTTATATCTTACCTCTGAATGAATAATACATGATGCTTTTCAAAACCCTTGTACATCATTTCAACTTCTCTCTTTTTCCTCTTGCTTATGTTCACTTTTGTAACTTCAGTAGGTTGCCTCTGAAGCTCTGTGTTAGCTTCATATCTCAATAGTAATAGTGACTTCTTCGAAGGGCATGTTAAAGCAAAGGTAGTGAGTACCAGTAGTGGAGGATTAATTTGAAGTTAAAAGAAAACCAAAATATCAAGATTTTTCCTCCTAACGAACTAGAAAAACATCTTAGTATAGTAATTTGTCAAATCTGGCATAATAGAAGTTAAGTTTTCAGCAGAAAAAGGTATTCCTCACTATAAACTATATAAATATCCTGTGATCCGTAATATCTTTGAGCTAGTTTGTGGTTTTGGAAGAAGTAAGATCTTTCTCTTAGATATCTTTTAAAGGAAGAATACTTACCTTGCTTATAGCACCATTAGTGAATATTCTAGGCATGTTTGATCTTGCTTTAACCTGCCTGGCCCAGTGCAGCCAACAGCCTTGTCACCACACAGGACATGGAGCTGACAACAACCCTGTGACCTACAGCAGAAATGAGTATGATCGCCTCAAGTCACTTCCTGCTCTTTCTCTACTACCGATGCATGAGGAGTTGTAAATTTAGTAAGAGGCATGGACACTTTCAAAATATCCCAGAAGAAAATGAGTTCTGCTCCCAGATATGTGACTTACATTTTTATTGTAGAAGAATTTTTTGTTACTTCAATCAGTCCACTTCCTCCAACACCAGAGTCCATGAGCAGAAATCACTGAACTACAGCAGTCATCAACTCTTAGCATAGAATGAAGAATGAATGCATAATAAATTAACCAGAAAACATGAAAACCAAAGCTAGCCAGTGTAAGACAGGAACACGCTACTAAATATGCTCTCCAGAGACTTCGTCTTAAAACCTTACAAATCCATTTGCTTCCCTTGCCAAAATCTAACAGAACTCTTGCTTGTAAGCTGATTCAGTAACTCCATGCTTTCAAACAGTATTTCATTTTTTCTTGTGGACTTCATAATCTTCCACAAAGCATGTGGATGCACAGCCTAAATCTCACTGAGTTGGCTTTCATGGCTTTTAGACACACAGAGCTGAAACTTAAATATGCTACCGAACTGGAAAAAAAATTTGCTCTTCCCCTACTGCTTAACTTTTTTTTTTTCAAACAAAAAGGTGGACTTCAAGCTTAACCTAACTGAAGCTCAGAGTAGCAGGAAGAGTAAAATATTGGCGTGACAGAAGCAGAAAAAGTCTTCTCCCCAATGTCTGTGGTATCCCTGATTTGTCTTTCAGCCCTGGGAAAGCTGTGATGTCAGGATAGCTAAGATTCCTTTAGTCCGAGCTGTATAAATCTTAGACACCTTAAATATCTTCAGCTAAGCTGGGTAAACAGTCTAAAAGAAAAGCTAGCAAGCAGGAGCAAACTTTTGCGTAACACTCGTCATGCTTTAAATATCAATCAGTTGGATTAATAAGGTTGCTGGATAAAAGGAAATAATTTTCATTCCAAGATTTTTCTGTAAGTATAAATTCTTGTTCTCTAGTTCTGTAGAAGCTTTTTATATTTTGCTTACATTTGCATAAATGCACAAAACACTTAAGGATTGCTTTAGGTTTTGAAGTGACGTAAGAAAGCTGAGTAATAAGTATGTACAAAATACCCGTCGGGGCCAGATCAATAGTCTGTCTGTGGCAGCAGTGATGAGAGGTACTATTTAGGGACCAAAGAAGCACAGCTGCCTGTGGGCCACGTTCCTTCTGTTCCTCTGCCATCCACAGCAGTGAGATCAGGAATGTTGGAAGATACAACCTTGCCTTTTCTTTTTCATGTCTTTTTTCAAGAAGCRTGGGCAACAAGTTTACAAACAATGGCTTTTCCTAAAGGTACCTGCATGGGATTCTTGACTGTGGGTCTCTTTTCCCCCCTTCTCCTCCCACCTTCCCCAAGTAAGATTATAGGTAGTATTTATAACATGTAATCGAAGTGTTAGGTACTAGCAGTACCTAATGTCTCATCTGCTTTTTTTGTGGTTTTTTTAAACAGGAAGATGAACAGAACTTAACTGCATTTTAGGACTTGACTGCTGATGGGCCAGATTTTGTCTTGGCAGGAGTTTTTGAAGATTCACGCAGTGAAAGAAGAAACAGCCAATGGCTTCAGAATCCATGGTCCCAGAGCAGGCAAAACAGCATCTCATAAAGGGAAAAAGGCAGCAGCAACAGCAGCAGCAGCAAACTAGGTCTTCCAACAGTGACGGTGAAGATGACATCTTTGTATTTGAAGCAAATGAGGCTTGGAAGGATTTTCACAGCTCTCTTCTTCACTTCTTTGAAGCTGGAGAGCTCTGCGATGTTACACTGAAGGTGATATTGTCACACATCCATTGCATTTAACAGTCTGAAGATTAAGCTACGAATAAGTGTGCTGGAGGTGGCTGTAAATTTGGGCAGGAGTATGGAAGCCATAGGATACCTGTTGGATCTGAGGCATCTCTAGATATGCTCGTGGTTTTTTTTTTTTATTATTTAGGAAGTTCACAACTGAAATGTAAACACTTAAGGTATTGACAGTCTGAGAGGGGAAGTACATGAATTTGACCTCACCCAACTTGCCTTTTAAGCAAGTTCGCACAGTTGATCAGTATATTACTGTGCAATTTCAGCTCCTTGTAGCCTCTTTGTTCTCACACACTTTCATCCCCAATTTTATCTTTATTTTTGCATTGTGTGTTGCTCTGCTAGATCTTTCCTGGCAAACAGGATTTCTGGAACAAATCTAACTTCCAGCATTCTCAAAGAAAGAAAAAAAAAAAAAAACAAAACAAAACCCCAGACAATTATGTTCTACAGCTGATCAAAGAGTAAAGGAGGAGGAGGAGGAAACCAGTTTTATGATTCTTGCATAGCATTGCTTTAATACATTCTTTGTAACTCAGCTGTGTATTACTTATATCCTGATCACAATACATTTATATCTAGCATCTGTAACAGTGGTTGCCAGCACCTACAAATATTAAGTATTGCTTAGCTAGACATCTTAGTAGTGTAAGATATAGTTATTTAAGAAAAAGAAATGAAGCATAGCTCCTATACCAAGAACAAATGACAGATGCCTTTAGGAGAAATTGTTTGCCTGCCGCTTTTACTGTTAGATATTAACAGGCAAAATCCTTGACAGATGTGTGTCCCTGGTGCACTCCCGGTAGGCATCTCATCTTTCTAAAATGCTTGGGAGACAATGGAAATCTCTGAGAGGAAGAGGGTTTCTCTCCCTTCCGCCCCAGTGGGCAACAGGAGTAGAATAAGCAAGAACATTTTTCTGTCCTGCTTCACAGCAGATATTAAATTGCCTGTCACCAGGCACTGAACAGGCACTGCATGCAGCCTCGAATAGGTCCAGTGGCTCATAACAGTTGAGTTAATGCTCATAGGACACTGAATGACAATGCTGCTCTGGACAGCATGAGAGCCCTGAAACAGAACTTGCCTGAGAGCTCATCATCGTGTCTTTTTACATCTGTCATTTTAAAAGGCGTTTTGGGGAAGAAGGTTCATGTCAGAACTCTTAAAAACCCTCCTCTTCCCTTTTCTTGACCTCATCCTCACCTTCCTCCCTTTCCACCCACCCTTGCAAAAAAGGCAGAAAGTCTTATTTTATAAACATAGTTAAACGTATACTCCTGCAAGGGAAACTTGGCTTGGAAAATACACTTAACTGTGGCTGCAGTTTAACTTTCCCTAAGTTAGGCTTGTATTAGTGTCCATTTGTATTATTTGTGTGGAGCTGCTTTGGTAATTTAAGAATATTAGATTGCATGAGTTGGCTTCCAGTCCTTAAGTAGAGAATATAATCTATGGAGGCTAGAGCAACCTATGTACATCTTACCGTAAAGCTTCCTAAATCAGTGATTTTCAAGTAACTGGTAACTATATCTTGAACTAGAATTTTCTGGAGGGCTTGATTTTTCTTTCTGTAGTGCTCAGGCATTTCTCCTGTTTTAAGAATAATCCTCTACTGAACTGTCTGCTTTTGTGCATGACCTCTGATAGTGAGCAATTCTGGCATTGCTGTTGTCAGACCAATTATTGATTTAAGTGCTGGCTCTTAAAATATGATTGTTAACAACTGGAGGGGAACTCTGATTTTGAAATACCAAGAACACGCTAGATATTTAAAATTAAGCAGATTTGGGTAAAATAGTGAARCCACTTAATTCAAAAGAAAGATCTAATTAGAGAGTGGGATGATGGGCAGAATAAAAATATCTGAAGGTGAGAATGGCCTAGGAGCTTCCCCTGATACAGCAGACCAGCTGGTAGCATCTTTTTGCATCAGTACTATAATTAGTCAGAGTGCTATCACTGTAACAGTGATAAACTGTGGGAGAACACAGGGAGACTTCCTCTTGCTCCAAAGAGTTAAAATCTGGAATTCACCTACTGTACTGCTACTGTCATATGAACAGCTCCCTGTTAGAAGGCGGAGGGTGGCAGACGCCATCTGCTTTTCTCCTGTTGGTTTGGTTTTTTGTTCATTTGGTAGGTCTATGAATTGTTCCTTCTGGAGTGATCTAATTAACTCACACTGAACCATCCATCTTTTCCTCTCTTTTAATCTGCGTACTCTTTCATGTGTGTTTGCTTTCTGTACTCAACTTACTGCTCACCAGGCAGGTTACACTTGTGTTGATAATACACACTTTTAAAAAGGGTAGAGCAATTTTGTGTTGAATCAGAACTAGAAAAAACTCCAAATTATCCTTTATAACTTAATATCCTTTTTTTTTTTTTTAAATTGCAAGACAGCTCACTGTAACACCTTCATCTGAAAATGAACGTGTAATTCGAGTCTGTCAGGGAAACTGGTTGCTTAACTCAGCCATCCCTTTATGTTAGTGCAGACTACAGAATGACAAAGGCTGTAAGAAAGCACTCCTGTAACACAAATAAGTAGTGGATTGTTCATTTACCTTCAATATTTACATTTTCTTTTAATGTAATTGAATTCTAGAATTTTGTAAGTGAAAAGCTTATTTTGCGCTTTCTGATCAGAATTTTGAAAAATACCTCGTCTTTATGGGGAATACTCTTACCTTTTGTGGCTAAACAGCTTCTAAAACCCTGTAGTAGCTGTTATTACTGCGGTTTTACATGAATTTGCTTCTATAAACAGCATTATCAATTCCTCAATAGTAGTGTAAGTCCAGAAGTTTAAATTGTCTAAAGATGTCACTTTACAATTCCCCCCCCCCCTTAAAGTCTCTGAATACACATAAAACAAACAAGTGCCTAGCAGTCTCCTCCTGTCTCCAAGATGCATCTAGAAGGTTCCTAAGGGTGTTTCTTTTAAAAAAATATGACATGGCTCTTAAAGAAAAGAAAGTTCAGTGCATCGATGCTATTGCTTCCTTGTCTTATGGCCTTGCCCTACTCTGGCGGTCAAGTTACAACTCAGATCTCCTTGGGATACATTGATGTAACGTCAGAAGTACAGCGCAAATGGAGTTAATTTGTTTGAACAAAATACAGTAGCTCAATGCATATTGAGTTCAGAATTCTTATTTCAGCTTAACCATCCGTCCTTTCATAGCTGAAACCGACATTCCAGTAAAAGATTGGGGTTTTTTTTTGTTCTTTTTTTTCAGGTTGGTTCAAAGCTTATCTCCTGCCACAAACTGGTGCTAGCTTGTGTTATACCTTACTTCAGAGCCATGTTTCTTTCGGAAATGGCTGAAGCCAAGCAGACACTGATCGAGATCAGGGACTTTGATGGTGATGCAATAGAAGACCTAGTGAAGTTTGTGTACTCCTCCCGGCTTACTCTGACGGTGGATAATGTGCAGCCTCTCTTGTACGCTGCTTGCATTCTTCAGGTGGAACTGGTAGCAAAGGCATGCTGTGAATACATGAAGCTGCACTTCCATCCCTCCAACTGCCTGGCAGTCAGGGCATTTGCAGAGAGCCACAACCGCATTGACCTGATGGACATGGCCGATCAGTATGCTTGCGAACATTTTACAGAAGTGGTGGAGTGCGAAGACTTTGTAAGCGTGTCACCACAGCACCTCCATAAACTCCTGTCCTCCAGTGACCTGAATATTGAAAATGAAAAGCAAGTTTACAACGCTGCTATCAAGTGGCTGCTAGCCAATCCACAGCATCATGCTATGTGGCTGGATGAAATACTTGCACAGGTAGGGCACACCAAGGCGCCAGGTGCCTGTCTCATCACTGGTTTAGTTGTCTAATCAACAGGTAGGTACTTAGGTAGATCTCAAGATGAAAAATATTCTTAGCAGTTGGTGCCTCATCTGGTATTCACAGTTGTGAGTTGACAGTGGAAGCAGGTTAGATCTCTTGATTACCAGGAAGAAGTCATATTCTCCAGTTTCTGTAGAGAGAAGAGTACTCACTTTATGCTTGTGGCTGGGGGGTGGGGAGCCAACAAAAAGCTGCATCTGTGTTAGAGCAGAAACTTCTTAGATTTACACATAGTGGAGAACATAAAGCCATCACTTCACTTGATTTGATACTACTACAGCTTGAAATGCTCACTTCCCTTGCCGGTAAGTATTTGTACTTAAGAAAGGAGACCAAAGCTGTTGAGGAGGTTTTTTACATGGCTAGGAAAGTAAAACCGTAACGGAGATGTGTCACATCAAGTCATGCTACTTCTAGAATGTTCCATATATTTAATTAACAAAAGACCAAGATGTGTTAGCCCTACGAGCAGGCTAGGAAACATATGCTAGACCCTTTAATGCTCTATAGACTAGCACTGCTGGTTACCTGTAGGATCCAAAAGGAGTTTGCAGTTTAATAGTCTAGACTTGATACGAGTCCACTGCTTCTGAAAGAAGCACATACAGGTATCAAAAGGTCACTCAGCTGAACTTATTTAAACACCCATCAGACCTCCTCCTGTCAGTGTTAGGTACTTCAGTTATTCAAGCTCCATGTGTGCTGGTTATGGGAGTTTAAAATACAGTATTTGAGACAGGTATGGAGAACCCATGCTGGGAAGGAGAGGGGTACATGCCATGTGCTGCAAAATGCCCTATGTATCTTAGCAGGTAAGATCAACTGTGCTGTTTCAGTTGTCACTGAACTCCAACTTGAATATTTTGCATTTGGCAGAATTGCTAATATTGGGGTCATGTGAGTAACGAGAGGTCCACTAACATGCTGCTGTCATTGTCTTCATGTGTGATTTTTCACACTTCCTGGTAAAAGATCACAACTGTTTATTAAGTGTCTTCCAAAAACCTTCAGTTTCATCTAGACTTGAGGTTTTTGGTACAAAAAACCCAAAACTTCTTTAGTACACTCTAATTAAGTTTACAGGCAATGTAATTTGAGATTTAAAAAAAAAAAAAATTTAGATTGATTTTTTTTATTGCCCAGTTGTGCTAGCAGATGAGATTAACAGCTTTATTCTATTCATGGAAACCAGAGTCTAGAATGAAGCAATGAAAAAGTAAACCCCTTTCTGTAAATATGGGTTATTTGCCAGAGTATTGTGGGACATCAGTTGATTTGGACATTATTGCTAGCAGAAAACATGACTGGGCTTCTTGACAGTTATTATCCACATCATAATCAGCTTTATGGGTTTTGCTGTTATAATGAGGTTCTGAATTTGTCAGCCTCAAGTTCTTACCACATCACTAACCTCATGAGTCTATTAGCAGGGCTACGGTGATGCTTTTAATCAGCCTAAAATAAGCCAGGCCAAAGTAAAGGAAGAAGTGGGACTGAAAGCAAGTGGGTAAGGAAAAACTGGTAGAGACGCTTGCTTACTTGAAGACAGGGACACTTGTCAGCCATGTAACAGCACCATCCTGCTGCTCTGAGAAGCACTGGAGATACTGGACTTCTCCTTCACCATTGCTGCTGAGCTAACTGGGAGCTGCTTGACAGCGTTGACTCCAAACCTTAGGAAGTCAGATGGTGGTTTACTTCAGTTCCCCTCTGCTAACACCCGTCCCACCTTTGCACCTGATTGTACTTCATATTCCTCACTGTTTCTCTCACAAGGACAGATGAAAGGTTTGCTGAAATAAATGACTGCGGGGAGGAGGACATTTCAAGGCACTCTGGAGAGGCTGACCTTATTTCAGATCTGCCCTGTCACTAGCGATTGCTCTGGCCAGTGACCGCCTCTAGCCTCRCCCAGAAAGAGCCTTCCATTCCTCAGCCTGATTCACCAGCTCTCTTCTGGGGAACCACGGGAAGGATTTGGGGAAGGAAACCATTAGCTCTCAACGTTTTTGTTGGTTTTTTTTTTTTTTAAATCCTGTAGTCTGTCAAATCCACACTAGAGAAAGGTGTTACTGCACTAGCAATACCTCATTAATAGACACTTAGTTCATGCCGACAGTGTTTCCTTTTTGACTTGCCACCCAAAGAAAATGAACCATTCTAGCAAAAGCCCTCTTACGCTGGCATAGCAATGAGCTGAAAATTCATACCCTCAGCAGACTAACCCAACACGGGCTATCCTGGTAAAGTCACAGATGCTGCCTGCGTCATGCCGGGCAGGTGCAGTTGCAGTACAGGCAGTGGCACTTCTTCCTCCACTCAGACTGGGCCAAGGGACAGTTCTCCACTGCTGCTTAAATGCAAATGGTTGTAGCAAATGTTTGTCACTAAAAAGAACTGTTCACATCACTGTTATTCTGGAAAAAAAAAAAAAAAGCAAGCTGCTCTTTTTAGTGAAGAGCGTGGGGCTGGCAGCTGGCTCAGAAGCTGCCATCTGTTATGCGTGTGTCACTGTAAATGGTGAGATTCAGTCAGTTTAGCCAGTTACTCCAACTGTGTTCATTTCTGTCAGGTACGGCTGCCTCTCTTGCCCATTTGTTTCCTTATGGGTGTTGTGGCAAAGGAAGAGATTGTCAAGCAGAATCTAAAATGTAGGGATTTGCTGGATGAAGCAAGAAACTACCACCTTCACCTGAGCAGCAGGGCAGTGCCAGACTTTGAGTACTCCATTCGCACAACACCAAGGAAGCAGACTGCTGGTAATTAAATGTGTGTCTGATTATCCAGTAGGGAGTGGTGTGGAGAAAAGGTGGCACATCTGTGCAGGGTTAGATAGCTTGGTATAAATGGTTGTTAATGATTTAATGCAAAATTGGGAAAGCCATTGTGTACCTCTCTGGTAATTAGGTAGTGTGCTGCGTTCTCCTAGAACTGACTTTAATAAATGACTTTAGCAGTCATTTTCTTTCTCTAAAGCATTATTTATTTATCCTGATCGGTTTTATCTGTATTAAAGCTAGAACTGTTAAGTACATTATGACCAAGCAGTGTGCTCAAAGCTATACCGAAAACAGCGGACACTTAGCTTTTGGAGTAAGAAGGTTGAGCTAACTTTTCAACTCTTTGGCTAACCTACACCAAAAGTGAGTGATGAATATTAGACTGCAAATCCTAATTTTTACATTGTTATATTTAAAAAACAATCTGTTTATCTCCCTAAGCAAAATCACAAAAAGCATACTTAAAATATGTATTGTTTTTGCAAGAGCATAGATAGTTAATTGCCATAGCAGCATGCCAAGCAAAGGCCAAAATCCAGCATCCTATTCTGCAGGGTGATGACTGTGCCCCTTGAAGTGAAATATGAGTTCTCCTGAACTACATAATTTTCATTTCACTCTGCTATACAACTTTATTCCCCATCTTCCTGCTAGTTTTCTGGAAACCTGTTTTGTCTTCTTCAGGTGTGCTGTTCTGTGTCGGTGGTAGAGGTGGATCGGGTGACCCATTTCGCAGCATTGAATGTTACTCTATCAGTAAGAACAACTGGTTCTTTGGCCCTGAAATGAACAGCAGGAGAAGGCACGTGGGTGTGATCTCTGTGGGAGGTCAGTAACCCTATTCAAGCAACGCTTTTCAAAAGGCACTTGTTTGCTCCTTTTGCTGGAATTGGTACTTTTACTAAATAAATCTGTCTTGCAATGGCTTAACTGTTGGATATTCTTCAATTTAGTAAAGCTTCTTGCCCATGAAGGGGTTTTTGATTCTGAAACAATCTGAGAGCATGCTTACTGAAAAGACATTGCTGCGAACTGAGGGAGTTAGGGTTTTTCAGCCTGAAGGYGGCTCTGGGGAGACCTTATTGCGGCCTTTCAATACTTAAAGGGGGCTTATAAGAAAGATGAGGACAGACTTTTTAGCAGGGCCTGTTGCGACAGGACAAGGGGGATGGTTTTAAACTAAAAGAGGGTAGATTCAGACTAGATATAAGGAAGAAATTTTTTACAATGAGGGTGGTGAAACACTAGAACAGATTGCCCAGAGAGGTGGTAGATGCCCCATCCCTGGAAACATTCAAGGTCAGGTTGGATGGGGCTCTGAGCAACCTGATCTAGTTGAAGATGTCCCTGCCCATGGCAGGAGGGTTGGACTAGATGACCTTTAAAGGTCCCTTCCAACCCAAACCATTCTATGATTCTGTGAACTRTATCTAGCCTCTTGCCTTAATAGGTGATTTAATTTTTTTTAATCCATTTATAAAGAAATGACTTTACACAGCAGAGTCACCCAGAATTTGTTAGTACTCATACTAGCTCCCTTCATACTTAAATCCATACAGGCAAGTCACTAAGACCATAACTCTTCCAAGAGCAGACCTACCTTTATTTTTGGGTCTCCATCTTCTGAAACCAGGTCCGTGCAGTCCAGAGCAGCTTAGCATCCATGATGCAACTTTTCCTTCTACACGGTAGCCCCTGTGTTGCTGCAGCAGAACAGAGATCTTTTTTTCCCCAAAGAAAATCTGGAGAGGCTGATAAAAATGTCCAAAACTGATCTGACCTGCAGTACTCAAGTTATGGGAAGATTTTTTGTCTACATATATCGAGCTTTCTATAAAAGTCCACGTTAGAACAGATCTCTGGTTGAGTACAGCATATAAAAATATAAAGTCCGTACTTATTAAAATCCTGATATTGAAAACATTTGAAAACTTTAAMCTTTATTTGAGCTTTTTGTCTCCATATAGGCAGGGATATTACATAAGTGAAAACTGAAATGTTGCCAAGCAATCTCTGTATCAAAGGATGTGTATGTGTTTCAGGTAAAGTCTACGCAGTAGGTGGACATGATGGAAATGAACACTTAGGAAGCATGGAGGTATTTGATCCTCTCACAAACAAGTGGATGATGAAGGCTTCAATGAACACGAAGAGGTACGTGATCCAAAATTTAAGTCCTAGTCTGTGATATATCATTTCTTGCTGATACTGAAAAACATCATGACTGTCCTACCTTTATTTGGGTTTCCAAACTGTGCTATTTTTAGGAATTTTTTTTCCTATTTTGGGGCTTTGTGCTATCAAAGACCTTTATTTACTAGCTGTAAAGCAAACACAAATCTGCATCACGTACTTGCATACATCACATATTTGCACAAACACAAAGTTGTGYGTAACATACTATAAGTATTTCAGTGCAAAACTGCATAACCCCTCTCTCTAGGGAGAGGCCCTGGCTGGTAACATTGGTTATGTTTATGCTTTGGCTTTCTTTTGTCACTCTATTATCCTTTTCTTTTTTWYTTTTTTTGGGGGGCTGGCTTCTGGAGCAGAGAGCTCTTCTACTCCAGCTGTGCTTACATTCTGATATCTAGGGCCTTTCTGCTATGCCTGATAAAGAACTTGAAACTGATTAACTGGTTCTGTGGGTTTTTTGCTCTTTTTAAGAATGAGCAAGATAACTGCCAGCAGAACATGCACAGTGAAATACTTCATGCCCAGGAAACCAATAGCTGCCTAYGGTTTTGCCACAAAAGGCCAGAAGCACTAAAACGCTGAAAGTCAAATTGAGGATTTTTCTTGCCTTTTGACATTTAAGATTCTTTTAAGGAGCTACTGGACTTACAGATCTGTAATTTTTTGTTTCTGCTGTCAYTTAAATCAACCTCCTTAATTCTACATCCCATTTTGTTATTTGTTGTTTCTAAAAGCATCATGTACAAGTAGGAGTAAAATATTGAGCATGGCTAAGTCCTAAAGCTGTCCTAAGCTATTTGTAGCTGCGACCTAATCAAAGTAGAAGACCCAGAGTCCTAGAAGTGGCTTCTTGCTCCTCTTCCTCCCTCCTGCCACCACCCCAGGGCATATTCTCAGCAAACATCAGCCCTAGATTTATGTGACATTTCTTACTCAGTACCTTGCTAAATGAAAGGGCTGCTGTGCCTTGGCTACGCTTCRCTCCTCCCATTCACAGAGGTGGTGTTGGAATACTTAGTTGAGAAAAAACTGCCACCATTGATGGTGTCTACATTGTCTGCTGAGGCAATTTAAGATAAGCCCAGGATATTGCCACAGTGTTTGTTCTGTAGAAACACTGTGCCTCCCTTGCTCCTGCCTAGGTATCTGCGAACCTGCCCTCTGTGTAATGAGACAAGAATGTTCTCAGTGAAATGGTACATCACCTGTCTTGGTAGTTAAAGCAGAAACTTAATGCTTAGATTCTAGACCATACTTTTCATTTTGTAGTACTGATTGTACTCTCATATTGGTAGATGCAGTAGAAAATATTTTGACAACTATTTTAACACAGACTTAATAGAAAATAACAGAATGGAAGAAATTGCAATTAAATCTTGCTAGAGTTCAGTCATATAATATCCAGCACAGGTTTGCCTTTTAATATGTATTACTATCATTCCCAAATTGTAGCAGCAGCTATACCAACAAAGTTAAAACCAGCAGGTTTTGGTTCTCCATCAGATTCAATAAAACAAGATAGGAGGTGTAAAATTCAGTACTGAGATAGAGAAATCAAATAACTAAGACAGTCTCATAGATCCAAGCATGTAAGTAGAGGACTTGGGCCTTAGGCGACATTTGGTGAAAACAGTATTCCATGCCCCCCGCCTTTATTTTTTTTTTATTTTTTTAAACAGGAGCTTTGTCTTTTTGCAGTCTAAAAATATTCTAGCTGCAACAGTCCTGTTCATGGATCACACAATAACATACAGGTGCCTGGGAAAGCTGAGGTGAAGTTAAGATAAAACTCTAGAGCCCCTCTAATGGGAGGCTGCAAACATACAAAAGACTTTCAGGATAAAGCTGCAAGACTGACACAGGTGTGCAGAGGGCCAGSCACAGTTACTGGTCATTATTTATTATAAACTTCACTTTTTAAATTTTCATTACTTTTTTCCCATAGTTTGAAACAGGTGCCAGTCAGGTAATATTGCGGTTGATGTGTCTTTCCCATTCCTTTTCCTTAAGGATTTGCACTGAGGTATTGATCCTGTGGTTTTTTTAGGAGAGGAATTGCTCTTGCCTCCCTTGGTGGCCCCATTTACGCAATAGGAGGTTTAGATGACAACACTTGCTTCAGTGATGTGGAAAGATACGACATTGATTCTGATCGATGGAGTGCAGTCGCCCCAATGAACACTCCCAGGGGAGGAGTCGGCTCCGTAGCCCTTGTGGTAAGTGATTGTTTCCTCCCAAGTCAGGGCCAACTCAGGAACTGACCTGTTTTTCAAATCTGCTTTTACAAGGCAGAACACAAGATTTTAAACAAAATGCAGTTGGTGGGTCTGAGCACCTCCGGTTGTCAAAATCCTACAGAACTGTGCAAAAGGTGAGGATATTTAGGATAATATTAATATCAAATTGAACTGTGCTCCCTGTTTCAACAGTATTTGAGGTACTGGGAGGAAGTACCAGGACCCTTCTAACAACATGAGGCTAATGCTTCATGTCTCATTCAGAAGACTCTGGTTTGTCATGGTTACTATGTTTAAAGATACTGAATGCATCTGCACTTTAATCCCCCTGTCGCCATGTATACTCTGCAAAATATCTGCAACACTACGTAACTTTTTCACTTCTTTAATTGGAAGATAGCATTTACAAGTTGTTAGATAATTAAGTCTGTCATTGGAATTCTTAAGTAAAAGTATATAATTAGGACTGTATGGATATACCATGTTTTTGTATAATTTTAACATTGTTTATGAAAAGCTGAGTAAATACATATACATTACAAATAACCTTTCTCTATACAACTGTTTTCCAGAACCATGTTTATGCTGTGGGGGGCAATGACGGTGTTGCATCTCTTTCCAGTGTGGAGAAATATGATCCCCATTTAGATAAGTGGATAGAAGTGAAAGAGATGGGTCAGCGAAGAGCTGGCAATGGTGTCAGTGAGCTCCATGGCTGCTTGTACGTTGTTGGTGAGTAGGGATGTGGCATTTTGTAGTGCTGTTTCTGCCAAGTACTGGCATTTGGAAGAGGCTGTTGTTGCTAGAGGAACTGGGGAACACATAGACCTGACCTGTACTTTGTGTTCTTGGGCAGGAGAAGAAAGCAAGCACAACCAGGGCACGCTTAAACGAAGGTATGTTAGCGAGGAAATATAAAAAGCAGTTCCTAACCCATGTTTCAGGAGGGCTATACTGTTCAGGACAATATGTCTATATAGAAAATCCTCTTGAGACTCACTAATCTTGAGTTTCTTTTTAGGAAAATGATTCTTTTAAAGCACTCTAGTTTTATTTTGAGTGTAGACAACAGTAGCTTTTTTGCACGGTGATTACACTTATTCCACAGCTTGTTGTCCTAGATCTGTCTTGTTCTGCTCTACCTTGCATTTACCTGCTTTCCTGAGGGAGGAAGATGYCAGGTAGGTATGCCGTAGTGATAGTTGCAGTGCTCTGGCCTTGTGTATTATCGTAAGTGATTAAAAAAGTTTCGAGTAAAATGCTCCTCTGACAGCTGCCCCAGCAAGGGGAATGCATCACTGAAGTCTTACTTGAGGATTTTTTTCCTACTGAAGTATTCAGCAATGCTGTAATTGAAAACACTGCAAGAGTGTGTTTTGCTTAAGCCAAAATAAGATCAGGACCATCCTTTTACTGGTCTTAGTTTTTTTTCTGTTCCAAATTAGAAGCTGTTTCATTATAACTATGTGTAAGATGAATTCAAGGAGAAAAATAAATAGAAATACCTCTCCTTGCAACTTGAGTAGAAGAAAACTGTCACTCTTGGTGATGCTTGTATGGTGACAGGAGGGAGAGCTGTAATTTTTAGGAGCTTGTAAAATTCATGTAAAGAAACAGAGCTGGACACTAGCCCACTGAATGCTGAGAATAGCCTGATAATGCCAGTCCTGGATATCACCAGCACTAGAAGTGGCTAAAAACTGATAATGTGATGATTCTTTGCAGGTGGCTTTGATGACAACTCTCCACTGAGCTCGGTGGAGCGGTTTGACCCACGTAGTAACAAATGGGAATATGTAGCAGAGCTTACAACTCCGAGGGGTGGCGTTGGCATAGCGACACTGATGGGTAAAATTTTTGCAGTTGGAGGTCATAATGGCAACGCATACCTGAATACAGTGGAAGCATTTGATCCTGTAGTGAATAGGTAATTTAAAATTTTTTTATTTGGCTTAATAAGACAATGAAATCTGCCTACATGAAAACACAACATAAYAGAAATAGTGTGCAGCAGGAGTTTATCTGTTGCTTCCTGGTAATAATTTAGTAATATCCATGACTAGCGATGCAGTAGTGCTGCTTATGCCACTAGGTGGTTCTTGTAAATATTTAAGCACCTCCTCCTCCTCCTCTCCATCATTCATTAAGAATCTACATTCCTCTGATTGTTTCARTCTGATTTGGCACTAAATTTACCAGAGAAATAATAACAGTAAACTAGCAGGGTGTATTTTTGTGCAGAGTAAACAGCTATGCTGTATAATAGAATTTCAGACACAGAAAAGAAATACTTCCAAGTTGCTCAGAAAGGACAGAAACTTACTTTTCTTTTTTTCCTCTGCCATCTTCTTTAGGTGGGAACTYGTCGGCTCTGTGTCACACTGCAGGGCAGGGGCAGGCGTGGCTGTGTGCTCTTGTCTCAGCAGCCAGATCCGGGACGTGGGCCAAGGATCCAGCAACGTTGTTGACTGCATGTGAGCTCTGCTGCCTCCTCCAAATTCCAGAGGAAGGATAGTAGGGAGGCACTGCAGAGCTTTTAAACACTGTGTTTTGTATGGTAGGTTGAGAAATAAAAACCATACATTTTCTTTGTGAAAATATTACCTTCTGCAACTGTAAAGCTTTTGGTGGCTTTCTATCAATAGTGATACAGAAAAGCCTGTGAAAACATGGAATAAAAGCRTGACTCACAGGAGAAAACCTGCCAAGAGCTGCAATCATCCCGTTTTTGAGAAGTTGTAATTTCAGAATCATTTGAGGCAGCTGTTGCAGGGACTCATTATTGAACTGTGAACCAGGCATGGGGTGATGAGAGAGAGCAGCAGTTAGTACTGCTGAGCCTTACTCAACAGCCCTGCTACATGTTTTCTGGAGGACTCGAGTGCCATTTAATATAACTTATTTTCAGGAATGTAGTCTTAAACATTTCCTAATTGTACAAGATCTTTGTAACACAAAGCGTCTCAAGTTTTAGAAGGTAACGACATCCCTGTTGCACACTAATATAACTGGCGCAGAGAAGTTCACTGCTCACCCCTCAAGGGGCTGCTGGCAGCAGTGGAAATTGCAGGTACTCAGTCTGAAACCTGTCTTTCAAAATACTTTCTCAAGCTAATACTTGTTAGAAAGCTGAAAAGATTCTTGACCTGAGTTTAGCCACTGGAATTCTCAAGTCTTCAATAAAATTTGTAGTAATTACCGCCTCCCCCCCCCCCCCCCCCCCCGCAAAAGGCAAGTTTCTGTTGAGAGGTCATTCCTGAAGTAACCAGTGTAATTTGTCCTACTTTGAGATGATGGTGTGTGAAAATGTAGGCTTCAGTGGTGTCTGAATCACCATTTTTATACAAAATGGAAACACATAATAAAAGTTGCAGTATTCTGTAAAGACCTTTAAATGCAACTCTAGGAGATGACATCTCCAGTTTCAGTATCTGTGGTAATTCTATAGGTACTGACTCTTTTAAGATAGTTAAGCCTCAAAAGCAAGTAGATGACTTAAAGCTTACATAAACCAAAGAGAATCAGCAACAAAAAGAATTGGAAATAAACCAGTACTTACATCAAAAATTAAAGTGGGAACCTGACAGTGCTGTGTACAAAGGCGTCCTGTTACGCAGTCAGAAACCCTGAATTCCGAGTAAAGTCCAGCTGGAAAGACTGCAGATTCCTGTTCCTGCATTACCTTGAACAGACCAACAACTGACAATCCTTTGTGACCAAAGTTTCACGTTACCAGGTTGTTCCAGGTGACCAGGGAAAGCAGCAAACTTCTCTGCATTCAGTACCGGGGAAGAGGCAGGACAGTATGAGCATAAGGCACAGGCATGTTTTGCTGTTGAGTTACCATCATTTAAATTTTCAGTTTCAAATGGCTTGCACTTTGGTAGCAACCAGGACAAAGTGAACGGTACTGTAAATAATCAAACATTGAAATAAAACATTTGTACTTCAAAGCACCTTGTTTATAGTATGACTGGAGCATGCTCTTGTGAGGAAACATTACAACAGAGTATTTTTTTGTTTCTGCAGAGTATAATTCTCAACAGGAAGCCTTTGTCAGCAGGGAAAATCCTGCGTAACAGCCGCGAGCTGTATCGCCCTGCTACCGCCCTTGCCCCCGTGCAAGGATGTGGTCACCCTTGCGGTACTTCTGGCTCTTGATCTGGCTTGCAGGGGTAGAAAGAAGAGGTGCAGGTTCCCTCTCTGGAACCGAACAGGTTCTTCTATGGATGTCCTGGCTAACAAGAAAGCTTAAGGAAAAAAAACCAAAAAGGCAAGTTTTCCACAAAGTAACACTGACTGTGAAACCAGGTAGCCTGGCAGTGCTGCTTGCCAGCTGATACATTTCTCCTCTTGGTGGGAAAGTGCTAGCACCCATGGGTGCAGCCTGTGAGTAACTCACACGCATCTGGACCACACTGACAACAATCACCTTCCAGGCACCAAAGGGGGATGTGTGTGTACAGCAGGGAAATAAGGTTACAGCAAATGCACTGGAATTTTGTACGGTGTGGGAGGAGCTCTGCTGTCAACCCTGTAGCTGGAAGTCAAATGGGACTAGGTCTGAACATGATCGTAAGAGACACTTCTGTTGTATTTCAATTCGCACACACCCCCAACAACTTTTGGGCTCAGGCTTCTGGAGGTGTATTGTTAAGGGCTGGCAGGAGAACTGCAAAGAAGGTTTACAAGGAACAACACTGTTGCCAGTATAGTGGTGTCCATGTTATTAATCTTAGATGGCACCAGAACTACAAATGTTTTGTGCAGAACTGTTTTTAGAAACGCTATTGCTGGAAATGTGATAATGATGTCAAAGTATCAAAAAAAAAAAAAAGTATAGGATTACTGTGGCAACAAACTGTAATGACTTACCTGCATATAGAGCTGTTATGATTTAACACCAGCAAACTCATTTTTCTTCTCCCAGTACTGGCAACAGGATAATGGTGACAAAGAACTAACCCCCCCAGGCTGAGGGAACAGAGCAGCCCACCCTAGTTCCCGTGATGAGGCAGCCCTCCAGTGGCAGCAGGCCCTAACTCCCACCACATCTTCTAATTTAAAACTAAACCCAGGAGTTACGATAGCAAAGTCTTTAAATGTTCAGGGTCATGAAAGGTCATGAAATCATTGCATCTAAACATGATGCATGTCTGATCCCAAATGTGGAATTGTTACTGCTTCTGTTAATGTTGTATTTCCTGCATCTAAAAGCCTTCACCTCACCCATAAAAATCGTAAACTCAAAGATGTCTATTAGTACATCCTTTAAACACAAAGAAAAAATAATTTTGGAAGAATCAAGTGTGGTCACAGTTACTCACATCAAAGTTTCCAGCTTGCTGATTTTAACCATGTCATGGGCTTCTGGGAGGAGCAAGACTAGACTCTGGACCACTCTTGACCAGCCTCCTTGGCCGTGTTATCTCCAGTCATGTGTGCGCAGCCAGTGCTTACGAGTCACCCTGCTACCTGTCCACCCCGCTGCTGCCCCAGCTTCTGGGACATGCCGCCTCCCCATCTCAGCTCTCCTGCTGCCCCACAGCAGCCCTCATGCACAATGCTGCTCCTCACCTCAGGACTTGGACCGTGGCTTCCCAGTTTCTCCCAAACCATACTGCTGCCAAGGGCAGTGCATCATCTGCTGTGCCACCCACAGCCATATTTGTCATCAGGAAATTTTAATCTGAGCACTTTCATGTATGGAAGATCAATATAAAGACAAAGATTTCCCTTTCAGTTAGATTTCTGATCGCTACATTAAAATAGTAATTTCTGATTGTATTTTTTTCAGGACATGCCATAACGCCATGATGATGCCAGGACCTTGCGTGTATTAGTGTTTCTTTCAATTTTGTAAAATATGTCCTTTCAAAATAATCTTAAATTCATACCTTATTATTTACATTCAAAGGGGATTGCGAGAATTTGGTTATACCTTCACAGCTTTGAGTACTTTTTAATAACTGCTCTTCCCCAAAGGCATCTCATTCCTAATAGAGCCATGCTTGCAGCAAAACTGTTTGGATTAGACAGCCTGCTAAAATATTCAGATGTGGACAGAAGACTTCAGAAGGCGATGCAGGTGCTACTTGCATATTTTAAAGTGTAAACAAAATATATGCATGCACTCGTAGTCCCATCAGAAAGACTACAGACTTTCCTCCTGTTTGAACACCGGCTGAGAGAACATGATTTCACTGAAATGTCTGCCTGTAGAGGGGGATGCAGCCCTGCAAATAACCAAGCCTTCACAGAGGGCTTTGTGCACAGCGTGTATTTATGCAACATAACCAACAGGCAATCAACCAATGGCCTTGGGCTGCTGCACGGAAGCAGGCGGTAACAATGATCCCAGCCAGGTGCTGGAGGGATCCTGTGTCTGTCTCTGGGATCTTCTTTCAGGTGTGGTGGGATTTGGGGGCAGTTATTCCAGTGTCAGTGATGTTAATCCTTGTAGCATGCACGCTCGTAGGGCAGACTGAACATGTCAGAAGCACTTTATTCATCAAAACCAAGGAACTTCTCTTGCTCGTGATGTGGTAACACACTTCTTTTTTTAGAGCAGTGAGAAAGTAATTAAATAAAAGCACAGTTGCCGCCAGCATGACTGGCAGCAGATTCTGAAACCAACATTTGGGCTGAACAACCTCTTCCTCTATGCTCGATCCAACTGCATTCAAGTGCTAGCAATAGAGATACAGACAGTTCAGCAGCAATAAGGCTATCAAAGCCCCAGGAAATTTTATGAGATCGCTTTGCTGCTCTGAACTTGTGTGTGCACTTACCTAAAATCAGGCTGCCTTCCTGCATCCCGACTGCACGACCTTAGTTCTGTGTCTTACCTCCACTTGCAACAACATTTTGACTCTGGAGTGATTCCATCTCTTCTAGGAGTTGGAAACGAGCTGCATGAGAAAATTCACGTCAACAGCCAAAAAAAATCTACAAACAGCAAACACTGAGGAGTGGGGGGCAGGCCTCACCGACTCAGAGAAACTCCTGAGTAAATAAAGGTTTGTTAAAGATAAAATTGCTCAGAATGCAACACTGATTGCGCAGCTTCCCAACAACTCCAGCCCAACGTAACTGCCCTGAACCACAATGAGAAACAGAAGCGGTTGCATTTATCTCGTTTGCTGTGTATCCGCTCTGTCTGCTGAGGCAGCTGCAGGATGCTCAGCATGATCTTGTGTGATGGGACCATGGCTCCGGCACCAAATGACACTGAGATTCATTTTACAAACAAGTTGTCATCAGGCAATAAAAATTCAGCCAATTAACCTGTTCAAGCTTAATTAGAACAAATGCCTGGAAAGTCCATAACTCCAGATTACTCCCACAGTTAAATGGGGCTTTCTATCTTCATTTAGGCTGAAACTGCTTTTAAAACTATTTTGAACATGGCTGCAGTGCACAGTTTTGCAAACCGAAGTACTTTATTCCAGATGCTCCACTTAAATTTTTTGCTGGCTGCTTTTACTACATCTGTATTTGTTTTCTAAACCTTTGCATGTTCTCTTGACTGGAACTGGCAGCAAATAAAGCACTCCTAGCCAGGAGATGAAACTTATATTTGTAATTCTTTCCTGGCTCTGTCAGCAAGGTTGGTGTTGCTGCCACTTCGCGGCATTTTAACGCAATTCCTTGGATTCCAGAGAGTTTCATTTTAAAGCTGTTCCAGCACACACACACAAAAAAGTCAACAGGCAGCTATGTAATTTCTGCCATCTGACTTGTCTGGTCTGCAGGGGT
Source organism: Phoebastria nigripes (assembly GCA_035582835.1). Classification (NCBI taxonomy): domain Eukaryota; kingdom Metazoa; phylum Chordata; class Aves; order Procellariiformes; family Diomedeidae; genus Phoebastria; species Phoebastria nigripes. Next base: position 326,445 of record JAYKAV010003273.1, on the reverse strand, counting down.
TGTGGTGTTCCATCACTTCAAGCAAAAAGCCCATGCAGATACATACCTGCCGTAAGTTTTCCACCAAAACGGTGACTCGATCTTTCAATGAGTGCACACATTGTTACACATTGCATACGTTAGGTGGTGCGGCAGCCGGCACCCTGACAGAGATAAGACGACACACGTGCACTGGGCTGTGATGAAGAGAATGCACATGGGGCTACGGCTGCCTGCCTGGCTTCTGAAGCACCCCTGCTACCTGGCAGTGTTCCACAGGAGAATTTCTCTGATGCTTATTAAATTAATGGTCCTGAAAATTAATACTCTAAGCAGGCAACTATGCAGCTATAGCCATTCCTGGGAGTGGCAGCGAGGCATGGCTCTGGTCACCTAGCCAATGAGAAACATTTTTGTGTCTTCATTTGCTTGACAGGTAAGACTTAACTCGGGCCAAGAATCATAAGCAAATTATCTTCCCCTAYACACATTTTCCAAGAAAGAAAAAAAAAAATAGGACAGCGCAAGTCAGCACACCTAACTCAGCATGGGCTGCTGGGAGGAAGTAATTGCAAATCCATGCACTGTTCTGACACAGTCCGAGTCAAACCTCCAGCTGAACAGCCGCCAGATGAAACGAACAGCACATTACAGCTGCCAATATGATTGCATTTAGATGTCATGTTGTCATCACACATTACGCCACATGGCAACTTTCTTCTCCCACTTCTCACTTTTCTTTTGTACAAGCGGCTGCCAGCTTCCCAGCCAAAATCTTGGTCAATGCAGGACAGAAAGGACAGGAATGGAAGAGCAGAGCCAAACAGCCCTTCTCTCTTCTCGTCCTCAGTGGACATCCTAGCTGCTCTCGCTACTGCTGTTTGGTTCCCAAGGTCTTCCTTTTACGTCCAAGAGACTGCCATGCCTCTCTCTCTCTTTACCTCTTCCTTTCCCAGCCCCTCACACCTGGCGCTGCTTCCCCCCAGCTGGTTTCCTTGTTTTCTATCACTCCCCACCCGACGTGGGTTGCTGGAGCACCCCTAGGTCAGCTAACCATAATCCATCTTACCTAATTACCACCAAAGATCTACAACTCCATGCTCCCCCGAGAGCCAGCCCCTCTGCTCCACGCACTCTCTTTTCCTGCGTGCAACGCCTGCACACACACGCACTTCGGCTTTCAGACGATGCCCATTTCACCTTGGCACCAACACTGCTCTAAGGCATGCCAACACTCCCTCCACCAGAGCCTGTCAGAGGGGAAAAAAGGAAAGCTGATGGGGGCATACGCTTGCCCTGCTCTGTAAAGCCCGTAACCACAGAAACACACAGCACAGCCCTGCTGGAGTCCTTAGCCCTCATCACGGCCTCGGAGCCGGGGCACTACTATCTCCAACCCCTTGGGGTCAGGCTGAGATTCATCCCTCTGCATGTGTGTGGTGCCGATTCACACCCACTGACGACTGGTTTTTAGCAGAAGGTTAGTTACCTTAATTCACTGAAAGAAGGTCAAAGCTGCCAGACAAAACGAACTGGTAAAACAGAAGACTAAATCTGTCTTCTATTTCATGTTATCAACCAAAAGACAGAGGCAGCATCAGACTACTATGCATGCAGTCATTAGGAGAGAGGAAAAAAGGAAAATACATATGTACCAGGTATCCAGAGCTCCCGAGGACACTTGGCCCACTAAAACATGCCCCAGTCTCAGGCAAAATAAATGGGATTTGGAAACATGCTTGAATATTTTGCCAAAGTAGTACTTACAAATGAATCCCAGCATCACAGTCTCATCAGGATGGACACTTGAATTTCAAACTTCAAGGTTAAAAAACTTGAAATACACCATTTTGGTATCTTTCCTCAAAAGGTGGCAATGAGGTGAAGACAGCGGCAAGTTCATGCTGTTGAATATTTCAAGAAATTCAACCACATAAAAAGGAAGATGTGTGGCACAATCACACATTGCACGGCCACATCAACCCTCACCTCTGAGCGAAGCTGCACCCAGGGGCTGTGCTTGTGCAACTGTGTGTGAGCAGAGCACAGGGGAGGGTGAGACATCTCAGCTTCAGATCAGCAAAACAAGAAATTCCCCCTTCCCAGGCAGCTTATTTTTCATTTCATCTTCACAATTTTGACCAACATCTCTTTCATCTGAAGAACTTGAAGACAAGCAAGTCAAAATTCATATTTTAATTTTTTATATATATATATATATACATACACACACACACACACACGCAGCAATTCATCCTCAGTACAGAAGACAAACAAACAAAAGATCTGTGGCATAATTTCTTTGGAGAGATTTTGTTTTAGCTTTTTTTTTTTTTTTAAGCTGTATCACAGATCTGACTTTTGTCTTTTTCAAGGACTATAAAAGGCAGCTACTTCTTACTCACAGAAGCCTCAGAGTGCAGATTCAGTGCTGAAGTCAAACACATCAGTCTCCTCCCCCTGCTTATTTGCACATCTTTTCCCACTGGAGACTCCATTTTGCAAGAGGTTTGACATCCTCATTTCTCCATGGCGCTCTAAGACATCGCGCCTCTCCCGTGCCCAGGCCACTGCTGTGTCCCAGCATGTGAAGAGCTGCTGTGAGAGGGAGGACTAGTGCGTCACTCCCCACRGGATGAGGACCATTTAACAGATTTAAGACCAAAGTTCCATGTTCAGGAAACCTGACAGTTACTTTTTAAGGATGTTTTCACTGAGAATTGCAGATTTTATTTACGCTCTAAGATGATGAGTGAAGTGGGGTGAAAAAAAGGAAAAAACCCAACCCCGTATGGTAACAGTTGAAATAGAAATCCCACAGAAACAACCCAGAAATGCAAGGAGAGGGTGGCTGGCAGCTGAGCAGGCGGGCAGTGGCTTGACCAGCGTGCCACGATTCATGTGCTGCCCGAAGACCTGATGACACAAGCCCTGCCGGCACCCACGGCACTACCGTATGCATTCATGTTGCAAAGAAAACACCACTCATGAAACCTTCAGCTCCCGCCCTGCTTTGCAGATTGCATCTCACTCACCCCCATTTCCCAGGGCCCTCTGGAAAAATAAGGCAAAGTAAAGGCCTGACCCCGAATCCTCACTAGCTCTTCTCTGAACAGAGCTTGCTGCACCTCATGTGTAACAAGCAAAAAGATGCACAGGTTGGAGCAACTTTCAGAAATACCTTCAGCTGCCACAGACCACATACGGGCTGACATGTGCCTTCATATATTGAAAGAGAACAGAAGAAAGCTATTGGTAGGGATGCAGTTTTGCTGGCTCAACAGATGCAGACAACATTGCCGTATTGCTATGATATGAAACATTGGACCCAAAGAAAACCTTAACCTCAGCAATACTGAGTAGGAGAGGAGAAAAACCCAGTGGGAATTCCAGGAACCCCGTACCTTGACAAAACACATCACAAGACAGCAGTGATCACAYGCTGCCATCATAACATGCACAGGTCCTTGTTTCAGGAACACAAAGTTTACAGAAACACATTCAGAAATGCTGATGATTGGCCAGGAACACTGTTGGTTTTGGGTAGTGACAGGGGTTACTGAAAGTTCAATTAATATAAAGAAAGCACAGGCTGCCAATGGGCTATTTTAGTGTTTGGAGAGCAGCACAGGGCTGAGAAACTGCAATCAACTTTAATGCAGCTGTTTTGCCAAAAATAACATTTGTCTTTGAAGAGCGTAAGTCAAGCCAAAGAGAGAAAGCAAGCTAATCTATAATGTATAACAAATCTCAAAATAAATTAAACACGGTTGCAAAATTAGGTTTGGCCAATAAAGGCTCAATAAATAAACAAACAACAACAAAATATTATTGGAAGACAACCCCAAAATATTTTTGGCTGTTTTAGCCCAGGGGGGCTACTGCCCCAGGCAGAAAGCTGAGCAGGGCAGTCGATGCCTGCTGCAGCTCCACAGCCTCCTGCTCCCCCTTCTCCCTCCCTGGCTTTTGGATGACCTCCCTGCTGGCACGTCGCACCTCCTTCCTCTGCATCCCTCCTTCCGCTCCCCATCTCAACCCCACCTCCAAAACTAACCCTCCTTGCTTTTGCCCCTAGCAAGGAGTGTGGGAAACACACGTTTCGGGGTGCAAGGGGGAAGGAAATGGTGGGACAGAGGACACAAATAACCCAGGAAAAGCAGCTCCACCCCAGCCAGCAGACAGGACAGCTCGTGTCCAACTATCCCTCGCACCCCACCAAAACCAGAACAAAATTCACAGACGCTTAATCCACTTATGTACAGCCACAACCACAAGCTATCTTCCCATGCTCTTTTTCTTACCCTCCATGCATCTTGCAACCAGCCTGGGGCTGACCTGGTTTCATGCGACTTGAAACACTAATTCATGCCAGTGAACTGAGTCCCAGTCCCACCTTGCCTAAGCAAACGCACCACCAAGCTCCTCCTGCCTAGTCTGTAGCTAAAAATCCCACCTCATCTGGGGACGTTTCACATTTCTTTTTTTTTTGACTAACTAGGTATTTTTTCCTTTTATTCTTACTTCAATACCAATTTCGCCATTGGAATTTTAAGCGTGCAGTGAAAAAGTGCACTGACCCAAAAAAAGTGTACATTTCTATATTCAACATCTGTAACAGCAACATATCTAGTGGGTATTAAAACAGGTTTCAGTATCCTCTACAATTTACATACTACATTAGAAAACCATATCCATTATTAACAAACATCTTAGGTGCAATGCCTGTTGCAGAAAGGACCTGAATTACACACACGAATTACATCACAATAGTGCACAGAGAGATGCAAAAATCATTCTTCCAAGGAACAGTTACATTGCTGACATAAAACAAAAAGTGGGAAAAGCCCCAAACAAGAAGTGTAAGGCCATTGCAAAGACATCATCTTGCATAACCAATGAGAAGCAGAGCTACCAAGGGGCATGAAATCCTGCGGGATTCCCTGAGGGAAATCCTCCTTGCAGCACTTCAGAAACGTGTCTGTGAACTAGACCTGAGCAGACCCTCCTCCCAGCACTGAGCCCTGCAACACCTTTGTGGCAAACGTGGAGCAGTATGCTTCAACCACCATTTCTGCGCCTTGCCTCCTTGTTTTCTTATTTAACTTGTTCAACTGCATGAAACCAACCCATGGGATTTTCCTGTCAGTGAGCACTCAGAGCCAGGCTCTGCTGGCTGTCAGCGGCTGACCCCAGCACAGTCCTCCCTGAATCCATTTCGGGAGGACAGGAAGCAGATGTCTTGAGTCATGACCCTCCTGCCACTCTGAGCATCTAGATTTGCACCCGTTCTTGTTCCTAAAGGAAAGGGCAAGGGGTGATAAACAGGGGAGCAATTGAAACAGAGATTTCTTGTACTGAAATTCATACTTAAACCCCATTCAGAAGGGAAACACTAAGACCATTCAGAGAGAAAAGGCAAATTACAATTTCTTTACAAGAAGCTGAGAACACGAGGACTCTTGCAACAACTCATAACAAATAGGCTACTTCATTTATTGTTTATTTCCCCATATGAATGAATCAACCATCTTGGAAACTCCATCACACACAGGGCAGAAAAAGTTATTTACAAGAGGGACATACATCCCCAAAATAAGTTTAAGATGTACAGATTTATAATGGGAAGCAAGAGGGAGGGGAGAGGACAAAACCAAAAACAAGGACATTGCAGTCAGACTTTGACTTTCAGTTACAGAAGAGATCTCCATCTCCGTGTAAGTGGGGTTTTCAACTATTAAATAAATGGCATCTTAAAAATAGAACATTTGACAATTTCAACACGTATTATTTCTTCTAAATAAATATTGCATGGAAATGATGCTGCTTGGCCACCATAGCTGCCTCCTCTCCTTCTGGGACTCAACCATCACCTCTGTTTTTCCTTGGATTCATGGTTTTGTTTCCTAACGGCAAATGCTATTTCCTCCACTTATGTTTTGGTTTGGGTAGGGTGTGGGKTTTTTTTGTTTGTTTGTTTCTTTTTTGTGTTTTTTAAAGGCCTGAACAGGCCCAAGTGAAAATGATGAGCATTTTTCCTAACCCTTTGCAGGCCTCTGACCTGGCTCAAGGTTGAAATATGATGGCTTTTTAAAAATTACCTATTATTTAAACAGTCTTCTCCATGACCTGAAAGAAAACATAGCTTCCTGCTATGTAGCTTGGTACTGATGCTTCCACAGATCACTTTTGAAATGAGAGCCCCCAAATAGCCCCCCACATGCCTGTGACACAAACTGCCTGTGATCTCGTTTCCTCTGAAGCCCAGGGGAGTTTGCCCTGGGAGCAGGAGCAGCCCTTGCACGACCGCCTCCGCATGGTAGCAGAGCTTGTGCTGCCTTTTCCCAACTGTAAAGAAGCAAATACCAACAGTTCATCTGCCTTCACTGGGTATCTTCCTACTGACTTTGCTTGCCCGACACCCTTGCATGAGCTTTCCTAGGAGCAGGACAACAGATTATCACTATCTGGGCAGCAAAGTGCCCAAAGGGCAGGCGAGGACAGGACCTGGTGCACTCGCGGGCTGAACTGAGCTGGATGCAGGATGGGAGCAGCCGCACCGCCCTGCCTCGCGGGTTGGCAGCAGGCCATCCCCCTGGGGCGGGCAAGCTGTGAGCAAGCGGCTCTCTGATGGGAGCCTGGCCTAGCAGCAGGGAGGGAGATAGGTGTACACGAAATGAAAGTACTGGGGGGACCTGTGTCCCTGCTTCACCTTACGCTTACCCCTAACACTCTGCTACAGTTCTGGCAGACTCCCACAGTGGTTTTCAGGTTCAATAAAGCTTTCTTCCTTCCTTCCTCCTCCTCAGCTGGTGATCCTAAAAATAGCTTTGTTTGAAGACAAAGTCAGAAGAAGGCATCGACCCACCAGTCTGGAATTGAGCTCCAAAGTTGACGTCAAGCCTTCAGGCCAGCTGGCCATCCCCGCACTTCTTGAGAACAAAATAGTTAACACTGAGCCTCTCTGTGTCCCTGGCTTACTCAGAGCAGTCACTCCTCCAGGGAGGAGGAGCGCAAGCAAACTTCACTTAGGTGAAGGTAAAACAGGGAACGGGGGGACATGGACCTTCCTTCCACTGGTTAGGGCAGCTTATCCCTGAAATGCACTAAGGCTTTTAATAAAGTGAACATAAAAGGACAGTCCCTTGAAGGTGTGGGAAGACCTGGCCAGGATCCCGGCGGTCCTGCCCTGCCAGGGGAGACGAGAGAGCTCCCTTGTGCTCGGGACTAGGACAGAGCCGCAGCACTCTCCTGCCAGCTCCTCCCAGAGGCAAGATGACTCCAAGCTTCCCCATGGCAGGGGCCATTTCTACAGAAACTACTTTTGGAAATGCAGACCTTTTGCTGATATTTATTTACTGTCCATTTTCGTGAGCCTCAAAACCACGAGCAGGTATTTTACAGAGAGGGTACTGCTGCACATGTGCAGACCTGTTCCTCCATCCTGAAATTACGTGGAAAAGGGAGCTAATTCTTTCCTGTAAGCACAATTATTTTGGGATACCATCCTTCTCTTTGCCACTCCCATGGGTCTGTCAGAGATAGGGCGAGGGATGCAAGAGGGGACCAGAGAGCTAAGGCACACTATTAGATACAAGGATGGCAGGACACTGCTGTCACACAACAGGAAATCTTTGGGTAGAGAAGGGTGTCATCTTACTGAATACATGAATGTCACAGATGTTGCTTTCACTGTTACTGTCACCTGCAAAATCGCAATTTCAAAAATGCAGCTCCTGACGCTTGCAAACAGCTAATTATTCCCTTTCGTGTTCCCTTGACAGATTTCTAAGTCGTTGGGCCCATCCTGTAGTTTGGTTGGGAAAGAGGACATGAGTTATCTCCTACATGAAGGATGCCCTACTTTGGTACCAAATCCTGCTCTTAGATATTCAGAGAGACCAGCAACAGTTGCAGGCAAATATCCAAACGCAAAATTTGTCTTATGTTCCACATTCAGCCACTTAGTCCCTCCTTAAACAGAAGCGATTCCTCCCCATGTAAGCTCTCAGACTCAGAACAGTGTCCAAGCAATCACAGTGACCCAGTACAGCTGTCCACCCCCACCCACCGAAACAACAAAAAGCAACCGGACAAGGAGTCCTCAGTGTGAGTGACATTCCTCCACCGCAGAAGAGAGGCAAGAGCTGTTTCCAGCCACACCTGGTCATTTTGCCACCCCATCTGTGTTTGCCTTACAAGGCTCAAACTGAGCAAGACCCTAAGTAACATAGTTCGAGTGCTAAGGGCATGTGTGTGCATGAGTGCATGGCAAGGAGGAGGACCAAAGCAGCCATGACTTAAAAAGTGAATTTGCAGCACTGAAGGCAGTGGCTTCCTCTCATTCTCAGGACAGCAGCTGGCTGACAAATGCAAGAGGGTGAGGTTGGAAAGCAGGCAAGGCAGACCACTTTGCTGTTTTTATTGTAACATAATGCTGCTCGGTGCTGATGAGGTTGCTACTTGCCATCTGAGGAACAAAGACCAAAGATTGCATCCGTGCTTGCAAAAACACTTCTCTGACATGTCTTCTGGGCACACAACTGTTGCAGACTATGGGATGTTGCATAATAAGCTCTGGAGGCAGATTTCCTTCTTGTCGGCACTTCTTCATGTGTGATTATTGTCCTGCTGGTTATTCGTAATAGAAATGTTTATAGACCATCAATACATTGAGCCATTCAGACAATTCATTGCACTTCATCATTTTAAAGGAAGGTGCCATCAACGCTGAGGCTTTCCTCCATCTCTTCTTTTTCAAGGCAGCAAAGCGCTACCCTAAAAACACAGTTCAAAGTTTTTCCAGTGTAACCAGATTCCTTCCACCTTGATTTATTTTCCCTTGCAGGTGCTTTGTATCCAACGATTCAACAAGTCAGACTGTTTCTGAGGCTTCAAAAGTGCAAAAAAGTTCAAGGTACTTAACCACCTTGAGCACCAGTTAAGGCGTATTTGTTTCCAGTCCCAGCCACTGTAAACCCTGTCTAGTGTAGTGTACCAGTTCGGTCATGCTACTGTTCAGTGCCAGAGCACACGTTGCTGTGCTGAGTTCAGCAAAAAACTCTGGAAAAAGGGGAGGGAGAGAGAAAACATTCGGTTGGTTTCACACAACAGGCACGTCTGACAGGCGAGGGGGCAGCGAGGAGCGACAACAGCAGCACACCGTCAGTCGGCAAGTCCCATTAAACACATGGTTAATGCTGAGAGCTCAGCAATATTAGAAGGCTGGAAAGCGTAACAAGCACACAAGGCAGGGCACGTGAGAGGAAAACGCACTCACACACGCATACACACACTGAACCGCCTCCCCAAGCACTGGCTTTAGAAGGACATCAAGACTCTATGGCAGGCGGGCAAAAGTTTGGGTGTTCACACCCCAGTCCCTGCCGCGTGCTTCCCTCAGATTTTAAACAGGCTAAATTTAAGTGTCTTTCTGAGCGATGCCCGGAAGCACACACAGCTGTCATTGGACTGGTCCCTTTCCTTCATCCATCCTCAAACCTTGGAGACGTTATGATTTCACAACTGAACAAGTTTAAAAATTTGTATAGCTTGCTAGGCTATACAGCTCTGATTTGGGTTGCTTATAGCTGGGCATGTCAGGTAGATTTGACAGAATCCTCCTATCCTGCCACCAACTTCAGGCACCACACTCCTCCTCCTGCATGGGCAGGAGATGGCTCTTGCAGTATATCTGAACCTGCACGCCCTGCTCTGTGCTGGCAATCATCTGTGCAGGTGACAATGAGTTACAGGAAATTATCACACCTATTCCTTTCCAGTCACCTTTCCAAGACATTCCTGCATGACCTGCCTTCCAGTGACATGGGCTCATCCCAGTCCCTCTGTTCCTCCAGCCTCAATCGTGTTGCCAGGTACCTTTTCAGAAACTGGCTGTTCTCAGCTCTCCTTTTTCACACAAAGATTGAACCTGGAGGCTGAAAATTTCTGCTTGGCTGTGCAAGGAACTCTTCAGAAGCAGAAAGCACAACTCTTTCATTCTAATACTTTCCAATTCAGAAGCAGAGAACACATTTCCCCTGATTTTCCTGCTTTTGTTTACAAAATGGTTATCCATTCCCTCCATGGGGAACAGAAGAGCTGTAAGCAGAGACAAGGAGTCCAAACCCCCTGCCTGAGCAAATAGAAGACAATCTGATCTGTGACCACAGCACCGTGTGAAAGGAGAGTGACTTCACATGCACGCATGCAACCTCAGCTTGTCCTTGCTGTGGAATATCAGAGGCTGGAAGACAACCTGTTACAGCCTCATGATCCATGGTGCTGCTCTGAATTATGGCAAGGAGCTGGGTCCTGTGCTGGAAGCACCTGGTTGTGGACCCGCCAGAAAGCACTTCAGCTCTGCACAAGTGACTCGGACATCAGTTACAACTAACTGCTTTCCACTAACTTATGACTTCCCTGTTTAAGGGAACTCGATAGCTGAAGGCCACTGCTCTTTCCTCTTCTTCTTATGCCCTATGAATTGCATAAAAGAATCAAGGATGTGGCCTTTTTTTTAGTTTTATGTACTCACTCTCTGTACCTCTTAGCATCTGTACATTACACTGAATATCGACAAGTTCCAGTTCTGAAACTCCTCCACTGTCCTGAACAGTGACAACAACTGCCAAGCCTACATAAGTATTTACTGTTCTCCTGCACAGATCCACTCCCTTACGAGTATTTACTACCCCAGTCATCATTCCCCTACATTAAATCGGCAACACAGAGCAGGTTTTGAATTTAGTCTTGATTGATGCAAGGTTGTGCTCAGGTTGCCCTCCCACAGGTTTTTCTCCATGACTCATTCCTCTGGCTTACCAGCAGCATCCACTGCTCCTTAATATGTGACAGTCTTTTGTCAGCCTTTTGAGGATATAATCCAAAATACTACATATGAATTGCTGCTGTGAGCACAGATTTGCTCAGAGGACAGCCAACAACTGGAGTTACTTTATTCAAAGGTGACTTGCAAAGCCTTTTGAATTTCAGCAACTGCCTCGTTAGCATGAGTATTTTTGCAGCCTTCCAACAATTCAGCCAGGCACATCGTGCTTAGTTTCTTTTGCAAGTTTGCCAACAGATCATGGCAATACATCCCTTCACCCACAGTAGCTCACAAAACTTTTGTGTTTTATGAAAAATGACACTGCAAATGCCACATGGGTTGGCAGGTTACAGACTGAACTGCACCCAGTGTAGGGCTTTTGCTTATTCACCACTGCTTGTACCACAGGACAATACAACATTTTTAACAACAAAACTGTAAAATAAAAAAAGTAGCAGCAATTTTAGGAAATGCTACTGGCAAATACTGGTCACATGCCCAGCAAGAACCCCAATTCAAGTGCTGCTCAGCTTCTCTGTTACGGAGAGAAGCCAGCTTCACCATTTTCAAGACAAAAATACCTGGAAGTTTGACGAACAAACTAAAACACAAGGCTACAGGCCAAAAAGCTGTTTTTAAAGAAAGTGAACCAACTCAGAAAAGCTAAGCACCCCAAAGGGAAAAACAAACAGCAAAAAACCCCTTATGCTTCTTGTGTTACCATGAAGTGAGTTGGCAGGTTTCCTGCACTTGATACCCTCATCTCTTAGCTCTTACACATTTGAGGATGCCAAGGCAACCTTTTAATTGGAACACTCATCAATATATCACCATCAAGTATCTCTGCCAATAACCTGCCAATATGCCATAGCTGTCTATTTCAACATATTTAATGCTTTGATCTTTAGGTATGGTGTTTGCTACACTGAGTGTTAGGATTTAAGCAAGTACATACACATAACCACAACACATAAGACAGAAAAGCCAGAGGGCAAAAACTTACCCTTATTCTTCCTGGCCAGTGCATCAGCCTGTTCCCAAATATCATACGCATAGAGGATATAGGAAGTGATGTTGACGTAGGAAGAGGTGATGCTTGGGATATTATAGGGGACAGTGATTGAAGAACCAATGCTGTTGCCACTGCAGTTGCTAGCATTTGATCCTGGCTGAGAACTCACAGAACCAGCAGGAGAGGGCATTGGAGAAAGAGGAGAAGGCATGCCTGTGCTTCTGCAGGAGAAAGAAACACCATCATGAACATTTAACTTCAGAGTTAAAAGTCTTGCCACAAGACTATCTTATGCCAGGAGCTATCTGGTATCATCCAGGCCTGCAGTATGGAGTGGAGTGTTGAAAATTGAGATGTGTTCAGCTACGTAACAAGTAAGCGTCCTTCGAGTCTAAGGCCAAGGTTTTTGAAGTGATTTGCGACTCTAAGGACTCCTCTTGACAAAAGAAAACGCGGGACCAGACATCAGAAAGGGCCACCCATGCACCTTGCAAAATCTACACCTATTTGTGGAAGCCTTCACCAGATTATCTAAGTATTTTTTCCTAATGACTTCCATTTCAGGCATGCTGAAGATCCCCACCTATGGAGCCTTGAGCTTTCTGACAGCTAGTCAAAGCAGCCAGGTCAGCCTACACACACTTATTTATAGACACAGGGAAGCTAAATGCGGTCAGCTGCCTGCCTTCCAGATACAGGCTGGCTTCATCACATCACTTCACCCCCACCACTTCACCCAACCTAATTTTAGTCACTGGTATGAGAGTCACTTCCACCACTGCTCTTGGGAGACCATTTACTTTCCAATAAACTATACTGTGCAAGGTGGCAGAAAAATAACTGGAATTTCAGCATCACTATTAAAGACCAAACTCTCTCAACCGCAGAGTTTAAAAGGGACAGACATGGAGCCRGGTAGCTATCTGCCAAATGCAATTACCACAGCACACAGAAAAACTCTTTCTTACTCATTGTCATTAAAACACAGGCCCAGTCTGCTGGGCACCAGGTCAAACACGGTTATGTGACAGCTTGCCTTTTACTTTTGCTGCCACATACACAGCAACACTGCTGCAGATACATAGAAAGGACAAAATGCTCAATAACTCAAAAATTAGAAAATGAGTTTCTTTTTCTTAATTGGTGACTGAGCTAAAGAGAAAAATATTAAAGTATCACCTCAAAGTTATGCTATCACAGGGTGAAGGCATAACCCTACTGGACAGTAGCCAGGGAGATGGGGATGGCATCCCACTAAGTCTCAAGGGACCTCTAACAGAACAAAGATGACAACAACAGGGGCTCTGAAACAGCAGTGACGATACCTTCCTTGCTCCTCTGACCTGCTTCTCTGGCGGAGAACTGTTCTGCTTGATACATGGTAACTCTGGATCTCATAACAAAAAAAAAAAAAAACCCTTTCCAATGAAAAAAGACAGGAAAGAGAGAGCAGAAACATACTCACGCCCCCTAATAGTATGATTTCAGGTGGCAAGAAAGAGTGAGTGGTGAGGCACTCTCAAATGCAGCTTGCAACTCAAATACTCCGGCTACTGTTTTCACTCACACCCTTACAGACACATCACAACGTACGTATTTTTAAATCTTACCTTGCAATACATGGAGAAGGTGCTTGTGTTACTCTGGAAGAACTCTGCAGCAAGGAACAGAACTCTTGTTAGGTTTGGGCTATTCAGCTGACATCAGTAACTACCACAGGCCATCCAGCTGGCAGCTTAGTAATACGCGTGCCCTACCTTGAAGTGGTCATTCAGGATCCTGGAATACTTTATTGCAGTGTCTTTTTTGTAACGAAACATAGCCATGTGCAGAATGGACTGGCAGCGCATGCTGTGAACAGAAACACACCCAAGCGTCAGTGTTCACGCTCGCTGCTGCCTGCTCAACAGTCATCAGCCTTGTGGGACGGAAGCAGGCATACGTCAGCTGTACTGCAAAGTCAAGAAAGCTCAGAATTTCTCCTCCTCCTGCTCATCTTAAAAAAAGACTCTGAAAAAATCACAAGGGAAAAAAAACAAACGAGGAAGGGCCATGTCTGGTCTTTTATCTAAACAGGTGTCCAGCCTCTTATAGGTGCCACAGGCTGAGTAAGCCCCTGTCCAGAAGTGCCTCAGCTATGTTCAGCTACAGCTTCAGTTACACGGCTCAAACATGGGCCGCCAAATCGCATTCTTTCACCTTAGGTGTAAGCCCTTATGCRCTCTCAAGTTACCAGCAGATCAAATTTTAGAGCCTGTGCCTTCCATGTGTGGTCCCTTGTGATATCCCAGCTCACTTTAGAGATGTTCCAGTTCATTCTGTTTTTTGTATTGTGGTTTTTTTCCTTGCAGAACTCTGATTCCCATTTAACTCATTCCTTCACCCCTGAAAGTAATGGGTCTTTCACTCTATCAGGTCTAAAAACAGAATATGAAGGCACAGAAAAACAGTTACACACCATAACACGGCAAAGATTTTTTCATGTGAAGATGCTGAGGAGTCCATAAAGGATTTCAATGTCATGATGAATCTAAGGAAACAAAATACAGAATCTTGTCAGCCATCAGTGCTCTGAAGTCCCACTGTTTAAGAAAAACCAGTGCATGCCATTATCTCAAACACTGGTCCAAAAGTCAGGAAACCTGCCCTGAGTTCTTACTCCTGGCACCGAGTGCTTTGTATGACCTTGAGCAGAGGACTGTGTCTCAAAATGCCTTGTCTTCCACGCAGCGGGAACAGATGTGGCCCCTTATGTGACTCACTCTCCTTTTACACTGATTAACGGGCAACATCCCTACGAGTAGATGCCCCCTGTGGGCCACCTACAGGCCTGGGGCCCAGAACAGGCGCCCCCGTTACTGAAGGTGAAATATTAATTCAAGTGTTTCTGGACAAGACAGACATCCTAGTGGAAATGTTTCTTTTGGCAAAAAGCAAACAAGCAAATCCCTTTTGAAAACAAAGCAACAACAGCATCTTGGAAATACAGTCCATCAAGACCAGAAAGCAAACAATGTAATTTGAAAAGTTTGAAGTCTACCTGACAGCTGTTTCAGCTCTAAGGCAAGAAGTCAAATCAGCTCTCGAAAACACTCACATAACCTGTAATTTCAATATGAATAAACTGATACCTGTCTCTCCTCTATCCAATATACGGTGCCTTGGGTTGGGTTGTGCTGCCTGTGTATGTCATACTATCTACATACACCTACTATGGCTGTGAAACTAAATGGGGAAGGTTGCTAAAAGAAATCCCAATAAAGTGTACTGGTAGAAAGACACATGGGAGAAACCAGTAAAATCTGCCTTCAATCAAGCTGCAAGACCTTTGGGGCACAAACTGTTCTTCCACACGCTATATTGTTGCCTTGCTTTTTTTAACTGAAATACTACTGAGCTCACATGCAAAAGCACCTTCAGATCTGGATAAAGTAAGAACTCCTTCATGTCCTTGACTGTCATAACCAGTGTCCTCTGGTGTACCTCAGCTGCAAGGCTCAAATGCTGAGGGACATGGTGCCTACTTCTTCTGATGAACAATGCTGAAACATTTCAAAGGATTTGCCTCTGGTGCCTCTGGATGGTCTGTCAGTCTCGTGCTTGTACAGCAACCCGAACTCTGCTCCATGGTGGGAATCCAGAGCTGCCACAGTTGCAAACAAGCAATCCAACTAACCCTTCCCCTCCAAACATGCTGCCTAACCATCAAGCTTTGAAAATCGCTTACTTGATGAGATCTATGGTGTCGCTGAATATGCTGTAAGCTGATTTTGGTGCTGGTGCATCCGATTCCAAGGCAATCCCATATTCAATGAAAGAAAGGGCAGCATCTAGGTACTGAAAGGCCTTTCCAGTCTTGTCGGTCTATTGGGAAGAAAATTCTCATTTTTAGACTAAGACAAAAACTACTTCTCTCAAGTGTACCTGAATTCCTTTTTTCTCCCTAATTAGGCAGGATTTGAAGAAAGAAAGAGATGCAAATCAGGCCTCTGGGTGATAATTAAAGGGTTCTCAGCAGAACCCCTAATGTGGTCCTAGTCATCAGCTTTGTGTGCTCCRGCTATTTGTATCTCTTCCTCTTGCTCAATGTTTTTCTTGAGTAATTTATTATCTTCACATTTTTTGGATATTATTGTCTGGTCTTGGAGGTCTGCCTCGTGAGAGGCAGGTGGGGCTTTCCCACTGCAGTATTCCCTCACTTCATTTTCACAGGTAAATGGCAAGTAGCAAATGTACATTATCTGAGCCATAATTAGCAAAAAAAAAAAATGTTCAGTCATGCATGCTGTTAAACTGCACATAGCGGAGAAAGCCAGTTACATCTGCAAAGGGCACTTCCAAGTCTTGTTCACCAGCAACACAATTACCGTCAGGATCCTGACGTTTCAGAGTAAATGGTCTTAAAACTAACTGTTCCATCTATCTTCCAAGGACTTTGCAATAGCTCTGCAAAGCAAACGGGCCTGCTAACCTCAGACAACATCAGTTCTGAATCCTATTCTCTAGGCATATCCTCTAGATGTGTTTATAACAAAGGGAAATGTCTGAACATTTGGCAAATAAAGACAAATATGACTTAAACATACTCCAATATGGAGCATGTAAATAATGTTAGCCAGCGAATCTTATTAACATGCACTCAGTTATCAGGTCTGAATGCAAGAGCTGGTTAACATTTCTAGCACAGAGCCAAGACTTACCATTGCATCAGCTTTGTGCTTCAGCCTCTTGGCCTCTTCTATGTAGTATTCCATCGGATGCTGTCTGAATTGGGGACAGAGAGAGGAAAAAGAAAACAGAGAAAAATGGTAGGATAATTATCAATTTTACCTTCATGTCTAGAGGATGCTATGAGTCCAAACATCCTGATTTGGTAAGCCTGTTACAGCCTTATCAAACACACTTTGCAATTATGATAGTCATTAAATGAATATTGTCTGCATGTTCAGAAATACACAGCAGCTGAATGCACAGATAAAATGAATCGATTTCTTAAAAAAATGTATGTTAGAATAACATTGAAAACTTATATTTTTAAATAAAAAACCACCGGAGGTTAGGCTACTATGAAGCCAAGTTTACTTCTTCGCTCCCAAGGAAAGATAGTAGTTAGGTGATCTCCTATCATTCCTCAAGTACAGTACCCCAAATACATTTTGATTGAAAAATATAGTAAGCTTTGCAGTACCACACACTCATCTCAGACCAAAAGAGCTTGTATTCAAGTTATCTGCTTACAAGAGATATGGTCATCAAGGCTTCTACAGGTCTCGGTCTCAATCAACACATAAACGATGATAAAGTTGGACCACACACATTTCTGTGCACTGGGATAATCTATTCACCGTGCAAATGGCACACAGCCACCTGTGCACTAACAAAAAGAGCAAGTAAAGAGTCATGCCCTCTCAGAAAAAGTCAGTTGCCTGCCCAGCACCTTGTCCCAGAGGAGTTTGCCACTTGTCAAGAATCAGACAAATCAAAACCCATCACTTGTAGGCAGACACAAGAAACACCTACTCTCAGAGTTAAAAAGTACCTCATTTCTAGAGTAGCTTCCCTCAAACCAAGAACTGTTGTAATGAGACCTTTGCTTTGTGGTGGGTGGGGTAAGTCCCAGACACGAGAAGGTAATACAGGGCAGGTCCCAGACATCTCTTCCTCTCTCTTTCCTCCCCAAAAGAAGTGCTCATTGAGAAGCAGAAGTCAGGGTGGCTGCAGGGCCAGCCTTGCCTGGTGTCTTCAGAAAGTACAGACGAGGGGTGTAAAACAAAAACTTACTTTTCAAACTTGAGTTGAGGTCTCCTTGGCTTGGAGGTACCATTTGGCAAAGAAGGCACTGGGAAAGGATTTGTGACATCCCCTGCAGATCCCTGAAAAACCACAGCAGAGATAAAGCTGGTTAGCGAGATACGTCTAAACCAATTCCAAAGCCTGACTTTCCTAAATTTCAAGAGAAAATGTTTATTTGTCCCAGGCATAGTCTATTCTCCAGGCTCTCCCCCTCTTCTTACCTTCTTCCCCAGCACCACCTCCAATAATGGAAATGGAAACTTGTCTTCTTACCTGACTGCTAGTAAGGCTTAATACCATTCAAACTTTTCCCAAGCATGGAGAAATTAAGTAGCAGGTTTCCTTGCACAATGGCTAAGATAGCAGTAAGGCTGCAAGCAGCACATTTTTCACAGCCGCTAGCCAAGGCAGGAAGGGTAATATCCATTCACGCTTATTTCCAGCTTAACCACACAGCAATTGCTGATTCTCCATTACTAACTACATTATCAGGAAAAAGCAAGCAGTTAGAAGCCAGCTAAAGCCAGACTGTGCACGCTGTGTAACACACACACACACACACGACAACATCCTAGACCACACACACCCAGCCACTAGTAAACAGCAATATAATTGAATTTTATAACCCGAAAGTACAAAGATCCAGCTGCAATGATCATTAACAATTTTGTAAGCAAGCTATAAAACCTTATACCCAGATTGCAGTCAAAAACACAAGTTGCTTGTTTCTTATTTGTAAGCAATCCACTCTCTCTTTTTGTAAACACACTTATTTTTATACCAGTATTGTTCTTGCAGTTGCCTACAGTCAGAAACAGTTACTACCATAAACATGATTCTCTTGCCTTTGGTTTTTACGTGGTCACCCCTTCTCACTATGTTTCACTGGTGAGATGAAAACAGATGATGGAAAATCAGCAGAGAAGTTACAATGCAGGCTTTTGGGCTAGCAACATACGGTCACAGATAGCCATTAAAGGGGCAAAAATGCCTCAAAGAGCTTTCTCTGGTGGCTGGTTTATCTTCCTTCCTTTTTAATATCCTCAGAGCATGTTTCTGAAGAGAATCACACAGCACCCACGGGTTGCAGGAAACATCCCGCCAGTTATAACGGATACCTACTTTGATGCCCTTCGACAGTTCAGTGTGATTTCTCTCCACTTTCTTGTGCTTGGAGAACAAAGGATCCTTGTGGTTGCTCTTGTTCCTGGCAGTGTTATCCATGGCAGGCAGCTCGCTGCTCTCACTTCTGGGTCTCTTTTGGGCCACCTTGGTTGACTTTGGTGCAGGATGAGCAGGAGACATGGGTGGCAGTGGCGGGGGTAGCAGGAGATCTTTCTTCTGGGTTTCAAATGAAGATTTTGATGCTCTGGAGATGGGAAGCGAATTCAGCAATTGGGATGAATATGGTGTACATATAATGTAGGGATTTTTTAAAAACTTAGTTACATCATGTACCAATTCTGTTTAAATTTCTCTGGAAGTGTGAGATGATTTGTTAACACAAGGAATCCAGCAAAAGCAAAATGAAACTTCAGGGACTTCATCGTGCATTAGATACCACATCTTCAGCTGCCAACAACATACAAGCAAGTCGCTTTTCAAGTAGGAATAAGCCTCAGGATTTGCCCTTGGAGTAAAGACTTGCAACCAGAATATCAGGATGTTGCAAAAAAGGCATCCCCCCAACACAGCCCCTTTTCACTGAAAGAGGGAGAGAGGTAATTACAGTGACTAAAATCCCTGGGACAAATCACCCAACAAGGCAAATGAACTGCAGCACTGCCTCTCTCTCCCCATTATGGTAGAAGATATCTTCTATGTCAGAGATACTAACCCTGACACTTGATCCTGTACGTGCTTTGACCGAATTAAACTGAGTTGTTCCTCTAAGACTTGCCAGCTGAACTAGACAACACTTATAAAGTTGAGAGGATTCAAGTGAGAGAGTCTTAAAATGCTGTGCTTTTAAATGGCAGAGGCTATCACATTTAATAATACGGTGGCATATCAGATTTCTGATCATCTGAAGTTAGGATTACCAGGGAACTCCAGCAGCTCTAAGCAGCACCAAATAGCTCTAAATCTTGTTTCACTACTGCTCATTTACATCATTTTTATTCAGCTTCTCAAAGTTTCCAAGAAAACACTGAGCAGTGAATCCCAACTCATGGACTGCAATATCAGAAGAGGAGGAAATTAAGTTAAACCCAGTGAGAAGACTGAAGTGTGACGTTGCACATCTTGCTTTGTTCTGCTGTCCATGGGACAGTCCTCTCCCCTCTTCCACAACGCACTTTTCCCATGGTACAGTCCCTACTCACTGCACACATGCTCCCCAGCTTCACTACTCTGGTACAGCTGACACTCTAGAAAGGACTATTTTACACAGAGCACAGCAGCATCCCCTGACCTGATCCAGAGCCCTCTCTCCCCAAAAGTGCATCCTATCCTTCCCACTCTGAAAGCCAGAACATGGCTAAAAGGGGTTCTCGCTTTCACTGAGAAAAAGGGGAGAATGAACCCCAGAATTAATGCCCTTCCATTATTACCACAGCTGAAATATCCCTTCACCCAACTAAATGTTAGCCCCAATGTCTCAGTGCTTTAAGAGTACGTCAGTGCATTCTCTGCAGAAAAGCAGTTTACTCGTATTGTCAGGACACAAACCTCAATGCTACATACCAATCCAAGTCAATACCTCAAATTCAAGCCACAAGCAAACAGGAATTGAATGCAGTAGCCCACAACTGACGCACGAGCCTCCCSTCTCGGCAACACGGTCGATTTGAAGACATGCTCTTGGAAGCATTCGTTCTAGCAAAGACCTAGTCAAAATGCTGGCAGTACACTGGTATGCAAATTATGGGGTAAGTTTCAGCAGATATACCAGAAGCACTGCAAATGCTATGCTGGAATAAGTGAGAAATTCCTGGCCATAAAGGCCACCTGAAATTCCAGACAGAGTTGTGATTCAAAAGGCATGCTGGTTGTGTGTCCATTAGGTCACATACAAAAAAGACAAAGACAACAAGATGATTTTAGCAGAGAAGGGAAATGCTCCCTACCCCCTACGCACCTATACGTACAAATCTGTTTTCTGGACTGGGCTTTGCACATTTCACCCCTACACAAATTTGGGCCAGTCACAGTGAAAAGCCTATTGGCACTGCGGCATCTTGGTTTGGTTAGAGAAAGGGGGAACTGCATATCCATGTGCTTCTGGAGAATCCCAGTTCAGCAGCAAGGTGAGAAAATAGAGCTCTGCAATATCCATCGCATCCACCTCTGTATTCTCAGCTGGCACCTAGCACAGACACCGTGTCCACCAGCAGCCAGCCGGTAAGCGCTATTCAAAGCCTGTAACCGGTGACAACAAAAGCAGCTGAGGGAGCATACAGTATCAGCATTAACATCTGACTTTTTTCTTTCAGCAGGACCTGTCCAATTAAGAAAACAGCAATGATCACCAAGTCAAAATTCATGGACATACAGTTACACTTAGTACAATATCCTTTCCCAAGAGGCTGCCAGAACTCTCTCTCTCATGATTACATAGTCATGGGAACGAGAGTCACGACTTCCGGGTCACACTTTCAGCTATTTCACCTGCTTGCAGCGGGAGTCTGAGCAAGCAACTCAATTTGTCTGCACCTCAGTTTCCCCATGTGCAAAATGTGTTCACATCATTTTCTCACCTTACAAAGACTAAGAGCATTAAAGGCATGTGAAGTATCATGAATCTGATAAAAAGCTTTCTGCTGCTTCCCATGCAGTGAGAGCAAAAACTTCCCCAAAATAAGTATGACAGCAGAACCCAGAATGAGGAAGACATAGGCAAAGAAAAAGAAGTTCATAGAATCATAGAATGGTTTGGGCTGGAAAGCACCTTTAAAGATCATCTAGTCCAACTCCCTTTTTAAAAGCATATTAAGGCTAGTTCCATTTCTCATGAAAGCAGAAATAATTGATAATTGAACTCTCAAGTCTTACTCACCTAGAATCAAAGAATAGAATCATAGAATGGTTTGGGTTGGAAGGGTCCTTTAAAGGTCATCTAGTCCAACCCTCCTGCAATGAGCAGGGACACCTTCAACTAGATGGCCAAGTTCTCTTGCCATCCCCTGAAACCCCTGAACTAGCATGCAGAATAAGCATACGCCACTCCCCAAAGAACAGCTGTCACCTCCCAAATCATCTAGGGCAATCATCTGCTGACAGATTACCACCACTGTAGTGTGGAGAAGGGGAAACGACTTCCCAGCGAGCAGGCAGTCTACCACACTGTTTGCAACTCAAACAACATAGAATTTTTTTGCACAAATTCATTTCCTGCATCTGGTCTGAAAGACAGCAGTGCAAATGGTTGTCTATCAGCTTAGAAGGAAAAGTAGTACGGGCACAATTGGCAATTAAATTTCTTGCAGCATAAACAGATTTTTTGAGCTACGTGTAATGTATGGATCAGAGCCTGCAGCAATCTAAGCTGCAGGATGGACAAGTTCATGTTTAAAATGATGAAGTCTTCATTCCCATCTCATCTGTTAGAAATCAGGAAAAATGCCACAACATTCAACGCTTTTGCAGCAGTGTAAACCAAGTACGGGAGGACGACCAGCCACTGAAACATCAGCATATGCTTGAATGATTAGAACCATAATCCTCAGCATTAAGGAGAGGAAGATAGGTGACACCCAAGTATCACTTCACATCTGCAACAAATAAAAAGGCGAATAAATTACATTCCCATAGCCACGTGGTTGGTTCCAGGACGTAAAGACAAATCTGCAGCACATTAAGTTTCAGAAGGCACATTATGTTATAAGCAAACTCACGAATATAAGGACAGGAGATACAACTCCTTGCCTCAACCTTTTTAAGAAAGACTCCGTTTTATGCATCTTTCTCCCATCCCATCACTGTATACTCACTTCAATTTACTGGAGTCTTTGTTAGCTGAAGACTGCAATGATTTTGTTTCTTTTTCTGATTTCATTTTCTTCCTATCAATCTCCTTCTCCACTTCCCTCTAACAGGAAAAAAAAAAGAAAAAAAAAAAAAATCACACAGGTTTTGAAAGTTCATGTAAAGTACAGACCAACACAGCTAAGTTTGATCAATTCTGGTTAAAAAAAAGAAAAGATAAGATATTGGAACCAACAAAGTGGAAATGCAGAGCACAGCGGATGTAGATTTCAGGCTTACTGACAAGTATCCTAAAATGACATTTTATCTACTTTTGCTTGGATAGATTAATTATTTTGTAGTGGCAGGGATGGAACTGCTAAACCTCTTGTTGCTAACAGTAATCAAAATTAAGGCACTTCCATTGCTGAAAATAAGCATTTCATCTGTTCTGGATGGGCTTTTTTCTCCTACTCAGTATGAATCGTACAGAAATGTATTCAGATTCCTCCTGGCAAAGTCATGAACTGCAAGCAATTGTGTTTTGTGATACACCTTATCAAAGGGAAGGAAAAATCTGCATTCACAGGAGTATTAGATCACTCAGATTCCCCTGATGTGCAGGGTTTTTTGTTTTATTAACAAGAATCTGATATAGCTGAAATTTTAAACAGTCAGTTAAAATCGTTGCCATTGTCCTCCAGAAGAATAGGAACCATTAAGGCAGAGAGGTAATAAAAAATACTTTTTAATTGCACTCCATAGATCTTACAATACAAAGCCTGCATATCATCAGCTCACCTGAATAAAAAACTTCAAAATAATTTGCTACAAGCCAAGAAAATATAAAAGAAACTGCACTTATCAGTCAGCATTATCCATAGTGTGCCTGGTGGTAGCCAAAAGCATTCCAGGACTTTCTAGCTCTCTCATGTCACTGTGATGGAGCTCAGTGTGTCGTGCTTGGCGCAGAGTCTACCTCTGGCAGTGGGCTCAGGGCAAGGCTCCAGCACCTAGATCATGTCCTTAAACTGTTTCTCAGGTTGAGCTCCACACTGCCGCAAAAGATGTCTGACAGCTGTACCTGACCTAGCTGGCTGCGATGAAGCCTGAGCCTCCAAGGACACTGATGCACGCTGACATAATACAGACAGCGAGGCTCTGAGGTGGGTTTTCCTGCAATCAGACACTCAGACTGCAAGCGAAGACATGTCTAACATCAAATAGCTCCTCTCTCGGGTCTTTGAGAGACAACAGGAGAAGCGACAGTTTTACTGCCTGTTTACCTTTCTCCCGCTGCTCTGCAAGAGGGAGACTGCTGGGGTCTCTCAAGTTTCTTCACCATTTCCCTGCTCTTCTCAATTTTCCCCCGTAACTATGGGAAGTTCAGAAAATGACAAGACTAAATGAAACCCATGCAGGAACCAAGGTTATTCACCCACACATGCTAAGCCACCTGCTCTATGAGGAGGACCAAAAAGGTATACAGGCACTGAAAAATCCACAGTGAATACCCATTCACTATAAGAGCAGCAGCCAACTCTTTGTGCAGCTGAACCAGCTGGCTGGAAGTATATTCACAGTCCCCTTTGGGAGTTAGCTTTCCAAAAAACACTTGTGAGCAACTACCATCTCAGTTAAATAAAGGGCTGTCTTGTAATTCAACGGAAAGCAACTATTATAGCTGAATCATAGAATCATTTAGGTTGGAAAAGACCTCTAAGATCATCGAGTCCAACCGTAAAGCTAACACTGCCGAGTCCACCACTAAACCATGTCCCTAAGCACCACTGAAGGGCTCTGCAAAGAGGTCTCTGGAAAGCCCCTTACTGGACACATGCATCTTTTAAGCATAAGCATCGCTGCTAGCACAACAGCAGCTCCAGGGAAAACCAAAGAAGTTTTCTATGTATTTATCCAAGTGCTGAGATCTAAAGCAGGGTTTAGTGATGGTTGTTACCAGTGAACCTAGTTCAGTTAAAAGTCTGCATTTATGGAAAAGCAAAAGGCACAGGGCTGCTGCCATCACCCCTAGTAATAACACAGTTGACACCTGCAGAATTCGTTCCTCTTTGCGTAAGCAAGCAATCACAACTGTTGCACGGAAATAAATGACTCCACACAGGAAAAGACTACACTACTCAGACTGAGGTTGCATGGCTAAAGGCAGAAGGTGCATACATGGACAAAACCAAAAACCGCAGACCGGGGCAGCCTGGGTCAGTTCTCCCTCTGGGCACCCCCACAAACTGCAGGCAATGTGCTCTCCCACAACAGACATTAAATGGATAGCACGAATAACTGCACAGTCTGGGAGGTGCTTCAGATACCGTGCTGCTTTTAAAGGGGTTGCAGCGGGAGGGGGCACCACAGCCCTACAAAGCTCTGCTTGGGTTGAAAGCCAGAGAAACCCACAAATGCTACCAGGGGGCTGGCCAGCCACATGCTGACACAGTCTACTGCCAAAAGCTCCTCTGACATAGGAGGGCTGAGGTTTTGCTGTCTGAGAAAACTAGTATTTCAAGAAAACATAGCAAAAAATGTTTTAAAACACCAAAGCATTTGTTAGACAGCTTACAGGGCTTTTCATTTGCTCAGCAGGGGATTTGTGACCAACAAGAAACATCTGCGGACACACAGATGCACATTCCCTTTCGAAGTTTGATAACACCTTTATAGGAGGAGCGTAACGGGTCCACTCCCAACCTATGAAGCGGAAATGAACTCTCTGCGTGGGTTTTTCAAACACCACCTTGGTCCTTGTACAAACCCACATCCACCTCCACCTCTCACCTTCCTCTTTTGAAGGGACTTGTCAGGAGTGTCTGTGGTTTTCCTCTCCAAGTCCTGCTTCCTTGCACTGGGGAGTTCCTTGGCCTCTGCTCTCTTCTGGTGACTGCCTTTCCCGGGGGGCTGGGGGACTCTTGACAGGAGAGGGAGATCT
Organism: Phoebastria nigripes; assembly: GCA_035582835.1. NCBI lineage: Eukaryota > Metazoa > Chordata > Aves > Procellariiformes > Diomedeidae > Phoebastria > Phoebastria nigripes. The sequence goes on along the minus strand of JAYKAV010003273.1, from coordinate 300,984 downwards.
ATTTTCACCATGAGGGACTGAGGCGCGGGGGAGTCCCTCACTGGTGAGAGCAACTTCTTCTCCCTGACAGGCAAGGGAAGTTTCTCCTTGTGAAAATCCTCTCTGGCCACGATGGCAGGCCTGTGACTGCTAGTCCTGGTGGGGGTTGTGCCCTGGCCTTGAGGAAGGGGACTGAGAGCGAGATGCTCCTGGGCACTGCCAAGCAAAACATCTCTCATGAGCTTGGGGTCCAAGAAGGGTTTGGCGTTGGCCTGGTGGGAACTCTTGTGCTTTCTGTTCTCAGGGGGCTCTTGCAGTGCCGGCTTCAGGTCTTTTCTGTCACTGGATTTTGGCTTCCCTTTCGTTTTGACTTTTGGCTTGTCTCTGGAAGACTGGTCTCTGACCTCAAAAGGACCAGGGTCRCTCTCCACCTTCAAGCCTCCCTTGGGCCCCTCGTGCACCGGGGCCTTGCCGGGCCTTTTGATACCCACAGTCTGCCTGGGCGAGGGCTCCTCAGCACGCACAGGAGACTTCTGACAGTTGCGTTTGGTTGGAAGATGAGTGTCCTGAGGAGCCCTGGCCGCTCGGCTGGAGCTCTTGTGATGAGGGTCCCTCAGCTCAGCGCGCTGGTGGGAGGAATTGCTGCCGACGTCCTGCCCCTGCTCCTTGCCCTCCTCACGTCCGTCCCCATGGGCGATTTCGCTGAGGCTCTCTGTTGGTACTGCTGGTGGGTTCACCTTGGTTAGCCAGTTGTCAAGCTGCCACTTATTAGAAGTTGGTGGGTCGGGCTGCATACAAAAAGAGAAAGGAAGGATGCAAGACTGATGCCTTTATGGGCTATTTCCATCCTAGCACAGCTTACCAGAACCCAGTAAAACTTCCCCTTACTGTTAAAAGAGCTTGAAAGGGAAAGACCATGAGACAGTGGAGATGCTCTAGTGTGTGCACATCAACACTTACTTCAGAAACACAGACCTTGTTTTTGCACAGGATCAGTCAAATGTGTTGTGTCAAATGTGGATCTCTGCTAGCCTACCTGTCACTCAGTAAGAGACCAGTCTACATGAAAGTTTGATCTTGGTTTGCCACTAACCAACATCGTTGCACAATCAGACAACATATAAAAAAAAGCAGCAATTGTAAAAACGGATTAGGTGCTGTCCTCGCAATGCTTTTTGAAAGTTATTTGCACACAGCAGTGCTTTCAAAATGGACAAGGAGCTGTGCCAGCTATCACATCTCATTGAAGTCTGACAGGTAGGCTGTCAGGCTCCTGTGGTTTAACCAAAAGAAATTGTATGGCTAGCACATAAAGTCCAGCCTCTTCTCAGTCCTCTGCCTACACAACCCAACACTTGCTTGGGTCAAGCAAGGCATGAACAATGACCAAGGTCTGAAGGCCTCTGGAATTATGGTCAGATAACATAATGTGGTTGCTACAAGCCCTGCCTAATCTAACAGTAGTCTGACAAATTACGAGAAAAACAAACCCAACTTACCCTAAAACAGACAACAGAAGCTGCAAATCAGGGGCATGATTCTCTGACGCCCATTCTGAAAATACTACATATGTGTCAGCATCACTCAAATGTGTAGCTCATCTGGGCACCATCAGAGCACAGCTACACTCCCGCCCTCACCGATTCTCCCCAGTCACAATTCTCGCTTCTGAGAAGAGCCACAACTCTTCCCAGAAAAGAGAAAGCCTAGTACATGAAAGGTTTTCCAAGACTAATGAATCCCTTCTGCCATGATTTTCTTCTCTATCCAGGCTCAAGTCACTGTAGAACACATGGATAAACAAGACATGTCTTCAACTGTGTTTGAGTGAGTCAATCTAGAAACCTGATTTAAAAAACAGAGTTTGATTTKACCATGGATTTGTAAGTAAAGTTAAACCACAAATTCCATTATACTTTTYAGATAATGCAAATCTGCTTTATTTTCATTAGAATTTTAACTTATTAGACACTGAAGAGCATTTTTTTTTTGTCAAACGCTATACATGGCTAAAAGACTTAGTAAACTTTGGTTTATAATATAGGTAGCTATCAGACAGTGGCATACTCTGATCCTTTTCTAGCACTTCTACCGTCGGTTATCTTGTTTGTGATCTACACTATCATACAGGTTTTCATTAGGTTTTCCAAACACAAAGGATAGTAAGAGACTTTTTAAAAAACAAAACAAAACAAAACCAACAACAACAACAAAAGAAGGAACTATTGCCTATAGGTCTTAAAGTCTGTGCTTTTGCATATAAAGAACTGACTATGAACAAACAGGCCATGTCCACTAACTTGCTCCTTGAGCACCGTGGATGAACAGTTTGCTGAATAAAAAAGGATAAAATGGTCAATGGCAAATAGCTAGGACTTCACTAGAGTGAGAAGGATCTTACAATCTAGTATTTTCAGGACAAACTAGGCAGGATTTGGTAAAATAGGAGAAGTATAAGATCTGTTTCCTTCCAAAGACACCCACATTGCAGAGGGCAAAGTCTGTAACTGAACTGCTGGAGGGTAAAGTGTGTTAGATGTGAGATGAAAAGACACGCCTTCTCAAAGCTTGTTTTCTGCACATAGAATTCTCCCTGTGCTTCTAAGGTAAAAGAAAGGAAAGCTAGGGCTGGGGGAAATGAGGGGAGAAATAAATGACAAGGTTTCTGGGCTTTGTGAGAGTACCTCAAAACTGTCAGTGGATTGGTTTACATCAGCTGTGGTCCGCAGGATATAACCATGCACTTCCCTCTGTCCTGAGAATGTTTTGTAAGCTGGAAGAACTGTTTGAAACCATGGGACATGAGCACTTCTGCAGCAGATTTTTAAAAAATGCATGGTCTCAATTATGAAATTTCAAGGCACCAAGTTCTGTTTGTCTGCTTTTCCCAATAAAAGCCTCAGAAATGCCAGTGCAGCACTATCCGAGCCAAATTCAACAGAAGCAAGTCTAAGCACATTCCAGCCCTTCCTGCAGGTCTGATCACTTCAGCTGCGATCTCGGAGAAGCTGAATCTGTCACTCATGCACAGGAGCTGCAGGGAGGCAACGGCTCCTCTTAACCTATCAGGGTCTCACCCTGAAGCAGCCCATAGCCTCAGCACCCAGAAAACCTGCATGGGCAGAGGTGGGCCCCAAACACCCCAGACAAAACGTGCTTCTCATCTGCACCTTGCTTGTGTCTTGCCAGTGAAGGCACCAATTCCCCCAGGAGTGCTAGACGATGATGCCAAAGGAGAATGGGGAACACTTCAAGGTTAGGCACATAAAAGTCTAACAACTAAGGGTTATTTAATTGACAAACTCTAGAAGGGAAGCAAGGTGTAAGAAAAGTCTGATGATGCAGCAAAGATGTCAAAGGGACACCTGAATGATGACAGTATTTCAGGTTTCCTGTCCTGATTGCATTCAGACAGCAGAGAGTCTGAGGCAAGATGCTGTATTAAACAGCCTCTACATTTTATTTGCATTCACCTCAGGTGCTGACGCTCTCGGAGGGTCGTTTGCTTCACCGTCACTCGAGTTGCTCTCTGTCTCTGAGTCTGAAGAGCTGTCTGAGTCACTGGTGCTCCCTGACTCCGGGCTGCTGGAATGTGCTGATGCCACACTCTTGGGCTGGGACTGTAGGGCACTGCAAGGCCACCATGAGACAAAATTAGAAAGCAGCATGGATGAAGGTTACTTATTATACTGACATGGCAGGATTCAAAAATAAAACTGAACCCCCGTGTTTTGGCACTGAGAGGAGAGGGGAGAAGGCCAAAGGAATACATTGCCATACTTAAAAGATAAAGCACCAGAACAAAAAACCTCTGGAAATAAAAAAACCTTCAACTCCAACCCAGTCAGACAAATACGTAAGCAGGACATCACTGCTACAATATGAAGCTGCTTTTAGCCAACCAAAGTTTAAAAAACAACAAAAACTGACAAGTGCTTTTCTAAAAGCCCCAACCCTCAAAAGAAAAATTTCCAATAAAGGTTAACAAGACAAAAACATACATTCCAGGATGGTTTCTCTCTTTTGTATTCTCCCCCTTAAGTTTTCACTTCTTCATCTGTGTTACTTGGTCAAGGTGCTGTAACCGTTTCGTTAACAGCCATGTCAAGCAGCAGCATTTTTTTGCAACACCCTCCCCTACTCAAAAGTGTTTTGCTCCAGCACTGACAATGGGAGTAGATGGAACTGAGGGAGAGCCATGACTTTTATGCACAGCTTCTTTTTGTTTTGAAATGGGCTTACAAAATCAAAATGTTGATTTTTTTACTTTGAAAACTGTTTCCCACATCAGTATCAACAAATTTGTATGATTTGGAGGCAAGCTCCTTGCTGATCCAGACTGGTATCGTGAGAACACTCTATTTCAAGAGCTTGCAGAGACACAGATCATGCCAAGAACTGGCGTGCCCTTCTGCAAGTCCGACTTTGTAGACCATTACCCTGTGCTTGAAGAATATAGATATCAAGCCAAAAATGTATGTCAGTGCTCTCCTATAGGAAAAATTCTGGGCTTCTCCACCTTTCTTCCTCTAATGCTGGCACGTGGCTGTTTAGTCTACCTTGAATATTGCTTCTGACTTACGCAGGAACTGCTTACAATCAGCTGCCTTATCAGGAGGAGCTGAAACAGCCTCAATAAGTCTACCTAACCCTTTTATGTTGTTCACCCACTTGGCTGTTTTGGGCTTCCTTCTGAACTAAAACTGGACTCACACCTCACCCGTCACTACTACAACTGAAAATCCCATTAGCTCCAGTGTGATCTATATATACGCTGGTGGAGGGGAAGAGGAGAAAAGAAGGGAACAGTTGGGGAAATAAAATTCTGGTTCATAGGCAAAGTCTAGCATGCCTGGATTATTCATTTCTAATTGGAGCTTTCTGTAAAATCCCACACAACTAAAGCYAATTTTCAACAGCAGCTTCAGGCAGCTAGAAACCAATGCCTGTATCTACAAGAGAAACAAGGAACCCTTACCCATCTACCCCATATATAAAAAGTAGTTTTGTTTTTCCTCCTTATTTGGTCTAGCTAGTAGTTTGGGAACAAACCTGTACCTTGGAGGAGCAAGTGAAGAAGGTGGCTTTTCAACAACCTGTTTTGTTCACAAAAACAAAGAAGAGAGGGGGAGGAAAAGTTAGCTTAAGGTACTCAGAACAACGCAACAAGTCATGATGATTTAAAGGGATGTCTGTGTGCCTAGTGTATAAAACATCTAAAACTGACTTGGTCGTCACCACTCTCTTCACTATCACTGAGCTGCAGGTCGTCCTGGAGCATTCTGAAAGACAACCAGAAGATAAATATCAGCCAAGGCAGACACATTTTCAAGCAGCAGACACTGAAAAAGACTTGGTTTGTGCTTGCCAAAACAAACCAACCTCCCACATCCTTTTTGAACATTTGGCATGCTCAATCTGCTAAACCCTGTCATTACCTGAATGAATGATAAAATGGTARCACACAACCTAGGCATTTTACTGTGCTTTCCAACTGATCTCAGGACATTTTGCAATGGAGGTCAGTATCATTGGCTGCCATCTACAGACAACAAAGACGAAATTCTGTGAGCTCCTCAACAAAGGTTATCTAGCACACTAACACAGCAGGGTGGGGTGGAAGAAGTCTGATCCTTGTACAGCAAGAGACTAGCATGCTATTAGCCTGCACTGGCTCCCCAAGGGGCAGAAAGCATCATCTTTGCACCAGAAGCTGTGCATGTTCACACTCTCTGCTTTCAGGGGCTGCGAATATTTCTTCTGTCACAGGGGTCCTCTTTTTGCTGCTGAAGTCTCCTATCACACATACGTAAGTAAATGCCAAGGTCAAGCCTATTTCCTATTTCTTCTCTACACAGTGAACTTCATGCTCCTGCACATCTCAGCAGTAACCGTAACATTGAGCAGTTCAGATACTCAAAGCAGTTTACAAGTGGGGAGGCACAAACTCTGTTTTACTATTGCTAGAGAGCAGGCTGCCTGCAAATGTTTCCAAAAGCATAATTTAGTCCTCTGCCTGCAGGCGGTAACTGCTTGCAATTTCAATGCATTACTGAGGTCCTCAAAAGGCTGGAGGGGAAGGATTTGTGGGGAGGGACCCAAAGTTCTCCCAAATTGTTATCCCCGTCTTTGGCAATCATGCAGGCATTCCAAAAGGAGTCGGAAAACAGACAGGCAAAACTCTTGCTATTCAAAAGTATAGTGATTCAAATCTTGAAACTAGCTGGAGACCGACTCCTCAACCCAGAGAATTACACAAGTGTCATTCCAAAAATGGGATAAAAAGCTTGGGAACTGAGACAGGGATTTTAATCAATCAGGTCAAAACTCTGTTTATTTCAACCTCATTTCAAACTAAGGGCTCTCTGTGAGAAATTTTTCTCATGCCCAAATAAGAAAAATAAGCCTCCAACCCCTCCTGACAACAGATTTTATAGCAAGAAAACAAATATGAAAGATCCCCAGTGAACCACATCCACTTGGAAAAGTGGGGAGAGAGTTAGTGTTCCTGACACTTGTTAGGAAAAGGAAAACTACACAAACCTTCACACTCTTTCAAGCCTTCATGTCAAATTATGAACAAAGCGAAAAAGATTTACAGCTCTGTGGGTCACCTCTAATGACCCTGAGCAGTTTGCTTTTATGATTCCGTGATAAAAGAGTAAAAATCTTGAATAAAAAAGTGATTCCCTTATTTAAACACTATCCCCACTAAGTAGACAAATTATTTTACTCTCATACCAAAGCAGTTGACATGCATGGAGATACTTTCATTGAAATAGGACCGTGTTTACTGCCGAAGCTGGCCACGGTCTCACAACGAACAACAATTCCACAAACCAGAAGTGACTAATCTGCTCTTGCCCACAGAGCAGGACAGCATGAAGAAACCCCAAAGGTCTCCTGTGTCTACCAGAACAGAGCCAAGCCCTCCTGCACAGGTGACGCCTCCTGCAAAGGTACTGACCCCACAGTCCCTGAGTACCTCTCACTGATGCAGAAGAGGCTCTCAGTGCCACAAGGGCTCTGTCTGATTACACTTGTGAAGACCTATGTGCTTTCTTTGTTCAGGCATTTTGACTTTGCCATTCCCCTGTGACTATCCTCCTCCATCTTCCAGCTTCCACTGCCTCACACACCTTCTCGGTGGAAATCACCTCTTGCCTCTTCTTTTAGAGTAAACACTGAAGGGAAGCGCTATGAGACACCACCTTGGAAAACGAGGCCCCTAAATTTCCTACAGAAGGCAAACAGCATCCAGTCTGCAGCAATCCTGCACACACCAACTTTGCATGTGGGCTAGAGCCGAAGCTCACTGCCAGTCTGCTGAGACACAAAAAGGGAAAAAGAACAGCAACAATACAGCCACTCTCCACACTTCTGGGCAGTTTGGCCACATGTCTACTGGCATCTCAATGAATTATTTTTATTTTTTTTTTTCCAACCTGTTAGGGAAAGTAGTCCTTCAAAACTGATAATGAACAAACTTCCAGGGATGCTAAAAAGTTCTGAAAGTGTTTTCTTTTTTTGTTTTTGTTTGCTTTAAGAATTGTGGACTACAGATGCATTTCCTTCAGAGGTAAGAGGATAGTGCAAGGAAACACCACCTAGATCTTCTTTTAAATCCGATTTAATGGTTTGTAATAAAAAGGACTGCCTTTTTCACCTGAGCTGCTGGTAAATAAAATGCATCAGCATAAAAGAACATTGCAACTACTTAAGTTCAATTTAGGATCAAGGAAGAACACTAAAACTTTAAATGAGTCATACTTCTGCAAGGATAGACAAAGCCAGTTTCCCCAAAACGAGGTTTCAACAAATTCTTAAGTAGCCTAGTTAAAGAAAATAAATCTGCTTTAATAATTTTAATACTTTAATTAGCTCAGGAGTTAATAGATGCCAAGTTTTCATTTGCAGGACCTGTTCATTTGCAGCTTATATACACACCATCAATCTCCCTGTAAAGCTATTTAAAAAGAGCTCTTTTAGCGAGAGAAGCTGCACTAAAATTAATATCGCTTGCCAAACAACCCCACTGAAAGCACAGGCTGGTCCCTCTCTGCCAGCCGGGTTAAAGATGCATCACCAAGAATGAGCTTGGCATCTCCCCTTTTAAAAGAAGGGCTACTTCCATTCCAGCACAGCCAGGTGCTAACTTCAGGGCTGTATTCAAGAATGAAAGCCATCTGGGAAACCCTTGCATGCTCTGTAAAGCTGAATGCTTAATTTGGGTACACAGATGCACCAGGATTTCAACCTCTAATTAACCAGCACAAATGCTGTTTGTTTTCAGCCAGCTATACTTTGTAATGCGAGCTACTCTAGGCAGCTGAATTTTCAGTCAGTCGTGCGCTTTGAACAGCAAAGAAAGCAAGCCCTGTTGTGCAAATGAAAACAAAAACAAAACAAAAAAAAAGGGATGCATCAGTTCAAGGGAAAGATGTAGAGGAAGTCCTTGGGCAAATCTTGCTTGACTCCATTTTGGACATAAACCTAAGCCACCCTGTTCCTCCTGCTTCAACTGCCTTCGTTGATTGTGGGTACGCATGTCCCTGGTAGATAAGTGCTGGCTCTGAAGTGCCTGCAAGGATGCTGAGCAGAGAGGGGATGTTGGCTAAGGACAGAGCTACGTACCATGCCAAATTTACAATTCCGGACCTTTGGGCTAAGAAAGGAGTATTTTCAGATTCTTGTCTACAGTAAAAGTCTCTTCTCTCTCTGCTGCCTGGACAACTGACTAAAGTGCTAGAGGGATTTTTACAAGCAGCTGAGAAGAGTGGAAATAAGGATGATAGCTGTAGGGTAGCTGAGAAGGAAAGCAGAGCCTGGAGCAGTTGAAACTAGTATTTTTAATAGTGCAATGAAAATTTCCAGAAATCGTTCAGGAGGAGCAAGCTGGGGTGGAAGATGGAGGAGCAAAATGAAGAATGGATTAAAGGAGTAGCTGACTGCTCAGCAAGAAACTGTCCCACACTCCCAGCCAGCAAGGGCTCCTCTGCATGATGGAACTGTATGAAAAGGGTTGTTTTACAGATCTTACAGAGCTTGAGTGCAAAATTCTACAGTCTCAACCAAGATGGAGAGATGCTCTTCCTCTTACTTGTGACTAGCCCAGTTGTTTTGTTGTTTTTTTTTTTTTGTTGTTGTTGTTTTTTTGGTGTGGTTTGTGTGTG